>OZ022597.1:17426655-17611647 GCA_963669155.1 Arbacia lixula
TCAACTGTCCTGTCAAAAAAAAGGATATAGCAAATCAGCTGATGATATGCCAGTTCAGTGGTACCTCACGTACTTAAACAATTGAATCAAACAGGCAAAAAACATCATATGAATAGCTTGTAACTTGTGTACTTTCTTGTTTTGGCAATACACATTACACAGTGGCCTTAAGCTTCTGTAGTTAATTGTTTTTTAGTAACATACATTATACAATGGCTTGAAACTTGGTGTGCTTTTTCCGTGTGTGTGTTTTTTTTGTAGCAATTTTTGTTGGCCGCCAGAAGGCGAAAGAAGAGTAAGACATCCAATTATCTCATGTCCACCGATGCCACTGACCTCTCCAGGGATGGCGAAAGCTTCGTCGGCAAACTCAGGTACGAGCCTTTATGAAAATATATTTTTTAAACTTTTTATAGATACATGTTTATGTCCCTGCATGGTCTATTTTTGTCCCCACTCATTTATAACAGATTGGTCCATTAATTGTATTTCTATGGAGAGTAACATCAAAATAAGGATTGTCATGTATGGTGTCCTCTCTGAAAAACAAACCAATTCATTGAATAAATCAAAATCGTTTCATCCTACTGTGACATGCAGAGCCAACTTCATGGGCACTCACTTCACGATATTTGATGGGGGCCTGGCCCCGGACAAACCAGGTGCCCTGCCTGATGGAGGGAACATCCGCAATGAGCTGGCTGTCGTCTACTACGTAAGTAGCCTAGCAATGTGACCAGTAGCCCATATCACTTAGCGCTACACTGGATCATATCATTCATAGTTCACTCTTATGACTGATCTCTCCCTGTTTATGCATCTGTTTCATATCTTATAAACGGTCTCTCAGATAGGACGTTAAATAAAGGTCACATGTTTGTGTGTATGTGTGCATTATAAATGTGTTTACTTCATTGTATTCAATGTATATTTACTGTTTTATCTCTGTACTAGAATGTAGGGAAGAGCCTGAGATAAGTCAGTGCCTTTGTTCCTCTCTCCACACTGAAGTTCACTATTGTATGACCTATTTTGTTGCACTTGTTGTATTTTATCTGTTATATATTGATGTTATGCACTGTATAAATTATCTTGTTTTTAATTAAAGTTGTGGAAATAAAACAAATTGAATTGATTTGATTTATAAAACAAGCACCCTCAATCGTACGACTTATCTAAATGTATTGTATGATCAATATCAGTTAAATCTATATCACCAAGAACGTACGATTGATATAGACTGGAGCTTGCGAGATCGTAGCTTGTATGAATTTATTGTTGTCAGTTGTTTGCAGATTTTTCCACCCACATATCAAACTGTTCTCTAATTGTGTTGTATTCTTGTATGTGACACCGATGTGGTTGTGTGTGGTGCTGATGTAGGTATACTTTATACATTGTTAGGTGAACAGTGTTGACACTTTGTGTGTTGTTTTCATGGTCATATAGGACACCAATGTGCTAGGCTTCAAGGGACCAAGGAAAATGACCGTTATCATTCCAGGCATGAGCCTTGACCACCAGAGAGTGGACTTCAAGCCAAGAAATGTAAGTGACCATTGATATTTATCCTTCGCTTTCAGACTGTTGGACATTTGAAATCCAAACCACCCACAAATCTATATTTGATTCTAGTGCTGACAAGATCTGTTCTCTTTTGCTCCTTTCAATCCATGTTGGGAAAGGGGGGGGGGGGGGGGGGGGGGGGGGGGAGGTGGTAGTCTTATCTAGCCAGACCTTTTTATTATAAAATTTAGACGACAAATAACCAACAGCCTGGAAGACAGGCTAATTATTATAAGTCTGAAGTTGAAGTCTTAAATAAACGATTATGGGGGCTACTTTTGAAATATGATGTCACAAAACAAGCGCTGTGACCTGTTTTTTGTAATTTATCCCCTGAATAAAACTTCATTTTTTACAAGGTTTCTTTCTTCCACTTTGGGGGGGGGGGCTAAATCACCTTGTGCCCTCATATAATTCGTTCAAATTCATATTTCATTTTACAAGTGGCATAAAAGAACATCAATATTTACATGGAAATAACACTAGCATTAATATGGACTATAAGGCCTGAATTCACAGAAGACTTTGAAGATGTTACCACATTTTCGCAAATCTCATGGCGTATAAGAAAATAAGTGCATTTGATTAAACGCTTGCAGTTGTACGTCTGTATAGGAGAGGGAGTCCTCTGTGATTAATATTGATCCTTGTGTGAGGACATTGCTGATTGGTTGCGTCACTGACCCACATTCAGGACCGAGAGTCGATGCTGGAGAGATTCAAGAGGAAGGACATGGAGAACCTGCTGGAGCTACACAACAAGACGCCCGTCTGGAATGACGGTAAGATCAAAGTCTCCAGCTCAGCTCAATTCAGAGATTAATTTGTCACTCATCTTTAAAGGGCATATACTCCACATGTGGAGTAATTAATGATTAATGATCAAATCCTCAAAATGTTCGGCCCGAACATTTTGACCATTTGTGATTTAATCACTCATTACTCCAAATGTAGATTATTTGAGGGCAAATACCTTTCAGCAAGCTTCTAAAATGGACAATACATGAATTTAAGACCATTGGCAAGAAGATTGCTAACAGTTATATTTTGAAGGCTTTTTGGCCTTCCCAGTACAGTATATGCCCTTTAACCTAGGCCCTGTTGCGTAAAAATAACCATAAATGGTAATTGTGCCATCAGTGGTAACTACCATGGTAACATTGCTTGACAGCCAGTCAAATTCAAGGTTTCCATAGAAGTTGCCATTGGGAGCAAAGCTAACATCAATGGTAAGTTTCATGCAAGAGGGCCCTAGTGTAATCTAAGATCATTGCTAATGTGGACTGTTAATTGATGGAAATAGAGAAGACTTCTTCTCTGATGAATTCTTGCTTAACTTGCTGTGTGCCACGGGTGCCTTTTGTCACCAGTATTACACACAAATCCCATAGAGCAGCAGCTTATCTCACATGCAAAGGATTAATGCTTGTGGGCTCAAAATATCTTTGTTATTCATCATTATTTCATTTAGTCTGTAAAACAAATACATACTGCTCTGATATTTAGGACATGATTAAACTTTTAAAAGGCCCATGGTGAGCTTTAAGCAATACTGTTATCTGTCGGGCTACGGCATATTATTTTGAGATCACCTAGTGCCTATAGTTTTCACCATCTACCATAGAGCAGTCTCAATTTTTATGATAACATAAATAGCAGTGGTCAAGATTATGGTGCTCATAGTCATGGCAGACTTGTTCTGATGAAAGGATCACAGGGACGAATCACAAAAAATCAAATCGATGAAATCTAGCAATGACTCTTCTTATGATGTTTGTCTCTCTTTGCTTTGCCCTTTTCCAGACACGCAATCATACGTACTCAACTTTCACGGGAGAGTAACGCAGGCATCGGTCAAGAATTTCCAGATTGTTCACGACAATGACTGTAAGTATGAGGGCTTTATTTTGGGTGCCTGGTAGGAATGGAATGAGTGTGCCTTACTGGTTGCCATGGTGATGAAATGATCCTTTGGGATCGATCAGGTGTCATAGAGACTTACACGCATCCAATGACTAGGACAATTAAATTGTGAAGCATTTAGAGATGATAGCGTTTCATATAAGCATTACATGAATGCAAACTATTAACAATTGTAAACATTCATCCTAGTGAGTGAGCGCTTATGGTCTCAAGAAGTGTTTTAGACTCTCTGTGTTGTATCATGGTCATGCCAGTGTGGGTTGCTGCAAACCGATCAGTAAACCTGGGATAATAACATTGTAAAATGCTTGGAGATAATGCTGTTTCTTATTAGCTGCTATATATACTGGTCAGAAGATTATACTAAATGATATATTATACTATATTACATTTTAAACTCTACTACATTATACTACATGTGCTATATATTACTATATGATTTATTATACTATATTACATTTTAAACTCTACTATATTATACCATATATGCTATATATTACTATATGATATGTTATACTGTATTATATATTGAATATTATCATTTTTTGATATATATTGACAGTTAGTATTCTGCTTGCTCCCCTGCAGTGGACTACATCATCATGCAGTTTGGCCGTGTGGCTGAGGAAGTCTTTACGATGGACTACAGCTACCCGCTGTGCGCAGTCCAAGCCTTCGCTGTAGCCCTCAGTAGCTTTGACAACAAGCTGGCCTGCGAGTGAAACTACTATCACCATCACCATTACGCCTACCCGTTTTTTTTTCACACCAAACTAGGTACTGCTAGTGATTGTGACGCGTTGTCATTTTTCGCCCTTTTTATGATTTGTAATGTAACATGTACATCGAGAGACCATGTGTTACAGCATCACCACTACCAACAGGCCTAGCTCTTATTGTTGTTTTTTTGTACTAAACTGTATCGTATCCCAAAGTAAACAGGTGCGGCCAAACCTTGCATGGCCTCAACCTGAAGTCACCATACACTTTAAGGTAAGGTGGGCGAAGGTAGTGTTAAAAAGGACCAGAAAAAAAGAACTGTGTGTAATGTATTTTTGTAATAATTGCACATTGTTCAGCTTACCACCACATTTGACCACAAATTACTATAACGTATTAAGAGTCAAATAGCAAAGGTTATCACTGTTTTTTAATGGATTTTAGATGATGCGTTTTCATTGAAATGCTTTGGTGACTTCAATGGGACTGCAATCACCTGCAGGTCTGAACAGATGATGAGGCACGATTAGCTTTGAAAGAAGTGAGAAAAGAAACTCATGCATGTGTCTGTGTCTGGTCATCAAATTTGTAGAAGAAAAACAGTGCACAGGACGAATGAAAACACAACGTTTTACAACATAAGAACTATGTGGATGGATATACCATGTGATTTTTACAGATATTTACGCAGATACATATCGTTTATGCAGAAGATAACTTTATGAGAGAACATTGTGGAGATATTTTGAAGATAGCCTGATGGTAGAATTAATTGTGATGGAGTATTGTGTGTACTTTTTGACTCATTCACATTCTCACGTTGTGATAGTCGTGCTCTGTGGATTTATGTTTTCTTGTTACAGAAAAATGATATTTTCCCTTTCTTCAGACGGAAGCTACGTGACTGAAGACTTACATTTGATATACTGTGTGAGCTTTTTTTATCTTGAACATTTTTCCTTCTATACTATAAGCGTCGAGATAATTCTGCTTAAGACAGAGCTGAAGGAAAGTAAAAATGTGATTGGATATGTAAATGATATAAACTGAGAAACAAATGGTATTTGAAGGTTTTGAGGAGAGTGTGTGCTTGTTAATAGTGTATTATCAGATTTTATATTTTGAACGTGACAGAGATGGTAATCGGGTAAGACATACCACTCTGTGATTGTGTACCTGTTGTAAGAAGGAAGATTGTTATCGTCAATATTACTTGTGTGTATTCATATCTCTCACTTTCCTCTCTTTTCCTTTTCTGTGGAAATATTTTTCGTAAGTACTAGATCTGACACGTTCATGTGAACCCGTACCAGAAATATGTGTCGGTCATTTTATCGCTGCATTTGTAATTTGATTTTCTTGTTCTTATATTTGTGATCAATGTAACATTCTGTCACCACCTTTCCACTTACATGTTTGTGTACCGGGCACACACATTTTCCAGCACTACGCCGGGCATACATGCAACAAGGGCGTGACACTAATTTGTCAAACTTATTGAGCTGTCAAGGTGTCAGATAGCGTTGAACAGCATCATGGTACACACACTTGTACAACGCTGCGCAAAAGAAAGAGTGCAAAAATTAATTTGAATCGCACACAAATTTTGTACACCACCTCATTCGCTTTTAACGTAGAAAAACTTGAGAGTGGCTGTGGACTACTTGGGAGATGATCTTAGGCCCCATTCTAAACAAACACTCTGTTGTTGGGTATTGAGAATTGTCCTTATAATTACGCTTGGCATTGTACTTATCTTACTCTACTTATCTTACTCTACTAAATACTACTTATGTATGTATGTATTCATGTGCATGTTTACCTTGAAATCCTAAACATCCCCAAGGAAATCAAGATTATAGCATGAGCTGTATTTACTGTACTCACTCATTTCCTATATAATATGGTAAGGTGAATTATCCTGCAAAGAGGTACAAAAAAAAAAAAAAAAAAAAAAAAAAAAAAAAAGATAAGTAGAGTAAGATAAGTACAATGCCTTATATGGTCATGGAAAGCCTTTGCTAGTATTTTACACACAGACTGGTCACTAATCGCATCTTAGGATGCACTTGGTACTGTAAGTGACTACGAGAGTGCTTATGAAAGATGTAAATGGTGGTGAGGGTACTGTCTGTGTAACCTCTTCATGTGTCAATGATGCTTTTCGGTATGACTTTATACACGCAAACTCCACACTGCAACATTTTGTCTGGCAAACCAAAGGGTTAAGAAGCCATATGAAGTTTGTTTCCCCGATTGTTATCATTTCTGGGAAGGAGCAATTTGTATTCAAACCAGCTATACCTCTGCCAGAGCATGAGTCTGCTGTATGTATTACACCACAAAAGAAGACATGCATACTTATATTTTGTTGGGGGGGGGGGGGGGGGGGCAGTGCAAAAAGTACACCGGGACTCGGAGGGGGATATTAAGCATTCAGAGCCCCTGTAAAAGAGAAAGAAGCCCCCATGAAAGACTATTTCTACAGCCCCTGTGGAAGACACAAAAAACTCTTGTAAAAAATTAGACCCTCATAGTGTCTAAATCATGACATCAGGGCCCTATCTTTAGAGAGATTTGCGTTTGATTGCAACTAGACTTGTGATTTAAATCAATTGTAAGTCTGTACATAAGATATAAGGGATTGGACTTACGATCGATTCAGATCAATCACAACTCTTTATACGACAGGGCCTGGGCTTGAGACGTTGCCCCTGTGAGTAATTTTGTAGGGGTTTTTTTTCCCCTGGGAAGGGAAATGACCAGTGCATGTTCCCCCTAACCCCATACCAGAATATAATATTTGCGTATCTATATCCATGTATCGTGCTATTCCTTATTTAGAGTTTGTACTTGGATCTATCATTTGAAGGGAATGGACAAACCGCATGGCTCATTATTTGGACAGAATTATTTTGCGATTGAATGACTGAAAATGACTGACATTTTAATCAAAGGTTGAAATTAATTTGTCTGCAACCATCTATATGCTTTATCAGAAAAAGAAACATACAGTCTACTGAAGAGTGTTTGTGTGAAAGAAAATTACAACTTGTCTTCATTGGTACATGATTCTTTTGCGAGCCAAATAGTCAGTATTTCATATTATTTTGGACCTGAATGTGTGCATATGATTTTTAATCCGTCCCATAGAAATATTCCATCATCTTGATAAACTGTGTATATCGGCATTCCTGTAATATGTAACTGACAACTTCTGTGTATTCAAATCAGTACCGTAAGCATTTTTAGGGAAATTTGAAAATCAGGTTTAGTTTACTTAAGACTATGGAAGATGTCTCACAATATGTGAGAGCCATCAATCATATGTGTTGTGGCTTCTTGACGGCAAAATAGTATCATGTGTCCACACACAAATATCATGATTTTGATATTAATATGTTGCTATGTTACAGCGCTGCTTACACATTGTGTATGTGTGTCTATACATGCAGAAATATCTGAGCCTGTATGTTGGTGTTTTAAAGCTTCAATATGACATAAAATGTACAGTAGACTAACTTGCTTTTCCTCATGTATGAGAAGAAGGATGCATTCATTAATCCCATTTGCTGTTACTGTAACTCTATAGTACTTTTCTTACATTAAGATTGCCAAAGGGAACATCTTTTAAACAAAAATAAACTAAGATGTGAGAAATAGATGTTATTTATTCAAAATCTGAGGG
Source organism: Arbacia lixula (assembly GCA_963669155.1). Lineage (NCBI taxonomy): Eukaryota > Metazoa > Echinodermata > Echinoidea > Arbacioida > Arbaciidae > Arbacia > Arbacia lixula. The sequence continues at coordinate 17,434,553 of OZ022597.1, forward strand.
ATTGCGGTAAAATGTTTTAAAGTTTAAGAATATATATGTGTGAAGACAGCCAGCTACATGTATTTACTTTATTGCACAAGTCTGTCATCTATTCTGAAGGTATTCTGCTTAAAGGTTTCAAACGGGAAGACATCATAAAGTGAAGTTCTGCTTCTTGTTGCGTGAGCAGATGAGAAGAAGATATGATAGAAGAAGATTTTAGGCAGTGTGAGAAGGGAATCTCAAGATATTTTACATTAATACTGTTTTGATGAATACAAAACTGTCAGTAAAATTGATGAAAATTGCTCTCTGCCTCATTAACCGCATTGTAGATTGAGAAATCAGAGTTTTGCTTGAGATAATTTTTTTGTCTCGCTAGAAACATCAATCTTGCAAAGTGGTGCGTTTATAATACCAACATCATGTAATCATGAATATCAATGGTAAAATTTCTGTTCTTTTTTTTTGTTTAAATCAGTGTTCTGCTTTTAGGGGTTGTAAGAGTTTATATTGGAAATTGTCTGATTTCTGAATGCCAGCGATGAAACTGTTATATCGTTATATTAAAGGGTACATATATATGCTGTATGGCTTTGTTTACTCAAGAAATGTGAAGGATGTCTCATTCTAGATACCTGTATAAACACTCATAAGCCTCCATCATTGTCTTAAAGGGATATGATGCTGTTGTGTTATGATTATTATGGATCAGTGAATTATGTGAAATTACACTGTTGTAATAAATATTGTGTAAAATTGAATTCTGAATGCTCATTTGCTCATGCGATGAATTTTATATCAATTACGTTTTGTGTGAGATTCAAATTACTCCTGATTTTGTAATGTATGTTGTACACACCTGCACCCATCAGTACCTTGACTTTGTAAAAAAAAAAAAAGAATTCTTGACAATTTGCACCTTGATTAGAAGAATATACGTTATTTGAGAGGAAAAAAAACACACACCATAGAGTGGTCATCTGTAAAGTACTTAAAGTTTGTTGTAGGAATGTATCGAAATTAGATTCTTATGAGCCAAACTCTTCTTTTCTTGTTTTCAGGGATTATTTAGATGTGAGATAACAACAGCGGGGATGCAAATCAGTAGGATTTTTATTGATTTAAACAATATGAATTGCAAAAATACCCTGACTGCATTTTCATCCGCGAAATAATTGTTGGTTCTAATTTTGCTAATTGCGAGAGATGATGTACTCTCGTAGATGATTTTTTAAAAATCTAATTGTCAAAATTGTACTTATTTTTTAAATGAGTATTGATTGTGTTTTTATTCTTCAGAAAATACTTCTTTACGAATTGCAGGGCTGTATTTTGTGATGATCAGTACATTGAGAAGCCCCATTTGAGGTCTAATTTTGATTATTTGCTGTGTCTATAAAGCTGTAAGGATGAAAAAGATTTCCTGATTCGGATTGTATGTGAATATGAAACATGAATCTGGGGAAATTAAGAATACCTACTGAGGTATTCAATGCGCTTTATATATGATTACTTTACCACTGTGATGCTACACAATGGTTTGTGTCTCTTGGAAGCACATTACTCTCATTTTCCTTTTATCTCAGAAAAATATCCATGCCCTTTGCCTAATTGTTGTCGCGTTGTTGGGCATGTTGTGCATTGGATGATGAAATTTAGAGCCGTTTTTGGTGTAGTAATTATGCATAAAATGTGAGTTCAGTGAACTGGTCTTTCGTCGAACGGTTGATATCTGCATCTACAGACGGATATGTATCGAAAGGATGTGATTTTCAGTGCCTCTGTCTTTATAATATATGTACTTAAATGTTTAGTCGTGACTTCTGTCAGTAACTATTTTTAAGAAATCCTGAAAATGAAAGAAACAATTGTGTGTTTGCCTGACTTATTACATGTAATTACACGCATTAAGACCTAATTAAATGTACATTTTGCGATGCGAGAAATGTTTCTGAATTTGTGTATCATGATGAATCTTATAAAGGCATATGCAGTTTATGAGTAATCACACTTTGATTTTCAATGACTCTTAGTCGATAGTGACAAGCCATTTCTGAGAGTTTAATCAAGGGAAATCTTTCAATCTTTGTGTCGCCCCGCTTTCTCCAAAATTGCAGTTTGAAAGGTAATGAGGATCTGTGAGATTATTACAGACAGAAAAATGTACTGTAGTTTTAGTTCTCGTCTCTAGAAATAAAGGCAACGTTCAGACATTTTGTGTTAACTAAAACTGTTTTAGAGTCATTGCACATACATGTCCTCACATAGTGTGTGGATGTTTGATTGCTTTGTCTTATGTCTTATTGCATATTGTGGAAGTCCTAGACCACAATAAAGGGAAGGTATACCGAGAAAGAAAATATAATTTTATTAGAATCATCAAACCTCTTCGTTAAACTTCAGTGGATTTGATGTACTGTAGTTGCATTCAGATCAACTTGCAACTTTGCAACAATACATGTACTGTACTATAGAAAATCAATACATTTTACACAATTTGTGTGAAATTTAAAGACCGCAGTCGCCATATCTTGAAGATAATGTGGTAACACCTGCTGATGTGTCATTGTAATAGTTGTATCAGTATTTTGTAAGAAGCCATGTGGGGGGGGGGGGGGGGAGAAAGGGGGGTATGGATTAAGCTCCCTCCCCCATCCTAGCTTTATAATCCGGTTATGTGACATCAGACAGAATCAGTAAAACACACAAACTGAATCTGAGAACTAGAGGCATTCCTATCTAGGGCGTAGAGATGGGGTGAATCCTAATAAATGCCCTTCTGTGACCATATTCTGCAACAAATTAAACCCCATAATTGCCAAGTTTAGAACATCTTTTTCTTTCACAAATTATCAAGATTCAGTACCAGGGAAGGAAAACCTCATTGGTTGATCATACATTTTGCGCACCAATGGTACGGAGTAGGTACATGTAGGTTAACGTCAACGATTATCACCACTACTATGAATGTCCGAGGGTTTGTCTGTTCCTCCATGCAATGTTGTTTCTGTAGCATACTTCGCTCCTTCCTCTCTTAGTGCCAGGTATGTGTAAAGATTATCAACAACATTAACAGAGTCACTATATAAATATATGATTGATACAATACAGACAGGTGTCTGGTCTCCTGATTTGGTTTCCATGGTGATCTGAGAAATAGTGTGATAGGCTTTTTATGATCTCTTTTTATCCCTCATTTTTTTGCTCATTGTGGGCCGTGTTGCATGTAGGTTTTCAAGTATTGTTACCTACCATTCATCGTAACTACCATGGCAACAGGTGCAAATAATGAGAGCTCATTGGCTGTTGCCATGGTAATTACCATGGATGGAAAGTTGAAAACCTATAAATGTCCCCTTTATATATTCCTCTTCATCTCTTCCATTCTTTTTCTTTTGTCATCCCATCCACCTTCTATGCTCTCTTCTAAACCATCTTCTATTTCTCCTCTCCCATATATCTACAGACAGTATGAACTTGGTCTTTAGTTACATGCACAAAATTTAAAAGGGACCCTTTAAAAGTGTGTCTGCGTAGCAAAAGACCATGTAATGTTCATAGTGAATATCTGCCTAACCATTCCACCGTACATTCTTCTCTTCCATTAATGACAATGACAACGACAAACAAGTACATGTATCATTCCATAGAAAATTTCTCTTTCTATTTTGTCTATTTGAACCACAAATCTTCATTATGAAGATTTGAAAGAATCAAGGCACATGAAGAATACACAAAAAAGAAATATTTCTATGAAAGGAAAAAAAAACTTTTTCATTGAAGTGAATGCACTACATGTGTATAAAGTCAACATATATAAATAACAGGATACCCTGTGAAATAAACAACTTGAAATTATTTTCTAATAATTACATTACTGGTGATCAAAACCATAATTGAAGTAGAAATATGTTGAAATTGTACATACTTTGCCACGATTTTCCAAGTAGTGCAGATAATTGTAACAGTATACATGTGATAGAATACATCAAAATGTGGATGACACACACACAGGAAAAATCTATAGGGGCACTTTCAAGCTACCGGTATTTAAAAAAGTGAAGGGGCTCGGGGCTACATGTATTTAGCCCCACTATGTAAAAAGAGCCCCTGTAGATAATGAAAGCGCCCCTGTATAAAACTTGATTGTACTTGAATATCGTCAGCGTTATTAACAACCATCAAAATTCATACAGAGAACAATCACGGATTTGATGCTTCATAAAACCAGGGATATGTTATGGAAGGATATGAAACAACATTCTTTCTTTGAGCCCATGCGTGGCACCGCCGAAAAATTGCGTGGTCTCAGCATGTGCTTTTCACGTGTTTTAACAATAACGAACACGATTGCGTAGCAACGGTTTCTCAGAGAGAACAAAAGATATGTAGAGTCTTATTTCGCTTGTCCACTTCTGTTGGATTGCATCAATACTTTTGTGAGGAAAAGCGATATCAGCGAACAAAAATAAACAGTTTTTTAAAGTAAAATATCTCATTTGCACGCAAATTCACACAAACTCTGTTAATGAAAATAAGCAGCTTAATATATGATTTTGATAATGATTGAATCCGACATTTCCGGAAACCTCCGGAAAGTGAAGAAATTTGTTAATTATGCAAGTAAGAATATTATCTTATATCTCCGTTTGTGCATCATTCAACAATTATTTAGAAGAAAAACGAATACAGGATCTTTAGAGGTGTTGCCCCTTAACTTTCTTGAAAATTACAAAAAAATGTGATAAGAAACACGGCTTCGAGAAACAAAACAGGCAATTAAAGATACTGCTTTCCAAGTTGACGATAGCAAAATGACGGTGCCGCGCATGGGACTTCAAAGCATTGCAGTGATTGTGGAATGCTTTTGACATTCATTAGCACGCTTTAGTATCCATACAGATGTTTGAATATATTATGGTTGAGTTGTCCCTCCTTCCTAACACATCCCTGATAAAACCGCTGACGACATGATGTCCAACCTGGTTGGAGTTTTGCCTGACATAGCAACAACTAATATATGCAAAGTGGATTTCAAGTACTGAAATACCATTGTTAGGTACAGGTTAATGGAATAACTCGTTACTAGGCCCCGAGGGAAGAAACATCCATAAATTTGACTTCATTATTGACATGGTACTAGATTGATTGGTACCGAGAGGGTTGAATACAAATAATTTACCTACACGCATTCCTATCTTCCTAAAATTCAGCCAATACGCCTCTACATATACACCCATGTGCCTGTAGAAACACTTACTAAGACCATACTATGCTACAAAAATAGAGGAAATAGCAGTGATCACAGCGGGGGCTCTCACTGGGAGTGCCTGACACTCGACGATGTCGGATCAATGATTCTCTCACTGGAGTGATGTTGTTTAGAACCAACAACCTGCACCACAATAAATGCGACGACGTCACTTCGGCACTCCATAGTAATTTGTGGTGCAAAAATCAACCACAATCAATGGAATTAGCCCCTCATTATCAATGGAATGCGCAGTAATAATTTCAAACATGATTATATTTCTTTTAAACTGTCTCTTGTGATTGATTTCATTTAAATGTACCGCTGACATGTTATGCTACATACAGGTGTAGTTACATTCTTATAATGCTGTGAAACAACATACATGTAACAGTCTACCAGTGTAAGTATGTAACATAAATACGTACATTAGAAGAATTAAACAGGAACATGCCGTGACGTGCACACGATTTACTATTTTCAAAAATACAAACAAGTTAAAAAAAGAAACCATAACAAATCCAACAACATTTCATCTATATGAAGAGCAAAAGTAAGACAATAACTTCAGGATAGAAAGTAAAGAATAAATAGAAGATAATATGACTAATGCACAACATAAACAGCAATGAACGTAATCCCTCAACCATTTATGTATTCTTTAAGTTCATATTTTGAATAATGAACAGGACGACTAAACTCTTGGAGCATAAATTGATTCAAAAATATGTTTCTGACTTTCAGGTAAATAAAAAATAGCTTCCTTACTTTTTCACAAACTACATGCACTTTGTGCGTAATCGTCAACAGACGTATCAAGGGTAAGTCACATAGAACAAATTTTATGTTTATAAAACATATTAAGCTGATGGTCGTCCTGATTAGATCAGGGGTTCTAGTCACTATTACCGAAGCCCTATCAACTGTTTGCGTGCCGTACAAAGAGCCGGTTTATGGACTTTCCATGCGCTTCTTATGTAAAAATGCATCTATGGCTCATAAAGAGGTGATTCAAGTACATATTGCGGTCATAAATAAAGATAATGAAAACATGGTATCAATCAAAATTGTTCTCCAGAAAAATACGAAAAATTAGCAAATATACAGTCTAAATCCTACATATCTGGTCAGAACCAGTGAAGTTACTTTGTTGCCTTTTTCTCTTCTGTGTTTCAGCTTTAAGGTTGTCTACTTGCGGGCTGTTTCGTAGTTGGCTACAAACCAGTCGACTGTTTCTTTCAGAGCTGAAACAAGAGCAAGAAGGAGATGTGACATATTAACACTTAAATCACTATGTCTTGAAAACCCCATTATTTAGCTAATTACACATCTTCAATCCAATGGTATTGAGAGAGTTAACCCCTTCCATTTCTTCATGTCTTGAAAACCCCATTTTTTTTTTAGCTTAGTACACATCTTCAATCCAATGGTATTGAGAGAGCTAACCCTTCCATTTTTTCATGTCTTGAAAACCCCATTTTTCAGCTTGGTACACATCTTCAATCCAATGGTAATGAGAGAGTTACCCCTTCATTTCTTCATGTCTTGAAAACCCCATAATTTGGCTTAGTACACATCTTCAATCCAATGGTAATGAGAGAGTTAACCCTGCCATTACCATCTCTTGAAAAAAACATTCTCTGATGCTGCACATCTTCATGCCAATAGTAATGAGAGAGTACATGTAAACACAATACAAGAGGGAAATTTTTTTTTTGATAACATGATGTATGAGAAACCACTTTCATCTCAAGTTTTGCTGTGAGGGGTAGCGTGGTAAAAAAATATGGAACCCATTCTGTCCTGACCATGGCTTCCACATTCTAGTTGGATTTTGGGAAACCAGGACCGTCTTATAAATAGTTGCGATTGATCTAAATGAGCTTGGTGAAACCATGTTTCTTGCGAGAACAAATGTCTTATAAACGCTCTTCTAGTTTCATAAGATGGATTCTGGGAATACAACATGTTATAAAGGCCTTACCTTGGTCTATTGGAGTGAACTTGAAGTCTGGAAGATATTTCCTGAGTTTTGCGTTGCTGGCAGTCTTCTTATACTGACCGTCTGATTTGCTAGTGTCATACTGAAGTCACAATCATGGTGGTTAAGGATATCAACAAAATCGTTATCTTTATTCACCTAGCTGATTTTTTTTTAAAAAAGCAAATAAAAATATAATCTTTCTTTTTGCTGTTACTCTGCATATGTAGTCACAGTATTGACTGATAAATCTGTTCAAAAATAAGCAAAGAAGGTTTACAGGGAAAAAATTAATTCAAAATTTTCGGGGGCTACTCTTTGAGCACATTTGCAGATTTGTCTACAATTTTACATTGTATCTATGGGAATTTAAGGGGCTCTTTTATGCATTGCGGGGGCGAAATCACCCTGAGCCCCCGTGTATTTTTTTCCCTGGTACATTCAAGTACATATTTTTTGTTTTTTTCATGGAGAATCCCTCTCTCTCGATGTGTTAAGGGCAAACAAATTTTCTATCAACATGCCAAGCTTTGGTGAGGTTCCCTTTCCCCTTCTGGACAGTTCAATCAAGCCATTCAAAATAAATTACTATATAGGTTGTTCAATCTTTTGTTAGTGAAACCTGAAAACCTAAGGAGATATTTTTTTTTTTTATGTTCCTCTACATTGTCGTTATTATCATAGCCGTATGATTGTATCATTGCATGATTTCCATTTCAAGTGGAAAAATAAAAACAATTCAATGCAATTCAAACCTTCAACAGTCTGTTGCAGTGCCTGTCCCCACTCATATCATATCAAAATCATATCAAACTGTCAACAAGACTCTCTCCCTCGTTAGAATATCACTTTTCTTCAAAGCCACTCATTAGCTTTAAGGATACGACCACCTCTCCCTTGAAGTCGAAGGCGTCAACGACGTGCTGCGCGCACTGCTTGATGGAGACCTCGTCCTCCTCCCCGACAGAGAGGATGATGGGATCAATCTCGTGGTACTCTCGCAGCACCCAGACAAAGAGGCGCGCCAGGTCGTAGGAGTAGATAAACTGACGCAGAGGCTTGCCCGTTCCCCAGATGGTCAGCGGTGTGCCGTCTCCTACAGTGAAAAATAGCTTTTCTGTTAAGGTAGCCCGTCCCTTTTGCAGACCTAATTCTGAAATTTCCCTGACTTTCTCATCATTAGAGAGAGAGTGGCTATAACCTTTCCCCAGAATCGCGAGGCATAATACTTGGTTTTAAGGAAATAATCTTCGATAATTGATCATGCTTTCTTTTTCCGTACCACGAAATAGTCAAATCTCAGTGAAAACCAGATAGATTTTCATTTATTCTACGGGAGTTAGAGTATCTCTGATCTTAAAATTTCACAGTTGGTATCCCAAAGATATGTGCTAAATACGTGCACACTTTCATGAAGTTTGCAGATGTTTGTAATAGGGACGGGCCATCTTTAATATTCATTAATCTTAAATATGGATATATTTTATACCATTACAAAGGGGAGCTTATGATGACCCCGATTGTGACAATTTCCCACTGAGAGATACGGTGGAGCCTGATATCAAATGCATATTGATTGCAATCAAATGCAATCAGCTCCATACACTGAATGCAGTCCGAATGAAATAGATTGTAATCAGCTGTACTATTTACCATGTGGATTCATCATCTAATGAAGAATGGAAAATACCACTCCCAACTCTCTGAAACACATACAGACGTAAGCTGCGAAATTCTCACTAGTTGCTATGGACTAGACCATGTTTAGACAAAGAAATATTGTATACTACCAATGTAGATGCATGTATGCTTGGCTGTTTTCTGAGAATTACAGTTCTCTGAAAGACGTAACATATGGTGTACTGTGAAATATTGTCTAATATTGTCTAATATCTTTTCATAGAATTACAGTCCTCTTAAATACTTGGCTTATGATGCACTGTGAAATATCGTACAGTAGTTTTATAAATAACACCCCTATCTACAACTAAACGCACGGTGAAGTGTGCAATATTGTAAACTGCCAATGTAGATATACGTACGTTTGGCTGTGTAGACCTTGTGCATGAGTCCAGGAATCACGTGGCCATTGGTCAGGTTAAAGTTATCCCAAGGGCCAAACACGTTGGTCGGTATCACAGACGTGTACTTGCAGCCATGTTGGGTATGGTAGGCCCTAAGTGGCAAAACATGATAAGATTCATCTCACATCTACATACACAACAGCTCAAAGGAATTGGCATAAGGAAAGGGAAAGGGAGGAAAGGTAAGGAGCCGCAGTTTTTTAAATCGCTGTATATTTTGTCCAGTTCAGCATGAAACACAATGTTTTTTAGGCTAAAGCATCATGTTTCATGCTGAACTGGACAAAATATACTGCGGTTTTATGAGTGTAAACAGGCCTAAGGACATGGCTAGCCAGGGAAAACATTCAAAATTTTGGGAGGCTACTTTTTTTTAACATTGGCCGATTTGGCTACAAGATTTTACACTGTGTCTATGGGAATTTGGGGGCTCTTTTAACATTTTCTAGGGCTCTTTGAAGCATTTCGGGGGCGATATCGCCCCGAGCCTCAGTGTATTATTTTCCCTGTGGCTTGCACTTACTTGTTCTGGACGTCAATCATGCGCTTGGCGTAGGCATAGCCGAAGTTTGAGTCATGGGGTGCACCATTATGAATCATGGTCTCATCGATGGGATAGGTCGTCTTGTCAGGGAAGATGCAGGTTGAAAGGCAGGAGATGACCTTGGTGACGCCAGACTTGTGTGCGTAGTTCAAGACGTTGTCATTGATCTTCATGTTTATCCTCTGTACCAGGGAAAAAAAATAATTCAACATTTTGGGGGGCTATTTTTGGAGCACATTAGCCATTTGGCGACAATTTTACATTGAGTCTAGATGGGACTTTCGGGGGCTCTTTAAACATTTTCCAGGGCTTTTTGAAGCATTTCGGGGGCGAAATCACCCCAAGCCCCTCTGTATTTTTTCCCTGCTCTGTACAATAAACCAACAAAATGACCATGAAGGATGGAAGAAGAGAAATATGTTACATATCATTTTTTCTATTACATTATTATGATTTTCTTTCTCTCTATCGTTCCTACACCTTCTCTCTCCCTCTTTCTTTCCTTCATTCCTTTCTTTCTGAACCTATTTTGTTATACTCACTTGCGGGGACCACCCTCGATAAGCCTCTCTGTCTCTTGGTGGTCCCTCCACATTTAAATACTATGTTATTATATGCTCTTAACCTCTCTTTGATACCTTATGTTTGTTTTTTTATTTCTTGTACTTGAATGATACCCCAATTTGTTCCTGTTTAAACATAGTGGGAGCTAATTTCTAACAATCCTTATCAAATTTGACAAATCATAAGCTTTGTATTCCGACACTTGTTAACAACAAGAATTTTGATTTATACAGCTCAGATGGGAATTTTAGCTGATGGGAAACAAACTCATTGAGAATCTGATTTAGCACAGGAAAGGGTAACCAGTCGTTCGTAAAGTCTTTCTTAGCTTTAGAACAGCTTGGTGAAGTAGCCCCTAGGTTTTTATTAAAAGAATGGAATGTTTTCAATCTTGATGTTTATCATTTGAACAACCAGTAACAATTCGCTCATGCAGAAAGTGGGAGAGAAGTAAAAGAGGAATCATTCTTGAAAGTTGTCCTACTTAATGTTTGTCAACAACTCACCCAGAAGTCCAGGTTGTGGGTGAGGTTATGGAACAGCCCACCAACCATGGCAGCTAGATGAATCACATGGGTTGGCTTGTACTTGGCATAGAGGGCAGCAGTCTCCTCCTCAGATCTGTGGACCAATACAGGCCATAATGCAGACATAAAATGGTTCTAATGAGTGACACAGGATTCCACAACCACAGTCCAAATAAAACTAACAAGTATAGATTCAAGTGTGACGTCAAATTAAGCATATTGTCAAGACAACTGGTCATGCACATGCTCACGAATGTGGGTAGAGCAAGCAGCCGTGATCACAGTGGGGACTCTAATTGGGAGTGCCCGACACTAGCCTGTTAGACAGTATCGGACCGATAAACCTCCAACTGGAGTGATGTTGTTTAGAACCAGTTGTCTTGACAACATACATCATAACATACACTTTAGCTCAATGGAATTGGCATAGGGAAAGGGAAGGAGCTGCAGTTGTAAACCGCGGTATATTTTGTCCAGTTCAGCATGAAACATGACGCTTTTTAGGCTGAAGCATCGTGTTTCATGCTGAACTGGACAAAATATACCGCGGTTTACATCTGTGGCTGCTTCCCTTTCTTCCCTTTCCCTTTCCCTATGCCAATTCCTTTGAGCTGGAGTGTACTCATATGGCGACACCACTTCGGTACTCTATAAACACACTGTTACTTCACTACATTAGCCCCCCCCCCCCCCCCCCCCCACCCCCTCACTGACCCGATTAAGGTTAAGTACCATTGATTTATTCTTGCACTTGTGACTGCACATGCACAAGCCCTAAAGTGCAGCAGTTTGTATGGTCAATAACGACTTAAAGGACCCATGAAATCAAAATGCATGTTGACTTCTGTTCATGCTCATTAGTACCGTTTGTACACCTGTGCATCACAAAATCACCACCTGCTCAATACAAATTGAGTTTAACCCATTTACTATGGGAAGCGGGTTACCAAGTTCCTTACTCAGAAACGGGAACCGACTTTACTCGTACCCTACAAACATACTGATCCAGCAGCTTAACTTAGCTTTTTCATTATACTTTGAATGCCAATAATGTCTGCAATTACTTAATGTAGCTACTGATTACCATCATATTTGTACAACATCATTGGAGAATCATTTAAGAAGGGTATTACTAAACATTGTACATGTACATAGTATTTACATAAATACATGTCCGTCTCTACAAGAAATCTTTATACCACTATGCAAACATTGCATGCACTTTTGGCATGTTTTAGTAGCAACGCCACATGTATATCCAGTGGCCCCAACATGGCAATGGTTGCAAGCAAACCAGTTACACGTACGATCGATATTCACCCTTAGTTTGCACGCACGGTACACAGAAACAGTGAGTGGGACACTGGGTCGCCCCAAATAATCTGGACTTACAATGTAGGCTGCAGAGACAATTTTCTTTTTTTTTACTTTTTTTTTTTCTTTTTTTTTTACCAGTTACACGTACGATCGATATTCACCCTTAGTTTGCATGCACGGTACACAGAAACAGTGACTGGGTCGCCCCAAATAATCTTGACTTAGGCTGCGGACACTAGTCATAATTTCTTTTTTAGCAAAAGTATTTAATAACTATGGTGATCATGCTCATATTTGAATGCATGAAAAGAAGATACATGTAATGTACATTCCTTGGGACCTTCAAGTAAAGCAGCAAGATAAAGTGGCGAGACTACACAGACTACACAGACAGAGAGCAGAGTAAATCTCTCCATTTAAAGCATTGTTATCCATGAATACCAAATAGTTGAATCCAACAAAAGGCTTTTTGTGTTTTAGACTTACATGTATTTGCACACGCTTTGCATAGCACTATAGATGCATAAGCTCAACTACCCGAGAGCAAACTCTCTTTTCAATGGGGTTTTGCACCATGACGCTCACACGAGGGAGGCATTGTGATTTACATACAAGAATTGGGTGTGTAGTCCCACATGTACTAAAACTGGGTCAAAGTTCAATACGGTTTGGAAAGAGACAATTCTGTACTCAAACCGGGTCAGGACTATAATATGTGGGCCATTTGGTACACAGGAGTGCTCTCAATGGAAATCTCCTCGGTTTGAAAGGTGTATGGGCCTGTCTATAGTAATGGGGTACATTAACATTTGCATAAATCTCTTAAATTCCAATTATTTTTTTTTTGTCTCTTAAATAAACCAGCCAATAACAATAAAATATCAAACAAATGTATTGATTTACACTTTATAAGATTTTGTACACTTCAGAAAATTTGCTATACATGTAGCACGTTGGTAAAGGGACAGACGAGTTTGTTACAAACTTGTCTGTAAATGTAACAGAAATGTACCCATTACTGTAGACAAGGTCCAAATACATTTTGATTTGGTTCTAGTTAGAAATGCCTTCTGAAGTGATTTCGACTTTAAAAAAGAAATTTTCGGTGTAAGGATAGCGTGCTTTATTGTGTAGATAAATGAAAAGCAAATCATTACAGACATTCTTGGAACCAGAGGATTCGAACCTGCACCCTTTGAACAACCGGTCCAAAACCTTGAAATCTAGCAATCACTATAATTCTACTTAAAATCAGTTTCCAGTTCTAGCATTGTGAGAGAAGTTCTTATCGATGTTTTTCTTCCATTTTCCAATAATTTGCACAATGTAAATTTCTTGACCTGGCCCCTCATAAACCAAGATGTGCCTAAATTACAACAACTTTACGCACGACTGGTGACCCTTCCTTGTGCTAAATGAGATACCCCAATTTGTTCCTGTTTTAACATTGTGGGAGTGAATATCCTACAATCAATATCCTTATCAAATTTGGCAAATCATACATATGTACACTATGTATTCAGCTGCTTGTTACCAAACAAGAATTTTAATCTGCAAAGATCAGATTTCAACTTGAGCTGATGGGAATCAAAGTCATTGAGAATCATATTGGGCACCCAAGAGCAGGTCACCAATCGTGTGTAACTTACCGGGACACACATCATTTCATTTCATTTCATTTTCATTTATTCAAATGTTTATAAAAATGAAACAACAAAATACAAAGCATTTACAAACATAAAATAATGGTATGGACCCCTTGAAAGCAAATCTGCTTATGGGCGGGGCCCTTAACAAAACACAATACATGCATAGTGATAAACAATAAACATTTAAAGGAAATCAAGTTAATAAATTAATTTGCATAATCACACACAACACGCACACACACACTCATTCATGCAACAAAACGAGAAGGGAAGAGGAGAAGAGAGAAAAAGACCAGGGGAAGAAAGAAAAACATCTTGGTGGAACACCCGTCTGCAAAGTTTGACCAACATTTGTGACTCACGTGAGGTCCGCGTCTTTAGAACTGGCGAAGATCCAGGTCTCATCTGGCCTCTGTTCCTCGTTAGCAACCCTCTCAATGGCCTTGCCAACTAGCCCTGTCCCTCCTGTCACGAGGATCACCTTGTCTGCACGGGCCTTCTTCTCGGTCGACATGGCAACCTGAAATTGAAAAAGATCTCCTAAAGGATACTCCTCTTAAGGTAGGCTTAAACGGAATAAGACTCTACTAATTTTGAGGCAGTGTGAGCCAGAGTTATTTCAAGGGAGAGGGAAAAGCAGGGTTGGTGGAATGATATACAGTTATTGCCTACACGTTTTCCTTAAAAGGCATATACTGTACTGAGAAGACAAAAAAAAAAACCCTTCAAAACTGGATCGTGAGTAATCTTCTTGCCAATGGTCTAAAATTTATGTATTGTTCATTTTAGAAACTTGCTGAAAGTTATTTGCCCTCAGATGATCCACATTTGGAGTAATTAGTGATTCAATCCCAAATTCTCAAAATGTTCGGGCCGAACAATTTCAGGTACTACTATTACTCTGTAGGCCTACTCCACAATCGCAAATTTAACCACTCTCAAAATAGTTGAAAAGTCCACATTCATGAAAAATTAGACTTACTGAATATATGGCGTACACTCCAGGTCAAAGGAATTGGCATAAGGAAAGGGAAAGGGAAGAAAGGGAAGGAGTCGCAGTTTTATACCGCGGTATATTTTGTCCAGTTCAGCAGGAAACACGATGCTTTAGCCTAAAAAGCACCTTGTTTCATGCTGAACTGGACAAAATATACTGTGGTTCACAACTGCGGCTCCTTCCCTTTCTTCCCTTTCCCTATGCCAATTCATTTAAGCTGGAGTGTAGCTTGAGCAATTAAGTTGAGAAAATGCAGAATCACTGCCTGTGTTAGCCGAATAATGGAGACACGTACTGTACACCACGCGACAATGCAATGGTCAAATCATGGGTGATAGACAGGAATTAACCGTGTCATTCGGGGCATTCTTTAATTGAAATCACAGTTTTTGACCTTTTTGACCTTTTCTACCCCCGAAGTAGGCGTTCAGAGGAGTCAGATGCAATCTCAGCGGATCCAACGCCCTACTAGTAGTACTACTACTCGACTATAGTCATGTTGCATTGTTGTCAGTCAGAGAGAGATTTTTCGGTTAGGACTCTCACTCCCACTCCTAATCCGCTCACGCAGGGCTGGTCGGGGTAATTCCACTCCATAATATGCGTCGAGTCATTCCATTATGAAAAAAACAGCTCACATGCAAACATCATAACACAATTCGGCTTTTACTTTACGATACCTTCACAAAGAAGACATGTTGAATACTTAACATGCTTAGTAACTTACTGTGGAATTGTTTCGATGTAAGAACGAGTTCACTTCTGGGAGGCTCTAACTTCATGCACTTCTCAGCTACAGTAATAGATCAGGCTACTCGACGCCAGCAGCTAGCTCGTCGTACATGCATGTAGTACAGTACAGTACACACAGCTCACAGAGGGACGTACATGTAGACCGTAACGGTAGCGGCAGCGCAAGAGCGGCGACAAGCTCGCGCGGTACACATGCGGTAGAGTGCATGCGCAGTGCATTTGCACCGGTTTTTTCATAATTATGATTTTGCACGTGGAAGAAACTAGCCTAGGTACAAGGCTGTGAGGTGCATGGACACAACCCAGTCTGTTTACAACAGTTACTATGTCTGGTAACACAGGTTGAACCTTAATACTATTGGAGCCTGAGGATCTAAGATGTAATTAGGGCGTAGTCTGTGTTGCCAGAAATATATGTTAACAGAGTGGATTGTGTCCATGCACTTCACGTGCAGCTTAGTACCTAGGCTATGAGGTAGAAACCAGCATACGGAACTCGCACGAGACATAGAAGGTTTTTTTTTTTTTTTTTTTTTTTTTTTTTTTTTTTTTTTTATGTCAGCTGTTACGTTTCAGTGGGCGTGTCCCTTGGAAAGAATTTTGTAGATGTTATCATGGACCTTACATGGTATTGTCCATGATTTTATTTAGAGGGTTATTCCAGTCCAAAAATAAGTTGCTCTGAGCAGACTCTATTAAGATAATGAAATGAGATTGAATCGCATGGCGGTTTACTGATACACACTGTATCAGATGGATATTAGAACAAAAGATTACGTTGAATGACTTTATGAAAAGAGATGCTTTGAAATAACATTTGAATCTTCTTAGGAAAACAGTTTGTTTAAGTTCATCATTTACATCATTCAAAATCTTGGCTCCACGGAATCGCATTGATTGGAGGCCAAATGAATTAGATTATTTATAAAAGATGAACTCTATTTGCATTTCGAGTATGATATGGGTGCAGATCTGCGTTGAGCCGCAATATTCCGTCAAATGACTCTAAAAAGTGTTTTATGAATAAAGCGAACTTGAAAAAACAGTGAGGTAGGTATTTATTTCATATATGTATTAAGCGTTTTTAAAGATCTAAAAGTATGATCCGGATGAGCTAAATGATCCGACTTTGAACATATGTGTAGAGCTTTTTTTTTTTTTTCTTTTCATGCAAACAGAATAATTTAGTTTTGTTAGCTGTGCCCCAGATGATATTTCCACACCTAATGATGTAAGATGTGAGTATTAGGAGAAATAAAGATTATTGTTGCAAAAGTGGTCTTAATCTATGAAGCATACCAACAACTCTACCAATCTAACATTCCAAGTCAAGTTACTATGTATTTGTACACCGAGGAAACTATGCGAATTTACATACTCAAAATTTTCACCCATCAACCTTACTCCGTGCATAGCATTATGATGTGCTGGTACACGAAATTGAATACATTTGGTTTTCTTGGCATTAAAAGACAGAACTTATTTGTGCGTAACCATTCACCGTATTTGCCAATTATCATCAGTATTTGACACCATCTCATTAAGACCAGAAGAGATAAGACACGTGTCGTCTGCATATTGAATGAACAAGAGGCATTTTGTAAACCATTCACGTATAATGAAAACAACAAAGGGCCAAGAATGGAACCCTGTGGAATACTCGTGCGAACAATAAGTTATAAACAGAGTTTTTGAACATGGTACATTGATTTCTATGCGACAAATCATTTTTCAAGCAGATGTACGGTCATCCGCGTACCGCATATGCATGTAATTTAGATAGCGATATGTCATTATCAATAACGTCAAACGCTTATAGACAAATGAAGAAACAGTGCAATAACATATTTTCTGTCTTGTAGAGCACAGGAAACCGTATCATAAATATCCATTAAAGCACGTTCTGTAGAATGATTTTTACCAACTCCGTACTGGTGTGTAACCTGTTGTAAGAAATCCAAAGAAACGAATATAATTATCATTAATTGTATGGAAGAGGACAATGTCAGGCATACATTGACAACAAGTATATTTGTAAATTATAAACATGAAACATCATGCCGACATGAGCTCCTTAACCTGATTGTACTATTCATAGTTAAACCAATGATATCACACACACAATCACACATACCATTAACATACATGATCATCAACACTTGCAGTATCAGAAAATGAAATCACATTCACAAATAGAAAGGAAATCAGTAAAGTTTAGATGAAGGAATACACCACATGAAAATGTCCTCATTTTACATGTTTTATGTGACTTACTACATTTTGGTTAAAGGAAAAGTTTGCCGTGAAGTTGATCGATTTTTATTGTAGCAGAAAATGAAAGCAACATATTAGGGCAGGTTTGTTAAAAAGGATAACAGAGTTATGACATTTCTAAAGTTTCAATTTTGCAGCATCTGCTCGCCCATATGATTTGGTCTCTATGATTCCATATGTGGATGTTATAACGCGTCACCAGGCAGTTAGAGGGAAAGGTGTAAATACATAACGATACGTTGCATATTGCACTATATTGCAATACGGATCGCGTACAAATGATAGGCCTATAGCATGTTGTGTACGAGATCTATAGCATGCATGCAAGCTTGTTTCTTCGCTTGCCAAACATCGTAAAAATTACTATATCTATATACAGTGTGTCCCAGAAAATAAAGGAAACCGAGATTCTATGTTATTTCTCTAATTGACTGAAAAAAATCATGGAATATTATACACATCATTAGAAAGCACGATGTTTATTCTTTCATTTGACACCTCATAGGATAGATAAGAGTCATGCGTTGAGGAGCAACAGGTTTTTAAAAAATAATTATCTAAATCAAGTTACGCAGGACAAATGGTCAAGATTTGCAAGGAAGCATCGACGTAGTGCAAACAACATTCATTATTCTGCGCAAAACGTTTCTGACATCGAGCACTTTTAATTGCTTAAAATCAGTCATGCGTGAACAGTTCATCGTGAATTTGGTACCAAACGAAAGAAGATATTTTACTTTCAGTATTGCTGTTATTTTTATAATAATATGATACTTTATGATTACGTTATCGACCTCGAAAAACGTTTTTCCTTTTTTTTCTTTGACACACTGTATATACAAATGAAAAGGCTGCCGTGGAATTACCAACGCCCCCCCCCCCCTCCCACGTGATCCGGTGTTTCATCAGTATTTAAGATCGATATCGAAATATTGATGAAACAACCCCCTGTTTATTCTTTTAGGATCGCACGGTCGATTGGATTTGATTGAATATATACAACAAACTACATTCGATTAGCGACCCTGGTCAATCGTCACATAAATTTGCCTACAATGATATAACAGTAAACTGATTTAACTTCAAATTGATGATCATCATCCGTCTTGTGAGCTTAAACATTTTAATATGCCAACACATTTCTTTAATTTGCACAAGAAAATGCTATAAATTGCTGCGATCGAGTCTGATAATCGTACACATATTTTAATAAGGTGAGCAAAAAAGGTGAGCAAGAGTGCAGATGTGATTTGCAGCTGTGTCTTGAATAGGCCCACATATATAAAGTCTGGAATTCCATAACACTATGCCAATATTTGCAATCAACTCACTCTGCAGAATGAAATTAGCCGATGTGACGCGTTCTCGATCTCTCTTCAAGCGCCATCTGCTCTCAGCAGTTCGGCTACCATGGACCGCAACATTTCCCGCTCTGACACATTCTCCGTTACTCAGCCACATCCATCCACTGAGTACGTGGACGCTCTCGTCCTCTCTTCCCATTAAACTTCCTTCCTTATTCTTTCTTTATAATATGCCCAGAGTATTTGCATTTTTTCATCGTATTAAGTAACTGTTTCTCAGTACATCTTCATCATTTGTAAGATTTCTTTGTTTGTTTTATGTTGTGTCTACGACATGTGTAACATTCTTTTATATAACCACATCTCAAATGCTTAAGTTAATGTTAAGATTTGTAAGTGTCCATGTGTCAGCGCCGTATAAGAGCGTCGACCAAATATAACATCTTCTAAGCCGGGCCCTCACGTTAATGTTGATTTTTCTCGAGGTTAAAATGCTGGCCATATTCTCGAAAGCTGATTTTGCGATACCTGATCTTCTTTCAATTTCATTGTCACATTTTGCATTTTCTGTAATCATGTACCCTAAATACAGCATACTCTGAACTTGGTCAATGTATTGATGGCAACACGTGGTACTGGCATCAGCTTACTTACTGCCATTCCATATGACAATCCGTTGATGTTGTAAGTCGTCACTACTTTCAGCTAACAAGACCGTATCGTCTGCATATCTATTCGCACATGTTGTAATGACACAGTACAGCGTGATGAAGGTCTGGTCGTCCTGTGTAAGCAAGAACTCCCTATACCAAGCGAAGGGTTTGGCAAGAGAGTTGCCTGAATCCTATTCACGCTGTTGGTGTTTTGACTTTCTTGTGGACAATTCATTCTGATTAACTAGGCAGTAGGATGGTCCCAAGGTGGTCTGCCAACTGCCTTGCGAGGTCGCAGTACTCTACTAACTCGAATTATTTGACTCTTGCCGCTGTTTGAGATGATCCTCAATGCTCTATATTGTGACTGTCGAGACGGTAGAACCATCATCACCCACCTGCCAACAAAACAATCCACTCTGCTGCTGCCCAGAGCTTCACCGCAACCCTGGCAGGGGCCCATCGTCGGAGTGCTATCAACCGGGCCAGTTGAACTCCGGGATACAGTTTAACGTCATACCCAGGACAGCAATTGATAGCAATACCCAGGGCTATTGGAATTTGTCCGTATTAATGGTGCAAAATTGCGCAGAAAGGGTAAATAGAAAGAAAAACATGAGAACGCTCTTACAAATCCTACAAAACCGCTAGGAAATATTAAGCTGTGCCTGATATGAAAGCTTTTCTAATCAACTAGTTGTAGCAAAAACTACCCTCATGCAAGACTTGTCCGATGACGAGAAGATATTGTCACTATCCATGAAGTAATTCGAATGATATAACGAACACATGATAATGATGTTAATGATCGGACACGAGTTTGATATCAAGAAGAGCCACGTGCTAGGCCTAAGATCAATCTCGAGTCAATGATGCGTTAAAGGATTGCAATAAAAGATAGGGAGCAGTTCCTTCAAGATTAGAACTTCGTACTTGGCGTCCCAAATCCATTTAGACGTCTCGAAGTAAGAGTCGTTACCTTCATATTTGAGATACCAGAACTGACTAGAATTTGTGTGGTAATGCACAAGCCATCCGTCGTGAGAAGCTATAAAGATGGCATTATCGAAGTGTTGAAGGCAGAGACTGTTTCGACGGTCTCTAACAAGACTTTGGCCGGAGCCATCGAAATTACCCATGACGACCGTCATCAAATTATTGTCATCGTATTTTTCTGTCCAAAACAGACATTCAGTCACACCATCTACCACGAAACTTCGGTGCCATGGTGCACCACGATCTCCTGCGCCAAACATGTTAAAGGCGGCCACTAGCATCTCACTGCCACTGCAGCTCTAGAGCTCGCATCTCCTGATGCTTGTGTAGTACATCCAGTAAAACAGACCGTGTTTAGTGGAGCGAGTTAGGTGGAAGGGACCTCTAAACTTCACGTTACTCATTAATTTGATGTCGATCATGTGATTTAAGGAGGGAAGGAGGGAAGCCTTTCATTTCTTGCATTCCCGGGTTCCCAATGTACAGCCATCGACGTTCACAGTCTATTGCTAGTCCGCCTATCCCCATGGATTTAATTTTAATACAGACGACCAAGCACTTATTATTCCGAAGGTTCGTTAGTCCAAAAACGAAATAAGGTTCGTTATTCCGAGTGTTCGTCAGTCCGAAAAAGAAATAAGGTTCGTTATTCCGAAGGTTCGCTAGTCCGAAAACGCCCTTCCGGTTTTCCCGGCTTCGCCACAGATTTTTTCAGTTTTGGATTAACGAACCTTATTTCGTCTTCGGATTAACGAACCCTATTTTATTTTCGGATTAGCGAACCGTTGGAATAACGGGCCCTATTTTATTTTCGGATTAAAGAACCTTCGGAATAACGCCACTAATGTTCAGATTAACGAACTCTTTTTCGTTTTCGGAATAACGAACATCGAGGTATAGGCAATTTACGTGTTTCGGAATTCCGAACCTACGGAATAACGAACCTTCGGAATACCGAACCTTCGGAATACCGAACTGTAACTTTTTTTTTTTTTATAAAGGAATAACTCTTTTTCATAGAGTTATGTGTATATAGAGACACATGTGTCTAAAATAAATCTCAACTCAATGATGCATTAAAGGATTGATATAAAAGATAGGAAACAGATTCTTCAAGATTAATACTTCGTGCTTGGTGTCCCGAATCCATTTAGACATCTTTAACGTCTCTGAGAAAGAATCGCTTCTTTCATATTTCAGATACCTGAACTGACTAGAATTAGTGTGGTAATGCACGAACCATCCGTCGTGAGAAGCTATAAAGATACCATTTATATAAAGAGAATCTGTTTCGACGGACTCTACTAACAAGACCTTTGCCGAAGAGCCATCGAAAGTGGCCATGACGACTGTCATCAAATTATTGTCATGGTATTTTTCTGTCCAAAACAGACATCCTGTCACAACATCTATCACGAGATCTCGCTGCCATGGTGCACCATGTTCTTCTGCGCCAAACATGCCAAAGCCGGCCACTAGCATCTCACTGCCACTGCAACTCAAGAGCTCGCATCTCCTGATGCTTCTGTAGTCCACCCAGTAAAGCAGACCGTGTTTAGTGGACAGAACTAGGTGGAAGGGACCTCCAAAACTCAATGGGATGCGGATCTCGCGGTTTAAGGAAGGAAGGAGGTATCCTTCAATTTCTTCCATTTCTGGGTTCCCAAAGTACAGCAATCGACGTTCGCAGTCTATTGCTAGTCCGCCCCACTCCATGGATTCAACTTCAATATCAACGACCAACTGTACAACACCATACATTACCGCTTTGAAGAACTTTGAATAAGAAATGATGTAAAACATGTTATCTACGTAATCAAAGACTACGTGAACGGGAAAAGGCCTATGGTGTTGTCTTTGTGGTGAAGGATATGTCGCACCCGCACGGGAGAAATCGGGTAATGATACCATGTACAAACCGTGATTCGTATCGTTGGCGTTATAAATACCGATATCCCACTGAAGTTGGCAGTTGAAACCCGAATATCCCAGAGGACACGAGCAAAGAAACCCGACCCCGTCCGATGTCTCTAAGCACGTCTCATTCCCTCTGCAAGGGTTGTACCAACAGGGGTCGAATACTGTCGGGTACAAGCATGTGATAATGTGTTTTGGAGATGGAGACCGCATCATCCACCTAAAGGAGCCTTCAGAAGTCTCCCAAGTGGCCTCCGCACCCCGTCCGGGAAGCAGTTTCCCTAATGATCGGTGCAAGCCTTGGCAGACCTGTAGGGTTGGTGGTGACTTGGTGTCTCTATTACCGGGCCATGACGAAAGGTGCCAGCATCCCCCGACGACAGCAAAGAGCACGATTACAGCCGGAAGTCGTAGGCAAGTATCCGTCATGATCCACTCAACGTGGTACCCTGATCGAGTGTTACGCGAAATTGGTTGGCATAAGAACGAGTCTGAATATAATAATAAGTCTGTATTATTTAAACGCTGAAGTTGCATGCGCAAGCACCAAGAGGTGGTTTTCGTTAATCAAATGTTTCTACAGTTTAATGGCTTATATTTTGTCCCGACTTACTATACTGATCTGCTCAATTTGATCCACAGCTTGAAAAGTGTCAGTAAGACGTGTGTAGCATCTATATACTTTGTACCAATCGGCCGCTCCAGCTATCATTGTGCAAGCACCAAGAGATCAGCTCGATGTTCCAATAACTTAACAATTTAAGTTCCTCAGTACCTATCGATGTAATGTTCATCGATTTATTACACTTGTCATGCATGTATATGGTACTGGGTGGATTAATGGTCCATATCTTATTCCTACTTGCTCACAAAGGGCACGATATCACGTACAACTCCTCCTTTCCTGACTGTCTTACGTTGGTTTACACGCTCTCACTAATTTACTCAGGGTGGAGCTGTTATAATGCATTGAAACACAAAAATATATATATCATTAAACACGTTTATGTCGACAACGGTAATTGGATAAAAATGAGCCAACTGGCAATTCATTTGTCGCTGTTGACGTACGTGACTGATTCGTGATGCTATCCAAGTCCTAAAAGGACATAACTCGAGGTCGACATAAGACTTTCGTGTTTTTAACCATTTGTGTGCCAGTAAACTGTTGTTCTATGGGATCTGTATGTATTACATGAGAAAAAGGCATACGTCTGCCACAGAGACTATTATGATTATACCGACAGATGGGCTATCTTCTTGTATTCAGTGTTGAACGGCTACAGTACATATCACGCCATTAAAATCTTGAAAGTTTCACCGTAAAACTGGCAGACTGGCATAAACGTTAACTACATTTGCATGATGAAAGGGCAGCTAGTAGAAAGTTTATGGCTTCTGATTCGTGTAAACATCACACCATTCCCACACCACGTCTTCATTTAAGGTTTTCCGGCTCAATTTTGATGTTTTAAATCTATGTCATTATCGCCCGTATTGAAGCGGATACAGCGTGACGGCCGAATTGTGATTCAAGTTCTAACTTTTCTGACCCATTTTCACATTCCGGAGAGGTACATGCCCTGTCTTGTTTAAATATCAAAATCGAGTCATGTCCCTTGAATTGAAATGTGCCAATGCCGAATACATGTATATCAATGCTGCGTTAAAATTGAAATTCAAAAGTTGAAAATTGCGCTCCATTGCACCGAAGGGAACATGTTAATGGAGAAAAAGAGAAACTTCAAAAAGCTAAGGAACTGTGTTACCCGCGCCTGTGAAATTTCAATTTCATTAAATTATTCTGAGTTTAAAATAGTCAAAATTGAGCCTGAACACTTACGTTAATATATATTTTTTTTTATATCAGATAAACTTTCGTACTCTTCTATAATGTCTATAGGGTTTACGTGTATTACCTCTGCAAAAATACGTCAATGAAGCTTTAAGAGTCCCACACCAAGGCCCTGTTGCGAACAACTTAATTACCATTGATGGTAACTTTGCTATCCTTTACGGAAACCTTGAATTTCATTGGTTGTCGAGCGGTGTTACCATGGCAATTACCATTTATGAGAGATTTATCATTAATGCTAAGTTTCATACAACGTATGGGGCCAATGTTTTAGTACTAATCCTTGTTTGCCCGATAAACTATTGTACTGCTTTAATATTTGTACTGACAGTTTCTGTACAACGGCAGTCGAAAAACCGCGGAAGGCCGGAGTCCACGAGTGTGGCAGCACGAGGCCTATTATCACTCGTTTCACGTTCGTACTCATGAATATCAATATCCATAGACCAAACTTAGCCAATAAGCGACGAATCTGTGACGTCATATGAAGTATTGATGTGATTGGTTGAATAAAAAGCAGCGATAACCAATTTATAAGGTAATTAAGCCTTATGAATCATACAAGAAATACGTTCATCAGGCATACGATAAACATATCAATAAACAATATGAATAGTGATGAGAGTACTAGGTAGGCCTACTAGGATGTGAGGTGCATGGTCACAGCTCAGTCTGTTAGAAACTATGTCTTGTAAAACAGACTACGCTCTAATTACGTCATGGCTCCTCTGACTCGTAGGAGGAGAGAGGACGTGATTAGGGCATAGTCTGTGTTACCAGACAGTTGTTTATAGACTGGGTTGTGTCCATGCACCTGACAGCTATTTATGTTACACTCGAGGACTCCAGCCTTCCGCGGTTTTTCAACTGCCGTTGTATAGAAACTGCCATACAGCGTGGGGCATTTTGCAAAGGCTACTTCATTTCAGACTGAGCGTTTTAAAGGGCCCCTGACAGCCAGACAGCTTAAAATCTGATTTCCACTTTTTTACCTTAGTTTTTAATGGCCATTTCCAATAAGCATATACTTTTCAGCGAAAAATAAGGACGAACTGTACGATTTACATCAAAACCTGACTACTACGAAATGACAAAAATCGAGATCACCGGCGAGCGTATCACGCGACGTACGAGGGGGAAGGCTCGGTCGATCGCGATCGCGTGCAAGTTTGGCTTTCGCTTGGTTACATAGTTGGCTGTACGTTGAGAGTAATTTTGCCAATGTCTTCCAAGTGCTTTTTCTGATTAAATTGTCTTTGAAATTGTCGTTAATATGAGCAATCCAGAGGATTGAATGCCAGTACTATTTGATTTAGTGGATTGTCCAACCATGGTGAAAAACTATGAACCGCTAGTTTTAGCTGCCTGCATTGCAACTTCCACGCTCACGACCTCTCGGTCACGGCACTAGTTCAAAAGTGTATACTTCGGCACCTATTTTATGAATTTGAAACCCTAAACCTAACCCTGACCCTAACCTAATTCTAAATCTAGCCCTGATCCCAACCCTCCCAGGTCGAAATTCCCATAGAAACCAGAAGAAACCAGTAAAGAGCGTCTGCTGGTTTCTACTGGTTTTTCATAAACCAGTAGAGCATACTGGTCTGAAGAGGAACTGCAAAATCAAACCAGTAGAAACCAGTAGAAACCAGTAGAAAAGGTAGAGTCTAATGGTATTGAGGACCAGTAGAAACCAGTGAGGTCTAATGGTTTGAAATGAGTGTGAAAATTCAAAGTCAAATCAGTAGAAACCATTATAGAGACCAGTGAATTCTACTGGTATTGGACTTGGAGACCAGTAGAAAAAAATAGAAACCAGTGAGATATCATGTTGTGAAAACGAGTGTGGAAATACAAAGTCATACCAGTAGAAACCAATAGAAACCAGTGAGATCTAATGGTTTATTTTGTCGCAATTTAATGGATTAATAAAAGAAAAGAAAAGCAACGAGGTTTACGATCCCTGATTTTCTTCCTTTTCTCGAATGCTGGTCTGCTCCTTTTCTCCCCCTTTCTTGGGTATTGGTCGGGAGATTTATGACGGAGACCACATCCAACTTGAACTTCCTTCTGAACCTGATGTTGAACTCCGAATACAGTACCGCCGCCTCGTAGGTATCGCCAGGGAAGTGAGCACTGCACATTACGCTACTGTCGCTGGGGCATTTCGCACGGGTCAGCCTTAGTCTCGCTGACCGAATTCGCCGTAAATTGTCATTTTTGAGAATAAGTGCACGTTCACATCATCTTTTGAGGTGTTTGTTCACCCTGCCACAATGCACCTCTTCGGCATTTTCTATTGCATTATTCCAACTGGGGGCAAATTACATGGCCCATTCTTCGACACAGCAATACAAAACACGAGTATTCAACACAGAGCTCGGGAGTCTGCCCCGTGAAACATATTTTGTTTTATGGGCGGGGCTGAGAAACTCTAAAATAGCTATTATTTATGGCAGAAAATCAAATTTTCTGTCATTAAACGATATATTAAAGTGAAAATACACATGGAAAGCTGTTAATATAATATGTCTAAGCAATTCAAAGACCAGAAATATTTGGTTGACAGGGGGCCTTTAAAGACATATACATGAAGGGCTCTGCTTCATACTTCATTTTGTTTCGTAGCGCCCACTAGTGGTGAAGTGGTGCCAATGTTAATTGCTGCCGCGGTGACCACTGAACTATACCACTACGTACTGGTATAGTTCAGTGGCGGTGACGGACGGGCTCCAGAACGGTAATCCGATACGAAGATCGATCTGCGCATGCGCCACCCTCCGCCTCGCTGTCCGCGCGGACCACTGATCTCCCCACTAACTGGATGAGTGGTCACGCTCCACTGACTGAAGCCCGCGCGCAGCGGCGTCCGCCATCTTGTGACCATCACCAACAGAAACACCAACGGCATTGGGCAGCGTGTTTAGTGTACGTTGTGGCACGCCGGTAGTTGTGGATCTGATGGATGTGCCGATGCTTGTGGACGTGCATGTTTTATGGAATACAGAATACAGAGTTTTAACATCATCATGAATTAAGAACATCATGGATTAAGAACTTTTTGTAGTATTTAATTATTCAAATGATGAATTCCACAGGTCTTCTGGCCTTCATACATGTACAGCCTACATTTGCAAATCATGTTCACCGAACTCAGAGAAATGGGGTTATGTGTCATAGACAAGGGTCGTTCAACTAATTTTAAAAGGGGGACTGTGGACTTGGTTGAAAGTTACGGGACAAACTCGATCACTCCAACCGGTAAGTTGTTTTAACTAAGTGACAAGCAAAAGAAAAGAGATAAAAATGGCTATTAGCCCTAGCGCATAGCAGCAGTTATGAATGTTATGCCCCCTCCCCCCTGAAAAAAAAGGAGTAAAAAAGGGGGATCGGGCCGGAGGCATGGGTCTGATGTACCGAACCTTAATTATCACACCGGGGAAGGCGTGGGGAGGGATTTGAACCCCACCGGGGTTGATCCAAGTACCCCCCCCCCCCCCACACACACACATACAAACTTTAACGCATGCACACACACATACAATATATACACACTTTAACACATGCACACACATACACACTTAAACGCATGTACACACACAAACATAATACAAACACGCACATGCACACACACATCACACGCACTCACACACACACACACACACACACACACACAAGACAACATACATCACAGTGTATTCTAAATATGAAAATGAAGCAGAAATCAAAGTTGAATTCATTATTTACAGTGTACAGGAGTTGTGTTTGGAAGCATACTGTGTATGCCATTGCCGCAATGTACACAATATCAATCAATTTCCAAGTACAAATGATACAATAACCTTTGCTTGTTAATCCAGTTAACTGGTCATTGAAACTTTTAAATAAAGTAGAACAAACTGAAGAATATGATCATACATAACATAAGTTTGTGACAGCAAAACTTATAAAATATAGATAATTTTTGAGCACTCCAACACAGTTAGATCGTACGCAGTATATCACGGCTGACAGCTTTTTTGATGGTCCCACAATGGCGGCCGCTTCGCTTCGGCAGCTCCACGGCGGAATAGCCAATGAGCGTGCAACATTAGTGTAGAGGTCAGTGGTGCGGACGGGAATTTTGAGATTTCTGGTTCTCGACGAGTTGTGGACAGCAGCCAATCAGCGCCCGTACAGATGATGTCATTGCAAATCGCACGTGCGCCTGGGTCGGGGGGTGTCATGTAGTCAGATGACGTCCCACGCACCACCGTTCGCGTTCTCTGTCTTATTTTGCGAAAGCGCCTGTGACTCCCGCGGACGGACGGCTAGAACAGATTGCTCACTGTTCTCGTTTTCGTCCGCGGGGTTATAACGAAAGCTTCCTCATAACGGTACCGTAACGGTCCATTTGTACGTAGCGACCACAAGCTGTACACACGGTAGGACGCATGCGCGTTGCAGTGAATTCTTTTGCACGTGAATGACCGGACTATTATCGTGGTACACCTCCTTTCTATTGTGTCAGCTGTCTCGTTTAATTTCATTGTAGTCCCCCCAAAGCAGAAGAAGTAAATGTCAAATGAAATAAAATAAGGTTTCTGGCATTTCATGAACTATTATGCTTGTAGTAATCCTTTGAACATTTGATGAAATTTTCACTTTTTAAGCTATATGCCTACGAAATTGTGTGTAATCATATTACATAATGTACACATGAATTTGAACTTTATTTCCATTAAATTTAAGCAAGTAGCATGTATCTTTAAAAAGATGCCATATAGGTAAACAATACATAATGAAACAAACAAATTACGAAAGGAGTACAATGTGACAAAGAAATTGAGCTAAGTAGCAATCCAAACATTCAAATCGCATATTAAACATGTTAAAGAAATGGAAAATGATACATCCGCATATAAAGATATGTGCTGTAATTTAAACACTGGATTTAAACTACAGCCAAATACGGAAGAAGGAAAATTGTTGAATCAATTGTCATAAAATGAGATCAGGTGTTTTTAAATTGCCTTTTAAGTGCATTGTTGAAACCTACTGAACGAAGGGATAATGGTAACGGATTCCAGAGGCAAGGACCGGCATGATGAAGAGAAGTTTGCAGTGTACCTGACGACACATTCCAACGGTAAAACTGATCAGACTTTCTTGTATAATGAGTATGAAGTGTGTTATTTAAAGTAAACATTTGCATCAGGTTCGGGAGAAGAGCATTAAAAAGAGAAACATGCATAAGTGACGCAATTTGTGATTTGTTGATGTCATAATTGTCCAAGGTTTGTAATCTTTAAAGAAGGTGGTTCGCGAACCACGAGTCTCGCCTGATTTTGCAATCGATAATCGGTGCTAAGTTTTTTTTTCTCAAATACTTGAAATGGTGCCAAGGTGACCCTTGATATTTTATATTCATATAAAGTATTAAGTATTGAGCTATTTACACGCATAAAAATAAAGCCGACGTTATCATGGTTACGTCATAATTTGATTGTAGCAGAGAATGAAAGCAATATAATTATTAGGGAAGGTTCGACGAATATCTGTCAAAGGATAAGGGAGTTATGATATTTTTAAAGGGTTTTTTTTGCAATGTCATTTGCGAGCTGCTAGCCCAAATGGTGTGCTCTGTATGATTCCCTAGATTATTCTTATCTTGTTTGTTTGTATGTTTGTTTGTTTATTTATTTGTTTGTTTGTTTGTTTGTTTGTTTGTTTGTGTTTTTTTTTTTTTTTTTTTTTTTTTTTTGGGGGGGGGGGGGCACTCGTTATTCCGAAGGCTCGTTAGTCCGAAAACGAAATAAGGTTCGTTATAGGCTCGTTAGTCCGACACCGAAATAAGGTTCGTTATACCGAAGGTTCGTTAGTACGGAAACGCCCTTCCGGTTTTCCCGGCTTCGTCACAGATTATTTCAGTTTTGGACTAACGAACCTTATTTCGTTTTCGGATTAACGAATCCTAGTTTATTTTCGGATTAGCGAACCTTCGGAATAACGAACCTTCGGAATAACGCCACAATTGCTCGGATTAACGAACTTTTTTTTCGTTTTCGGAATAACGAACATCGAGGTATAGGCAATTTACGTGTTTCGGAATTACGAACCTTCGAAATAACGAACCTTCAGAATATCGAACTGTGACTTTTTTTTTTTATATAAAGGAATAACTCTTTTTCATAGAGTTATGTGTATATAGAGACACATGTGTCTAAAATAAATCTCAACTCAATGATGCATTAAAGGATTGATATAAAAGATAGGAAACAGATTCTTCAAGATTAATACTTCGTGCTTGGTGTCCCGAATCCATTTAGACATCTTTAACGTCTCTGAGAAAGAATCGCTTCTTTCATATTTCAGATACCAGAACTGACTAGAATTAGTGTGGTAATGCACGAGCCATCCGTCGTGAGAAACTATAAAGATACCATTTATATCAAGAGAATCTGTTTCGACGGTCTCTATTAACAAGACTTTTGGCGAAGAGCCATCGAAATTGGCCATGACGACTGTCATCAAATTATTGTCATCGTACTTTTCTGTCCAAAACAGACATCCTGTCACAACATCTATCACGAGATCTCGCTGCCATGGTGCACCATGTTCTTCTGCGCCAAACATGCCAAAGCCGGCCACTAGCATCTCACTGCCACTGCAACTCAAGAGCTCGCATCTCCTGATGCTTGTGTAGTCCACCCAGTAAAGCAGACCGTGTTTAGTGGACAGAGCGAGGTGAAAGGGACCTCCAAAACTCAATTGGATGCGGATCTCGCTGTTTAAGGAAGGAAGGAGGTATCCTTTAATTTCTCCCATTGCTGGGTTCCCAAAGTACAGCCATCGACGTTCACAGTCTATTGCTAGTCCGCCCCACCCCATTGATTCAATTTCAATACTAACGACCAAATGTACAACACCATACATTATCGCTTTGAAGAACTTCGAATCAGATATGATGTAAAACATGTTTTCAACGTAATCGAAGACCACGTGAACGGCAAAATACTGATAGTATTGCCTTTGTGGTGAAGGATATGTCGCACCCGCACGGGAGAAATTGGGTAATGATAGCATGGACAAACCGTCATTCGTATCGTTGGCGTTATAAATCCCGATATCCCACTGAAGTCGGCAGTTGCTACCAGAATATCCTAGAATACAGGAGCAAAGAAACCCGACCCCGTCCGATGCCTCTAAGCACGTCTCATTCCCTCTGCAAGGGTTGTACCAACAGGGGTCGAATAATGTCGGGTACACGCAAGTGATAATGTCTTCCATAGATCGAGACCGCATCATCCACCTTAAGGAGCCTTCGGAAGTATTCCAAATGGTCTCCGCATCCCGTCCGGGAAGCAGTTCGCCGGATAGCCGGTATAAACCTTGGCAGACCTGTAGGGTTGGTGGAGACTTGTTGTGGCTGTTACCGGGCCATGGCGATTGGCTCCAGCACCCTCCGACGACAGCGAAGAACACGATTAGAACTGGAACTCGTAGGCAAGCTCCCGTCATGGTGCCCTGCTCGACTGTTACGTTTGAAATCGGTCGGTATAAGAACGAGTCTGAATATAAGAATGTCTGCATTATTTTAACGCTGAAGTTGCATGTGCAAGCACCAAGAGGCGATGTTTGTTATTCAAGTGGTTCATCAGTAGTTGTCCTGACTAACTGATCTGCTCAATTTGATAGCTACGAGAGTGTTCCACAAAACGTCTGTAATTCTTTGACCGCTCCTAGAAACATATGCAAGAACAACGAGATCAGCTCGGTATTTCAATAACTCTCCTGTTTAATGGCCCATTATTTGTTCCGACTTTCTTATGATTTGGTCAATTTGATCCGCAGCTTGAATCTGCTCGTAAGACTGCTTGTGTACCACCTACTGTATATAGTCTATATCAATCGGCCGCTCCCACTATCATTATGCAAGCACCAAGAGATCGGCTCGGCATTCCGATAACCTCAAGCCAGGTAATGTTTCATTAAGATTTACACATTTTTTGCCTGTGTGGTGCTGGGTGGATTAATGAGTCATATAACTCCTCCTTTTTTGACAGCTTTGCGTTGGTATATTACAACCATCTCATCACGTTCGTTCTCACAGTCATAATACACTCCTTAATTTATTCAGTGTGGAGCTGAAATAGTGCACAGCCACCCATACAATATATATCATGAAAACGTATCAAAGGGAAATTCCCCCCTGAAGTTAAATCGGATTTGATTACAGCAGACAAATTGAAACAGCAGATTAATGAAGATGTGACGAACATCCGTGAAAGGATCAGAAAGTCATGACATTTTTTTAAAGGTTTGATTTTGTGACATCACTTGCGAGCTGATCTACTATTTCTGTTAGGTATTGTACTAATCTCTTTACTTCTTTTATGGATGAAGGAACAATTTTTCATAGAGATATATGTGTACAAAAATGTGCACTTTACTTTCTGATAAATCAAATGCACAGGTAAAAAGTATATCTTTTTAAGAAAATGGAAATTAAAAAAAAAACATTACACCTCACAACATCATGACACCACATACTTCGCAAAAATGCTCTTAAGAAATCACCCTCACGACAGAGACTGTCTTTCCTCTCTTGGCTCAGAGATGCCACTGGCACAAGCCCCTTCAATATCATACGCCACAGCTAGAAAAAAGAGGAATTCATTCTGACACGCAACATCAGAGTGAACACATAATGTAGACAATGCATACAATATGCCTTAGAGCAGCAGATTGGTACTCAAAGGATGAAAATATCATGAAAATGTTTGAATTCCACATTAAAGTTCTGATCAGCCAAATAACGGGTTTGTCGTTACCGATTCGTGAGGTTTTCCACAAACCAGACCCGAAACGACAGGATACAATGGATACAACTTATAAAATATTTACATTTACGACTACCGAATGTTCAATGACACTGGCAGAAATTTTATATTGATATGAGCTGTTTACAAGCATATTATAAAGCCGATTCGGGTCTGGTTTGTGAAAAACCTCACGAATCGGTAACAACAAACCTGTTATTTGGCTGATCAGAACTTTAATGTGGAATTTAAACGTTTTGATGATATTTTCATCCTTTGAGTACCAGTCTGCTGCTCTTAAAGGGTTACTAAATTAGAAAAATAAGTTCCCACTAATCTATGTACTATTACCCGCTAAAACGGATTTCACATTCGTTTGCCGCAATAAACTCTCATGTTGACGAAAATTTGAAAAAACGCACGCCTCCAGTGAGGTATGAGAAGTCAAAATGCCATAAATGCCAACGGCGCAAATAAAATGTTTTATTCACGCAATTCAAACCATACGTTACCAATGGGAACCCCAAAGCTTGTCCGAGGTTTGTCTGAGTAGCAACAACTAATAGATTCAAAGTGCATTCCATCCATTGAATCTGAATGACAAGATACAGGTGAATGCAATAACGCTTTGCTCCGCAGTTAGGGGAAATGTTGTGAATACATTGCGATAATGGTCTATTGTTGACTTCCGTACAATCTATATTTGAGACTTTATTGCGGCAAACGAATGTGAAATTCGTTTTTAGTCGATAATGTTACATAGATTAGAGGGAACTTATTTTTCTAATTTAGTAACTCGTTAAAGCATATTGTGTACATTGTGTACATTATGTGTTCCTTCTGACGTTGCGTGTCAGAATGAATTCCTGTATTTTTGAGAAGACAAGACAAAAGGACATTTTACGATTTAATAACAAGCATTTCCTCTCACTCTATGACAACGGTGTTCATGAGAGCTTGCAATTTCTTTTCAGAGTCGGCAATCATAACCGTATCATCTGCATATCTAACATTTTTACATTGACCATGTTGACTCCTCGGATCTTAATGCCGTCCATTTCTCGGAAGGACCGCATGATGGCTTCGATGTAGAGTGAGACCAAATGGAGCGAAAGAATACAACCTTATCGGACACCATGTTCTACATTGAGCCAGTTTCTTATCTTCTCAATAAGTTTTATAGCTGCAAGCTGATTCCAATAGAGGTTTTTGATCAATTCAATTCCTTTCCCCATCGATTTCTACTGAATCTAGTATTCTACCGTTCTTCTGATATTTCACCAAAGGTTCTGCCACGTATACGATTCCGTAACAGCTTTGTCAGATGACTCATCAGACTTCTCGTTCGAAACGGATCACATCTTCTTGCACCTGCTTTTTTTTTTAATAGTAATAAAGACAGAATTGATCATCTCTGTTGGAAAATAACCCTCATTGTAGATTCTTTTTGCCAGACATGTTATTTGTTAACCCCAAAGTCTTCCAATGCAGTGAACATTTCTGCAGTAAGACCATCTGGCCCAACTGCCTTTCCCATGGACATACTTTGGAGAGCATGAGATATTTCTTTGTCCAAGATTGCATTCCCATCATGTTTATTTTTGTCTGGTTTCTGCCCTCTATCATCATAAAAATGTTCTGTTACATACATACATAACATACATGTTACCAGAGGTAAATTTTTCCTTCATTCTCCATAATTATATTTCCCTCTTTGTCTTCGATGCAGCTGAAATGGGAACATTTTTTACAGCCTGTAACCTGGCGGAGATTTTTTTCCCGTGAATTTAACGTATCACATCTGTCAATTTACAGTTTTATAGCGTCTTGAATAAAGACCACTACCACGTCTGGTATGTCTTCCCGCAATATGCGAATAGAGCATTTTCGTTATGTATGCAAATTTTATTAACGTCGTTCCAACAATTACCTCATTAATGGTAACCCAAAAGCTGCAGCTGAGATACTTTACTAGAAAAAAACTGTTTATTTTTGTTTGCTGATATCTCTTTTCCTCACAACAGTATTGATGCAATACAACAGAACTGGACAAGCGAAATAATAATCTACATTTCTTTTGTCCTCTCTGAGAAACCGTTGCTACGCAATCCTGTTCGTTATTGTTAAAACACCTGAAAAGCACATGCTGAGACTACATAATTTTTCGGCGGTGGCACACATGGGATGGATTAAAAGAAAGAAAGTTGTTTTATTTCCTTCCAAAAGACATCCCTGTTCTGAGTAGCAACTACATGTACTAATATATTCAGAGTGCGTTCCATCTATTCAAACTGAATCACGAAATACAGGTGGATGTTATAACGCGTCACCAGGCAGTATGAGGGAAAGGTGAAAATACATTACGAAAATGGCATATTGCACTACTGCGAATACGGATCGCGTACATTGCAAATGATAGGCATATTACAGTACTAGTATGTTGTGTACGAGATCTAGCGTGCATGCAAGCTCCTTTCTTCGCTTGCGAAACATCGTAAAATTTACTATATATATATATAAAATGAAAAAGCTGCCGTTGAATTACCAACGCCCCCCCCCCCCCCTCCCACGTGATCCGGTGTTTCATCAGTATTTAACATGTTTAAGATCGATATTTAGATATTGATAAAAACAACCCCCTGTTTACTCTTTTGGGATCGCACGGTCGATTGAATTTGATTAAAAATATACAACAAACTACATTCCATTAGCGACCCTGGTTAATCGTCACATAAATTTGCCTACAATGATGTAACAATAAACTGATTTAACTTCAAATTGATGATCATCATCCGTCTTGTGAGCTTAAACATTTTAATATGCCAACACATTTCTTTAATTTGCACAAGAAAATGCTATTAATTGCTGCGATCGAGTCTGATAATCGTACACATATTTCAATAATTTCTACGCTGTCAGTGGAAGGTGAGCAAGACTGCAGATGTAATTTGCAGCTGTGTCTTGAATAGGCCCACATAAATAAAGTCTGGAATTCCATAGTACTATGCCAATATTTTCAATCAACTCAGTCTGCAGAATAAAATTATCCTATACGACGCGTTCTCTCTCTTCAAGTGCCATCTGCTCTCAGCATGACGTAATTCGAATGATATAACGAGTACATGGTTATGATGTTAATGATCGGACAAAAAAAGCCACATGCTAGGCCTAAGATAAATCTAGAGTCAATGATGCGTTAAAGACAGCCCGTCCCTTTTTCAGATCACCACAAAACCATTGAAACATTGGCAAAACATACAGAGAAGTGTTAGCAAGCTGTATATTCATAATTTGCAACTGATACGTAGTGTAAAATTCAAATAATGCACGTAAACAACGTCTGATTATTAGTCTTTACCTCAGGCTCTTTGCAGTTTGTGTTGAAATATCTGCTTTATTCATTAATCTGTTTATTAAATTATCAAACGCATTCTGTAAAAGAATGTTCTATAGAAGGAATCATCTCCAAAGTTTGGTAATTACTCATAAAATTAGGATTTCACACATGCATAATAACCACATAAAGACTGTAACAAAGACTTATACTTTTTTCGTAGTACGAAAAAGTCGGTTTGAAATTTAACGGCTGAAATGTTCACATATACAGAAAGCTTCAAGATGCTATATTCTTAGAAATGGTCTTGAATCACACTTTCTTCAATTTACGATCGTGATGGACGATTTCAAATTTTAAGCTTGCAAAAGGGGCGGACAAACTTTAAAGGATTGCTATAAAAGTTACGGAACAGTTTCTTCAAGACTCGAACTTCGTACGTGGCGTTCCGAATCCATTTAGACGTCTCGAAGTAAGAGTCGTTACTGTCACGTGCGATCCCGTATTTTGTTCGTTTGAGATGAATGATTGGAGTTCAGCACAACAATTAAGACTCATAATACGTAGTTTAAAGTTAAACTTCAAATTTTGTTGTTTAATCCTTTTTTTGACACTTAAATGCAGTTTATATTTAACAAAAGACGAAATACTGTTGAGCAAACTTAACCAAAACAGTATCCGAATTAACACAGATATGTGAATGTAAACCAGTACAGGTGTATACAGTTACATGGCATAAGTTACACTGCACAATATAACATGTATAATAAGACCATAAAACGAAAATAGTATCCGATTTTATGTTATTATTTAACTCTCATGTCCGCTCGAGCAAACTCAACTTTAAATGGAGGGGCAAGTCCGTTCATTCACTCATCGTTGTCTGATTGTTCATGTGTTCTTTGTTCGCTTACCGCGTATCGATTGAACGTTCAAAATCACGACGCGTCGGTTCCCCTTGCGAAGTGCGAGTCCTGCTCTCCGCCAATCCAGCTTCATTCCCCCGAGGCTGAACCCGCTCGCCTTCGTCCCCTGCGTAGGCCGGTGACTTTCACCCGCAGTTCCCCTGGCTGCCCGTACAGTCTGTAACTTGACGGCGTACACCACAGTCCATTGCATTGTTGTCGGCCGAAAATCATACAACTTTCAGTCTTGCTACCGTGAAGCGTTCAACATCCGCATCTAGCAATCCTCATGACAAAGGTGCGTTGAAGTATTATTTGGCGACACTTATACAAACGTTCCATGAAGATTGGTCGCCCCTTTTAGCCTTTTTGGGGCCTTAATTCCGGGGATTTACTCTCCCCTACCAACTCTCCGTGCCTCCATATTCCGGTCTGCTCTTTCGCCCTGGTCCGTAAAAACGTGTTGCGCCCTCCACGGCGAATGCCCCTATAATCATTATTTCTCAAGCTTGATTACAGTTCTTATGTGACAGTTACCTTCATATTTGAGATACCACAACTGACTAGAATTTGTGTGGTAATGCACAAGCCATCCGTCGTGAGAAGCTATAAAGATGGCATTATCGAAGTGTTGAAGGCAGAGACTGTTTCGACGGTCTCTAACAAGACTTTTGCCGAGGAGCCATCGAAATTAGCCATGACGACCGTCATCAAATTACGTTCATCTTAGTTTTCTGTCCAAAACAGACATCCTGTCACAACATCTAATACGAGACTTCGGTGCCATGGTGCACCACGATCTCCTGCGCCAAACATGTTAAAGGCGGCCACTAGCATCTCACTGCCACTGCAACTCAAGAGCTCGCATCTCCTGCATGTCCTGATGCTTGTGTAGTCCATCCAGTAAAGCAGACCGTGTTTAGTGGAGAGAGTTAGGTGGAAGGGACCTCTAAACTTCACGTTACTCATTTTGATATCGATCATGTGATTTAAGGAGGTAAGGAGGGAAGCCTTTCATTTCTTCCATTCCCGGGTTCCCAATGTACAGCCATCGACGTTCACAGTCTATTGCTAGTCCGCCTATCCCCATGGATTTAATTTTAATACCGATGACCAAGCACTCATTATTCCGAAGGTTCGTTAGTCCAGAAACGAAATAAGGTTCGTTATTCCGAGGGTTCGTCAGTCCGAAAAAGAAATAAGGTTCGTTATTCCGAAGGTTCGCTAGTCCGAAAACGCCCTTCCGGTTTTACCGCCTTCGCCACAGATTATTTCAGTTTTGGACTAACGAACCTTATTCCGTTTTTTGGATTAAAGAAGCCTATTTTATGTTCGGATTAGCGAACCGTCGGAATAACGAGCCCTATTTTATTTTCGGATTAGCGAACCTTCGGAATAACGCCACAAATGCTCGGATTAACGAACTTTTTTCGTTTTCCGAATAACGAACATCGAGGTATAGGCAATTTACGTGTTTCGGAATTACGAACCTTCGGAACAACGAACCTTCGGAATAGCGAACCTTCGGAATACCGAACTGTAACTTTTTTTTTTTATAAAGGAATAACTCTTTTTCATAGAGTTATGTGTATATAGAGACACATGTGTCTAAAATAAATCTCAACTCAATGATGCATTAAAGGATTGATATAAAAGATAGGAAACAGATTCTTCAAGATTAATACTTCGTGCTTGGTGT
Source organism: Arbacia lixula (assembly GCA_963669155.1). Classification (NCBI taxonomy): domain Eukaryota; kingdom Metazoa; phylum Echinodermata; class Echinoidea; order Arbacioida; family Arbaciidae; genus Arbacia; species Arbacia lixula. The sequence goes on from OZ022597.1 coordinate 17,473,940, forward strand.
CCCGAATCCATTTAGACATCTTTAACCCAGGTAACGTCTCTGAGAAAGAATCGCTAATTTCATATTTCAGATACCAGAACTGACTAGAATTAGCGTGGTAATGCACGAACCATCCATCGTGAGAAGCTATAAAGATACCATTTATATAAAGAAAATCTGTTTCGACGGTCTCTATTAACAAGACCTTTGCCGAAGAGCCATCGAAATTGGCCATGACGACTGTCATCAAATTATTGTCATGGTATTTTTCTGTCCAAAACAGACATCCTGTCACAACATCTATCACGAGATCTCGCTGCCATGGTGCACCATGTTCTTCTGCGCCAAACATGCCAAAGCCGGCCACTAGCATCTCACTGCCACTGCAACTCAAGAGCTCGCAACTCCTGATGCTTCTGTAGTCCACCCAGTAAAGCAGACCGTGTTTAGTGGACAGAACTAGGTGGAAGGGACCTCCAAAACTCAATTGGATGCGGATCTCGCGGTTTAAGGAAGGAAGGAGGTATCCTTCAATTTCTTCCATTTCTGGGTTCCCAAAGTACAGCAATCGACGTTCGCAGTCTATTGCTAGTCCGCCCCACTCCATGGATTCAATTTCAATATCAACGACCAACTGTACAACACCATACATTACCGCTTTGAAGAACTTGGAATAAGAAATGATGTAAAACATGTTATCTACGTAATCGAAGACTACGTGAACGGGAAAAGGCCTATGGTGTTGTCTGTGTTGTGAAGGATATGTCGCACCCGCACGGGAGAAATCGGGTAATGATAACATGTACAAACCGTGATTCGTATCGTTGGCGTTATAAATACCGATATCCCACTGAAGTTGGCAGTTGTTGCCAGAATATCCCAGAGGACACGAGCAAAGAAACCCGACCCCGTCCGATGTCTCTAAGCACGTCTCATTCCCTCTGCAAGGGTTGTACCAACAGGGGTCAAATACTGCCGAGAACACGCATGTGATAATGTGTTTTGGAGATGGAGACCGCATCATCCACCTAAAGGAGCCTTCAGAAGGCTCCCAAGTAGCCTCCGCACCCCGTCCGGGAAGCAGTTTCCCTAATGATCGGTGCAAGCCTTGGCAGACCTGTAGGGTTGTTGGAGACTTGGTGTCTCTATTACCGGGCCATGACGAAAGGTGCCAGCACCCCCCGACGACAGCAAAGAGCACGATTACAGCAGGAACTCGTAGGCAAGCGCCCGTCATGATCCGCTCAACGTGGTACATTGCCGAGTGTTACGCGAAATTGGTCGGCATAAGAACGAGTCTGAATATAAGAATAAGTCTGTATTATTTAAACGCTGAAGTTGCATGCGCAAGCACCAAGAGGTGGTTTTCGTTAATCAAATGGTTCAACAGTTTAATGGCTTATATTTTGTCCCGACTTACTATACTGATCTGCTCAATTTAATCCACAGCTTGAAAAGTGTCAGTAAGACGTGTGTAGCATCTATACACTTTATACCAATTGGCCGTTCCAACTATCATTGTGCAAGCACCAAGAGATCAGCTCGATGTTCCAATAACTTAACAATTTAAGTTCCAAAGTACCTATTGATGTAATGTTCATCGATTTATTACACTTGTCATGCATGTATATGGTACTGGGTGGATTAATGGTCCATATCTTATTCCTACTTGCTTATAAAGGGCACGATATCACGTACAACTCCTCCTTTCCTGACTGTCTTACGTTGGTTTATTACAACCATCTTATAAAACACGCTCTCACTAATTTACTCAGGGTGGAGCTGTTATAATGCATTGAAACACAAAAATATATATATCATTAAACACGCTTATGTCGACAACGGTAATTGGATAAAAATGAGCCAACTGGCAATTCATTTGTCGCTGTTGACGTACGTGACTGATTCGTGATGCTATCCAAGTCCTAAAAGGACACAACTCGAGGTCGACATAAGACTTTCGTGTTTTTAACCATTTGTGTGCCAGTAAACTGTTGTTCTATGGGATCTGTATGTATTACATGAGAAAAAGGCATACGTCTGCCACAAAGACTATTATGATTATACCGACAGATGCGCTATCTTCTTGTATTCAGTGTTGAACGGCTACAGTACATATCACGCCATTAAAATCTTAAAAGTTTCACCGTAAAACTGGCAGACTGGCATAAACGTTAACTACATTTGCATGATGAAAGGGCAGCTAGTAGAAAGTTTATGGCTTCTGATTCGTGTAAACATCACACCATTCCCACTCCACGTCTTTATTTAAGGTTTTCCGGCTCAATTTTGATGTTTTAAATCTATGTCATTATCGCCCGTATTGAAGCGGATACAGCGCGACGGCCGAATTGTAATTCAAGTTCTAACTTTTCCGACCCATTTTCACATTCCGGAGAGGTACATGCCCTGTCTTGTTTAAATATCAAAATTGATTCATGTCCCTTGAATGGAAATGTGCCAATGCCGAATACATGTATATCAATGCTGCGTTAAAATTGAAATTCAAAAGTTGAAAATTGCGCTCCATTGCACCGAAGGGAACATGTTAATGGAGGAAAAGAGAAACTTCAAAAAGCTAAGGAACTGTGTTACCCGCGCCTGTGAAATTTCAATTTCATTAAATTATTCTGAGTTTAGAATAGTCAAAATTGAGTCTGAACACTTACGTTAATATTTTGTTTTATATCAGATAAACTTTCGTACTCTTCTATAATGTCTATAGGGTTTACGTGTATTACCTCTGCAAAAATACGTCAATAACGCTTTAAGAGTCCCACACCAAGGCCCTGTTGCGAACAACTTACCATTGATGGTAACTTTGCTATCCTTACTAATTTTTAAGGAAACCTTGAATTTCATTGGTTGTCGAGCGGTGTTACCATGGCAATTACCATTTATGAGAGATTTACCATTAATGCTAAGTTTCATACAACGTATGGGGCCAATGTTTTAGTACTAATCCTTGTTTGCCCGATAAATTATTGTACTGCTTTAATATTTGTACTGACAGTTTCTGTATAACGGCAGTCGAAAAACCACGGAAGGCCGGAGTCCACGAGTGTGGCAGCACGAGGCCTATTATCACTCGTTTCACGTTCGTACTCATGAATATCAATATCCATAGACCAAACTTAGCCAATAAGCGACGAATCTGTGACGTCATATGAAGTATTGATGTGATTGGTTGAATAAAAAGCAGCGATAACCAATTTATAAGGTAATTAAGCCTTATGAATCATACAAGAAATACGTTCATCACGCATCCGATAAACATATCAATAAACAATATGAATAGTGATGAGAGTACTAGGTAGGCCTACTAGGATGTGAGGTGCATGGTCACAGCTCAGTCTGTTAGCAAATATGTCTTGTAAAACAGACTACGCCATAATTACGTCATGGCTCCTCTGACTCGTAGGAGGAGAGAGGATGTGATTAGGGCATAGTCTGTGTTACCAGACAGTTTTTTTTATAGACTGGGTTGTGTCCATGCACCTGACAGCTATTTATGTTACACTCGAGGACTCCAGCCTTCCGCGGTTTTTCAACTGCCGTTGTATAGAAACTGCCATACAGCGTGGGGCATTTTGCAAAGGCTACTTCATTTCAGACTGAGCGTTTTAAAGGGTCCCTGACAGCCAGACAGCTTAAAATCTGATTTCCATTTTTTTACCTTAGTTTTTAATGGCCATTTCCAATAAGCATATACTTTTCAGCGAAAAATAAGGACGAACTGTACGATTTACATCAAAACCTGACTACTACGACATGACAAAAATCGAGATCACCGGCGAGCGTATCACGCGACGTACGAGGGGGAAGGCTCGGTCGATCGCGATCGAGTGCAAGTTTGCCTTTCGCTTGGTTACATAGTTGGCTGTACGTTGAGAGTAATGTTGCCAATATCTTCCAAGTGCTTTTTCTGAATAAATTGTCTTTGAAATTGTCGTTAATATGAGCAATCCAGAGGATTGAATGCCAGTACTATTTGATTTAGTGGATTGTCCAACCATGGTGAAAAACTATGAACCGCTAGTTTTAGCTGCCTGCATTGCAACTCCCACGCTCACGACCTCTCGGTCACGGCACTAGTTCAAAAGTGTATACTTCGGCACCTACTTTGAAACCCTAAACCTAACCCCAACCCTAACCTAATTCTAAATCTAGCCCTGATCCAAACCCTCCCAGGTCGAAATTCCCATAGAAACCAGAAGAAACCAGTAAAGAGCGTCTACTGGTTTCTACTGGTTTTTCATAAACCAGTAGTGCCTACTGGTCTGAAGAGGAACTACAAAATCAAACCAGTAGAAACCAGTAGAAAAGGTAGAGTCTAATGGCATTGAGGACCAGTAGAAACCAGTGAGGTCTAATGGTTTGAAATGAGTGTGAAAATTCAAAGTCAAATCAGTAGAAACCATTAGAGACCAGTGAAACCTAATGGTTTGAAAAGGAGTGTGAAAAATAAAAAGTCAAACCAGTAGAAACCATTAGAGACCAGTGAATTCTACTGGTATTGGACTTGGAGACCAGTAGAAACCAATAGAAACCAGTGAGATATCATGTTGTGAAAACGAGTGTGGAAATACAAAGTCATACCAGTAGAAACCAATAGAAACCAGTGAGATCTAATGGTTTATTTTGTCGCAATTTAATGGATTAATAAAAGAAAAGAAAAGCAACGAGGTTTACGATCCCTGATTTTCTTCCTTTTCTCGAATGCTGGTCTGCTCCTTTTCTCCCCCTTTCTTGGGTATTGGTCGGGAGATTTATGACGGAGACCACATCCAACTTGAACTTCCTTCTGAACCTGATGTTGACCTCCAAATACAGTACCGCCGCCTCGTAGGCATCGCCGGGGAAGTGAGCGCTGCACATTACGCTACTGTCGCTGGGCATTTCGCACGGGTCAGCCTTAGTCTCGCTGACCAAATTCGCCGTAAATTGTCATTTTTTGAGAATAAGTGCACGTTCACATCATCTTTTGAGGTGTTTGTTCACCCTGCCACAATGCACCTCTTCGGCATTTTCTATTGCATTATTCCAACTGGGGGCAAATTACATGGCCCATTCTTCGACACAGCAATACAAAACACGAGTATTCAACACAGAGCTCGGGAGTCTGGCCCGTGAAACATATTTTGTTTTATGGGCGGGGCTGAGAAACTCTAAAATAGCTATTATTTATGGCAGAAAATCAATTTTTCTGTCATTAAACGATATATTAAAGTGAAAATACACATGGAAAGCTGTTAATATAATATGTCTAAGCAATTCAAAGACCAGAAATATTTGGTTGACAGGGGGCCTTTAAAGACATATACATGAAGGGCTCTGCTTCATACTTCATTTTGTTTCGTAGCGCCCACTAGTGGTGAAGTGGTGCCAATGTTAATTGCTGCCGCGGTGACCACTGAACTATACCACTACGTACTGGTATAGTTCAGTGGCGGTGACGGACGGGCTCCAGAACGGTAATCCGATACGAAGATCGATCTGCGCATGCGCCACCCTCCGCCTAGCTCGCTGTCCGCGCGGACCACTGATCTCCCCAGGCCCACTAACTGGATGAGTGGTCACGCTCCACTGACTGAAGCCCGCGCGCAGCGGCGTCCGCCATCTTGTGACCATCACCAACAGAAACACCAACGGCATTGGGCAGCGTGTTTAGTGTACGTTGTGGCACGCCGGTAGTTGTGGATCTGATGGATGTGCCGATGCTTGTGCACATGCATGTTTTGTGGAATACAGAACAGAGTTTTAACATCATCATGAATTAAGAACGTCATGGATTAAGAACTTTTTGTATTATTTAATCATTCAAATGATGAATTCCACAGGTCTTCTGGCCTTCATACATGTAGAGCCTACATTTGCAAATCATGTTCACCGAACTCAGAGAAATGGGGTTATGTGTCATAGACAAGGGTCGATCAACTAATTTTAAAAAGGGGGACTGTGGACTTGGTTGAAAGTTACGGGACAAACTCGATCACTCCAACCGGTAAGTTGTTTTAACTAAGTGACAAGCAAAAGAAAAGAGATAAAAATGGCTATTAGCCCTAGCGCATAGCGGCAGTTATGAATGTTATTCCCCCTCCCCCCCCCCCCCTGAAAAAAGGAGTAAAAAAGGGGGATCGGGCCCGAGGCATGGGTCTGATGTACCGAACCTTAATTATCACACCGGGAAAGGCGTGGGGAGGGATTTGAACCCCACCGGGGTTGATCCAAGTACCCCCCCCCCCCCCACACACACACACACATACGAACTTTAACGCATGCACACACACATACAGTATATACACACTTTAACACATGCACACACATACACACTTAAACGCATGTACACACACAAACATAATGCAAACACGCACATGCACACACACATCACACGCACTCACACACACACACACACACACACACACACACACAATACAACATACATCACAGTGTATTCTAAATATGAAAATGAAGCAGAAATCAAAGTTGAATTCATTATTTACAGTGTGTTTGGAAGCATACTGTATATGCCATTGCCGCAATGTACACAATATCAATCAATTTCACAAATTTTACAAATGATACAATAACTTTTGCTTGTTAATCCAGTTAACTGGTCATTGAAACTTTTAAATAAAGTAGAACAAACTGAAGAATATGATCATACATAACATAAGTTTGTGACAGCAAAACTTATAAAATATAGATAATTTTTGAGCACTCCAACACAGTTTGATCGTACGCAGTATATCACGGCTGACAGCTTTTTTGATGGTCCCACAATGGCGGCCGCTTCGCTTCGGCAGCTTCACGGCGGAATAGCCAATGAGCGTCCAACATTAGTGTAGAGATCAGTGGCGCGGACGGGAATTTTGAGATTTCTCGTTCTCGACGAGTTGCGGACAGCAGCCAATCAGCGCCTGTACAGATGATGTCATTGCAAATCGCACGTGCGCCTGGGTCGGGGGGTGTCAGGTGGTCAGATGACGTCCCACGCACCGCCGTTCGCGTTCTCTGTCTTATTTTGCGAAAGCGCCTGTGACTCCCGCGGACGGACGGCTAGAACAGATTGCTCACTGTTCTCGTTTTCGTCCGCGGGGTTATAACGAAATCTCCCTCATAACGGTACCGTAACGGTCCATTTGTACGTAGCGACCACAAGCTGTACACACGGTAGGACCCATGCGCGTTGCAGTGAATTCTTTTGCACGTGAATGACCGGACTATTATCGTAGTACACCTCCTTTCTATTGTGTCAGCTGTCTCGTTTAATTTCATTCTTGTCCCCCCAAAGCAGAAGAAGTAAATGTCAAATGAAATATAATAAGGTTTCTGGCATTTCATGAACAATTATACTTGTAGTAATCCTTTGAACATTTGATGAGATTTTTTAAGCTATATGCCTACGAAATTGTGTGTAATCATATTACATAATGTACACATGAATTTGAACTTTATTTCCATTAAATTTAAGCAAGTAGCATGTATCTTTAAAAAGATGCCATATAGGTAAACAATACATAATGAAACAAACAAATTACGAAAGGAGTATTATGTGACAAAGGAATTGAGCTAAGTAGCAATCCAAACATTCAAATCGCATATTAAAGAAATGGAAAATGATACATCCGCACATAAAGATATGTGTTGTAATTTAAACACTGGATTTAAACTACAGCCAAATACGGAACAATGAAAATTGTTCAATCAATTGTCATAAAATGAGATCAAGTGTTTTTTTAAATTGCCTTTTAAGTGCATTGTTGAAACCTACTGAACGAAGGGATAATGGTAACGGATTCCAGAGGCAAGGACCGGCATGATGAAGAGAAGTTTGCAGTGTACCTGACGACACATTCCAACGGTAAAACTGATTAGACTTTCTTGTATAATGAGTATGAACTGTGTTATTCAAAGTAAACATTTGCATCAGGTTCGGGAGAAGTGCATTAAAAAGAGAAACATGCATAAGTGACGCAATTTGTGATTTGTTGATGTCATAATTGTCCAAGGTTTGTAATCTTTAAAGAAGGTGGTTCGCGAACCACGAGTCTCGCCTGATTTTGCAATCGATAATCAGTGCTAAGTTTTTTTTTTCAAATACTTGAAATTGTGCCAAGGTGACCCTTGATATTTTATATTCATATAAAGTATTAAGTATTGAGCTATTTACACGCATAAAAATAAAGCCGACGTTATCATGGTTATGTCATAATTTGATTGTAGCAGAAAATGAAAGCAATATAATTATTCAGGAAGGTTGGACGAAAATCTATCAAAGGATAAGAGAGTTATGATATTTTTAAAGGTTTTTTTTTTGCAATGTCATTTGCGAGCTGCTCGCCCAAATGGTGTGCTCTGTATGATTCCTTAAATTATTTTTATCTTGTTTGTTTGTATGTTTTTTTTTTTGTTTTTTTTTTTTTTTGGGGGGGGGGGGGGGGGGAGCACTCGCTATTCCGGAGGTTCGTTAGTCCGAAAACGAAATAAGGTTCGTTATAGGTTCGTTAGTCCGACACCGAAATAAGGTTCGTTAGTACGGAAACGCCCTTCCGGTTTTCCCGCCTTCGCCACAGATTATTTCAGTTTTGGACTAACGAACCTTATTTCGTTTTCGGTTTAACGAACCTCCGGAAAAACGAACCTTATTTCGTTTTCGGATTAACGAATCCTAGTTTATTTTCGGATTAGCGAACCTTCGGAACAACGAACCTTCGGAATAACGCCACAATTGCTCAGATTAACGAACTTTTTTTCGTTTTCGGAATAACGAACATCGAGGTATAGGCAATTTACGTGTTTCGGAATTACGAACCTACGGAATAACGAACCTTCGGAATAACGAACCTTCGGAATACCGAACTGTAACTTTTTTTTTTTTTTTATAAAGGAATAACTCTTTTTCATAGAGTTATGTGTATATAGAGACACATGTGTCTAAAATAAATCTCAACTCAATGATGCATTAAAGGATTGATATAAAAGATAGGAAACAGATTCTTCAAGATTAATACTTCGTGCTTGGTGTTCCGAATCCATTTAGACATCTTTAACGTCTCTGAGAAAGAATCGCTTCTTTCATATTTCAGATACCAGAACTGACTAGAATTAGTGTGGTAATGCACGAGCCATCCGTCGTGAGAAACTATAAAGATACCATTTATATCAAGAGAATCTGTTTCGACGGTCTCTATTAACAAGACTTTTGGCGAAGAGCCATCGAAATTGGCCATGACGACTGTCATCAAATTATTGTCATCGTACTTTTCTGTCCAAAACAGACATCCTGTCACAACATCTATCACGAGATCTCGCTGCCATGGTGCACCATGTTCTTCTGCGCCAAACATGCCAAAGCCGGCCACTAGCATCTCACTGCCACTGCAACTCAAGAGCTCGCATCTCCTGATGCTTGTGTAGTCCACCCAGTAAAGCAGACCGTGTTTAGTGGACAGAGCGAGGTGAAAGGGACCTCCAAAACTCAATTGGATGCGGATCTCGCTGTTTAAGGAAGGAAGGAGGTATCCTTTAATTTCTCCCATTGCTGGGTTCCCAAAGTACAGCCATCGACGTTCACAGTCTATTGCTAGTCCGCCCCACCCCATTGATTCAATTTCAATACTAACGACCAAATGCACAACACCATACATTATCGCTTTGAAGAACTTCGAATCAGATATGATGTAAAACATGTTATCAACGTAATCGAAGACCACGTGAACGGCAAAATACTGATAGTATTGTCTTTGTGGTGAAGGATATGTCGCACCCGCACGGGAGAAATTGGGTAATGATAGCATGGACAAACCGTCATTCGTATCGTTGGCGTTATAAATCCCGATATCCCACTGAAGTCGGCAGTTGCTACCAGAATATCCTAGAATACAGGAGCAAAGAAACCCGACCCCGTCCGATGCCTCTAAGCACGTCTCATTCCCTCTGCAAGGGTTGTACCAACAGGGGTCGAATAATGTCGGGTACACGCAAGTTATAATGTCTTCCATAGATCGAGACCGCATCATCCACCTTAAGGAGCCTTCGGAAGTATTCCAAATGGCCTCCGCATCCCGCCCGGGAAGCAGTTCGCCGGATAGCCGGTATAAACCTTGGCAGACCTGTAGGGTTGGTGGAGACTTGTTGTGGCTGTTACCGGGCCATGGCGATTGGCTCCAGCACCCTCCGACGACAGCGAAGAACACGATTAGAACTGGAACTCGTAGGCAAGCTCCCGTCATGGTGCCCTGCTCGACTGTTACGTTTGAAATCGGTCGGTGTAAGAAGGAGTCTGAATATAAGAATGTCTGCATTATTTTAACGCTGAAGTTGCATGTGCAAGCACCAAGAGGCGATGTTTGTTATTCAAGTGGTTCATCAGTAGTTGTCCTGACTAACTGATCTGCTCAATTTGATAGCTACGCGAGTGTTCCACAAAACGTCTGTAATTCTTTGACCGCTCCTAGAAACATATGCAAGAACAACGAGATCAGCTCGGTATTTCAATAACTCTCCTGTTTAATGGCCCATTATTTGTTCCGACTTTCTTATGATTTGGTCAATTTGATCCGCAGCTTGAATCTGCTTGTAAGACTGCTTGTGTACCACCTACTGTATATAGTCTATATCAATCGGCCGCTCCCACTATCATTATGCAAGCACCAAGAGATCGGCTCGGCATTCCGATAACCTCAAGCCAGGTAATGTTTCATTAAGATTTACACATTTTTTGCCTGTGTGGTGCTGGGTGGATTAATGAGTCATATAACTCCTCCTTTTTTGACAGCTTTGCGTTGGTATATTACAACCATCTCATCACGTTCGTTCTCACAGTCATAATACACTCCTTAATTTATTCAGTGTGGAGCTGAAATAGTGCACAGCCACCCATACAATATATATCATGAAAACGTATCAAAGGGAAATTCCCCCCTGAAGTTAAATCGGATTTGATTACAGCAGACAAATTGAAACAGCAGATTAATGAAGATGTGACGAACATCCGTGAAAGGATCAGAAAGTCATGACATTTTTTTAAAGGTTTGATTTTGTGACATCACTTGCGAGCTGATCTACTATTTCTGTTAGGTATTGTACTAATCTCTTTACTTCTTTTATGGATGAAGGAACAATTTTTCATAGAGATATATGTGTACAAAAATGTACACTTTACTTTCTGATAAATCAAATGCACAGGTAAAAAGTATATCTTTTTAAGAAAATGGAAATTAAAAAAAAAACATTACACCTCACAACATCATGACACCACATACTTCGCAAAAATGCTCTTAAGAAATCACCCTCACGACAGAGACTGTCTTTCCTCTCTTGGCTCAGAGATGCCACTGGCACAAGCCCCTTCAATATCATACGCCACAGCTAGAAAAAAGAGGAATTCATTCTGACACGCAACATCAGAGTGAACACATAATGTAGACAATGTATACAATATGCCTTAGAGCAGCAGATTGGTACTCAAAGGATGAAAATATCATGAAAACGTTTGAATTCCACATTAAAGTTCTGATCAGCCAAATAACGGGTTTGTCGTTACCGATTCGTGAGGTTTTCCACAAACCAGACCCGAAACGACAGGATACAATGGATACAACTTATAAAATATTTACATTTACGACTACCGAATGTTCAATGACACTGGCAGCCATTTTATATTGATATGAGCTGTTTACAAGCATATTATAAAGCCGATTCGGGTCTGGTTTGTGGAAAACCTCACGAATCGGTAACAACAAACCTGTTATTTGGCTGATCAGAACTTTAATGTGGAATTTAAACGTTTTGATGATATTTTCATCCTTTGAGTACCAGTCTACTGCTCTTAAAGGGTTACTAAATTAGAAAAATGAGTTCCCACTAATCTATGTACTATTACCCGCTAAAACGGATTTCACATTCGTTTGCCGCAATAAACTCTCATTTTGACGAAAATTTGAAAAAACGCACGCCTCCGTGAGGTATGAGAACTCAAAATGCCATGAATGCCAACGGCGCAAATAAAATGTTTTATTCACGCAATTCAAACAATACGTTACCAATGGGAACCCCAAAGCTTGTCCGAGGTTTGTCTGAGTAGCAACAACTAATAGATTCAAAGTGCATTCCATCCATTGAATCTGAATGACAAGATACAGGTGAATGCAATAACGCTTTGCTTCGCAGTTAGGGGAAAAGTTGTGAATACATTTCGATAATGGTCTATTGTTGACTTCCGTACAATCTATATTTGAGACTTTATTGCAGCAAACGAATGTGAAATTCGTTTTTAGTGGATAATTTTACATAGATTAGAGGGAACTTATTTTTCTCATTTAGTAACTCTTTAAAGCATATTGTGTACAATGTGTACATTGGATGATGTTTGAAGGTTTGCATGGTGGTATGATCAATCACGAGAGAGGTTTACGGTACACCATGTGTAAAGTCCTGGGAGGACTGAGATGAGAAAACGTGGATAGAATTGAAGGTGAAATGGACAGGCGAGAAAGTGGAGATTTGAAAGTAGAGTATTCTTTCGAAATGTGAGTGTAGTCCTGAAAAGGACTGTAAACCAGAAAGCGTGAAGAGCTGATGAGTAGAGAGGTGGACTCTCTACTCATCAGCTCTTTTCTGGTTTACGGGATGCATTCCCATCATCTTTATTTTTGTCTGGTTTCTGTCCTCTGTCATCATGGATTATATCCCTTCTATGAATATTCATGAGTATTCTAGGAACGTGATTGGTCAATTGATGCTCGAAGAGCTCCGGATAGTTTTCACTATTTTTTCCTGGGGAGGACTGCGCATGATCTATTTACTATTTTTTCCTTGGGACTACTGCGCATGCTCTCTACCTGAGCGGGCGTAATATTAGTGCGCGCATGAATGCAGTGTGCGGCGTGTTGCGCATTTACCTGGGATGAACCGATATCGAGACAGAGAAAATAAAAAAGGCGACATACAACCACATGGTGTTACCGAAAGTTTTACTATTTTCTAAATAGTATTTATTAGTATTTTTGTTCTGTTATTGTTTTACAAAAGGGATATAAAACAAATATACCAAGCATTGAGTTCGAAAGTATAGTGAAAATTATCCATCTTCGGAGGGCCTGGCATAAGTTACTATCTTTTCCTCGGGGGCTTCGCCCCTCGGAAAAAAATAGTTCTTTGCCACTCCCTCCTCAGATAGATAATTTCCACTATACAATCTCACAGCTTGGTATATTTGTATAATATATTCATCCTAGCGGTTAAGTATTCCTCCATTCTCTATGATTATATTTCCCTCTTTGTCTTCGATGCAGCTGAAATGGGAACATTTTTTACAGCCTGTAACCTGGCGGCGATTTTTTTCCCGTGAATTTAACGCATCACATCTGTCAATAAGCCAGTTCGTAATTACAATTTGCGCATGAGCAGATGAAGGTCATAGTGACCAAACCAGCTTGTTGGTTTTTAAATCACTGAGATAAACATCATCATTAATAAGTCATTTTAGAATATGCTTGTTATCCAATTTATAAAAGAACACCAAGGTGTTCAATCATGGGGTATTTGACAACAAGCAGGCCAAACGACAACAATTAGTTTACAATAAACAATGTAATAGAAGCTTTCCCAATTGTTCACAGACCGTAGCCTACTATTCTTGTCACCTGTTTTGAGATGGTTCCTTTATTAGAGGTTGAATATCGTAAATTGCTATGTCGGGTAAGCACATTACGTAACATCTCCTTTTGAAATGATGTATTAATCAACTGCTTATCCTAATGAAAAAGGGAAAGGTCATAGTGACCAAACTTGCTCCAGAGCAAACTACGAACTGGTGTATTCACAGTTTTATAGCGTCTTGAATAAAGACCACTACCACGTCTGGTACATCTTCCCGCAATGTGGGGAAAAACCATTTTCGTTATGTATGCAAATTTTATTAACGTCGTTCCAACAATACGTTACTAATGGTAACACAAAAGCTTGTCCGAGGTTTGTCTGAGTAGCAACCACTAATATATTCAGAGTGCGTTCCATCTATTCAAACTGAATCACGGAATACAGGTGGATGTTATACGCGTCACCAGGCAGTTAGAGGGAAAGGTGTAAATACATTACGAAAATGGCATACTGCACTACTGATTTGGCATGCATCCATGCAAGCTTCTTTCTTCGCTTGCCAAACATCGTAAAATTTACTATATCTATATATATATATATATTTTTATATATATATATATATATGAAAATGCTGCCGTGGAATTACCAACGCGCACAATGCGCACAACGTGATCCGGTGTTTCATAAGTATTTAAGATCGATATTTAAATATTGATGAAACAACCCCCTGTTTATTCTTTTGGGATCGCACGGTCGATTGGATTTGATTAATTATATACAACAAACTATATTCGATTAGCGACCCTGGTCAATCGTCACATAAATTTGCCTACAATGATATAGCAGTAAACTGATTTAACTTGAAATTGATGATCATCATCCGTCTTGTGAGCTTAAACATTACAATATGCCAATACATTTCTTATATTTTTACAAGAAAATGCTATAAATTGCTGCGATCGAGTCTGATAATCGTACACATATTCAAATAATTTCTACACTGCCAGTGGAAGGTGCGCAAGACTGCAGATGTAATTTGCAGCTGTGCCTTGTATAGGCCCACATAAATAAAGTCTGGAATTCCATAGCACTATGCCAATATTTTCAATCAACTCACTCTGCAGAATAAAATTAGCCTATGCGACGCGTTCTCTCTCTTCAAGTGCCATCTGCTCTCAGCATGACGTAATTCGAATGATATAACGAATACATGGTTATGATGTTAATGATCGGACAAGAAGAGCCACATGCTAGGCCTAAGATAAATCTCGAGTCAATGATGCGTTAAAGACAGCCCGTCCCTTTTCCAGATCACCACAAAACCATTGAAACATTGGCAAAACATAAAGAGAAGTGTTAGCAAGCTGTATATACATAATTTAAAACTGATACGTAGTGTAAAATTCAAATAATGCACGTAAACAATGCCTGATTAATAGTCTTTACCTCAGGCTCTTAGCAGTTTGTGTTGAAATATCTGCTTTATTCATTAATCTGTTTATTAAATTGTAAAACGCATTCTGTAAAAAATTGTTCTATAGAAGGAATCATCTCCAAAGTTTGGTAATTACTCATAAAATTAGGATTTCACACATGCATAATAACCACATAAAGACTGTAACAAGGACTAATACTTTTTTCGTAGTACGAAAAAAGTCGGTTTGAAATTTAACGGCTGAAATGTTTACATATACAGAAAGCTTCAACATGCTATATTCTTAGAAATGGTCTTGAATCACACTTTCTTCAATTTACGATCGTGCTAGACGATTTCAAATTTTAAGCTTGCAAAAGGGACGGACAAACTTTAAAGGATTGCTATAAAAGTTACGGAACAGTTTCTTCAAGACTAACTTCGTACGTGGCGTTCCGAATCCATTTAGACGTCTCGAAGAAAGAGTCGTTACCTTCATATTTGAGATACCAGAACTGACTAGAATTTGTGTGGTAATGCACAAGCCATCCGCCGCGAGAAGCTATAAAGATGGCATTATCGAAGTGTTGAAGGCAGAGACAGTTTCGACTTTTGCCGAGGAGCCATCGAAATTAGCCATGACGACCGTCATCAAATTACTTTCATCTTAGTTTTCTGTCCAAAACAGACATCCTGTCACAACATCTAATACGAGACTTCGGTGCCATGGTGCACCACGATCTCCTGCGCCAAACATGTTAAAGGCGGCCACTAGCATCTCACTGCCACTGCAACTCAAGAGCTCGCATCTCCTGTGATGCTTGTGTAGTACATCCAGTAAAACAGACCGTGTTTAGTGGAGAGAGGTAGGTGGAAGGGACCTCTAAACTTCACGTTACTCATTAATTTGATGTCGATCATGTGATTTAAGGAGGGAAGGAGGGGAGCCTTTCTTCCATTCCCGGGTTCCCAATGTACAGCCATCGACGTTCACAGTCTATTGCTAGTCCGCCTATCCCCATGGATTTAATTTTAATACCGACGACCAAGCACTCATTATTCCGAAGGTTCGCTAGTCCGAAAACGCCCTTCCGGTTTTCCCGGCTTCGCCACAGATTTTTTCAGTTTTGGACTAACGAACCTTATTTCGTCTTCGGATTAACGAACCCTATTTATTTTCGGATTTGCGATCCGTTGGAATAACGGGCCCTATTTTATTTTCGGATTAAAGAACCTTCGGAATAACGCCACAAATGCTCAGATAGGCAATTTACGTGTTTCGGAATTACGAACCTACGGAATAACGAACCTTCGGAATAACGAACCTTCGGAATACCGAACTGTAACTTTTTTTTTTATAAAGGAATAACTCTTTTTCATAGAGTTATGTGTATATAGAGACACATGTGTCTAAAATAAATCTCAACTCAATGATGCATTAAAGGATTGATATAAAAGATAGGAAACAGATTCTTCAAGATTAATACTTCGTGCTTGGTGTCCCGAATCCATTTAGACATCTTTAACCCAGGTAACGTCTCTGAGAAAGAATCGCTAATTTCATATTTCAGATACCAGAACTGACTAGAATTAGTGTGGTAATGCACGAACCATCCGTCGTGAGAAGCTATAAAGATACCATTTATATAAAGAGAATCTGTTTCGTCGGTCTCTATTAACAAGACCTTTGCCGAAGAGCCATCGAAATTGGCCATGACGACTGTCATCAAATTATTGTCATGGTATTTTTCTGTCCAAAACAGACATCCTGTCACAACATCTATCACGAGATCTCGCTGCCATGGTGCACCATGTTCTTCTGCGCCAAACATGCCAAAGCCGGCCACTAGCATCTCACTGCCACTGCAACTCAAGAGCTCGCAACTCCTGATGCTTCTGTAGTCCACCCAGTAAAGCAGACCGTGTTTAGTGGACAGAACTAGGTGGAAGGGACCTCCAAAACTCAATGGGATGCGGATCTCGCGGTTTAAGGAAGGAAGGAGGTATCCTTCAATTTCTTCCATTTCTGGGTTCCCAAAGTACAGCAATCGACGTTCGCAGTCTATTGCTAGTCCGCCCCACTCCATGGATTCAACTTGAATATCAACGACCAACTGTACAACACCATACATTACCGCTTTGAAGAACTTGGAATAAGAAATGATGTAAAACATGTTATCTACGTAATCGAAGACTACGTGAACGGGAAAAGGCCTATGGTGTTGTCTGTGTTGTGAAGGATATGTCGCACCCGCACGGGAGAAATCGGGTAATGATAATATGTACAAACCGTGATTCGTATCGTTGGCGTTATAAATACCGATATCCCACTGAAGTTGGCAGTTGTTGCCAGAATATCCCAGAGGACACGAGCAAAGAAACCCGACCCCGTCCGATGCCTCTAAGCACGTCTCATTCCCTCTGCAAGGGTTGTACCAACAGGGGTCAAATACTGCCGAGAACACGCATGTGATAATGTGTTTTGGAGATGGAGACCGCATCATCCACCTAAAGGAGCCTTCAGAAGGCTCCCAAGTGGCCTCCACACCCCGTCCGGGAAGCAGTTTCCCTAATGATCGGTGCAAGCCTTGGCAGACCTGTAGGGTTGTTGGAGACATGGTGTCTCTATTACCGGGCCATGACGAAAGGTGCCAGCAACCCCCGACGACAGCAAAGAGCACGATTACAGCAGGAACTCGTAGGCAAGCGCCCGTCATGATCCGCTCAACGTGGTACATTGCCGAGTGTTACGCGAAATTGGTCGGCATTAGAACGAGTCTGAATATAAGAATAAGTCTGTATTATTTAAACGCTGAAGTTGCATGCGCAAGCACCAAGAGGTGGTTTTCGTTAATCAAATGGTTCAACAGTTTAATGGCTTATATTTTGTCCCGACTTACTATACTGATCTGCTCAATTTGATCCACAGCTTGAAAAGTGTCAGTTAGACGTGTGTAGCATCTATACACTTTATACCAATCGGCCGTTCCAGCTATCATTGTGCAAGCACCAAGAGATCAGCTCGATGTTCCAATAACTTAACAATTTAAGTTCCAAAGTACCCATTGATGTAATGTTCATCGATTTATTACACTTGTCATGCATGTATATGGTACTGGGTGGATTAATGGTCCATATCTTATTCCTACTTGCTTATAAAGGGCACGATATCACGTACAACTCCTCCTTTCCTGACTGTCTTACGTTGGTTTATTACAACCATCTTATAAAACACGCTCTCACTATAAATTTACTCAGGGTGGAGCTGTTATAATGCATTGAAACACACAAACATATATATCATTAAACACGTTTATGTCGACAACGGTAATTGGATAAAAATGAGCCAACTGGCAATTCATTTGTCGCTGTTGACGTACGTGACTGATTCGTGATGCTATCCAAGTCATAAAAGGACACAACTCGAGGTCGACATAAGACTTTCGTGTTTTTAACCATTTGTGTGCCAGTAAACTGTTGTTCTATGAGATCTGTATGTATTACATGAGAAAAAGGCATACGTCTGCCACAAAGACTCTTATGATTATACCGACAGATGCGCCATCTTCTTGTATTCAGTGTTGAACGGCTACAGTACATATCACGCCATTAAAATCTTGAAAGTTTCACCGTAAAACTGGCAGACTGGCATAAACGTTAACTACATTTGCATGATGAAAGGGCAGCTAGTAGAAAGTTTATGGCTTCTGATTCGTGTAAACATCACACCATTCCCACACCACGTCTTTATTTAAGGTTTTCCGGCTCAATTTTGATGTTTTAAATCTATGTCATTATCGCCCGTATTGAAGCGGATACAGCGTGACGGCCGAATTGTGATTCAAGTTCTAACTTTTCCGACCCATTTTCACATTCCGGAGAGGTACATGCCCTGTCTTGTTTAAATATCAAAATCGAGTCATGTCCCTTGAATGGAAATGTGCCAATGCCGAATACATGTATATCAATGCTGCGTTAAAATTGAAATTCAAATTGCGCTCCATTGCACCGAAGGGAACATGTTAATGGAGAAAAAGAGAAACTTCAAAAAGCTAAGGAACTGTGTTACCCGCGCCTGTGAAATTTCAATTTCATTAAATTATTCTGAGTTTAAAATAGTCAAAATTGAGCCTGAACACTTACGTTAATATTTTTTTTTTTTATATCAGATAAACTTTCGTACTCTTCTATAATGTCTATAGGGTTTACGTGTATTACTTCTGCAAAAATACGTCAATGAAGCTTTAAGAGTCCCACACCAAGGCCCTGTTGCGAACAACTTACCATTGATGGTAACTTTGCTATCCTTTACGGAAACCTTGAATTTCATTGGTTGTCGAGCGGTGTTACCATGGCAATTACCATTTATGAGAGATTTACCATTAATGCTAAGTTTCATACAACGTATGAGGCCAATGTTTTAGTACTAATCCTTGTTTGCCCGATAAACTATTGTACTGCTTTAATATTTGTACTGACAGTTTCTGTACAACGGCAGTCGAAAAACCGCGGAAGGCCGGAGTCCACGAGTGTGGCAGCACGAGGCCTATTATCACTCGTTTCACGTTCGTACTCATGAATATCAATATCCATAGACCAAACTTAGCCAATAAGCGACGAATCTGTGACGTCATATGAAGTATTGATGTGATTGGTTGAATAAAAAGCAGCGATAACCAATTTATAAGGTAATTAAGCCTTATGAATCATACAAGAAATACGTTCATCAGGCATACGATAAACATATCAATAAACAATATGAATAGTGATGAGAGTACTAGGTAGGCCTACTAGGATGTGAGGTGCATGGTCACAGCTCAGTCTGTTAGAAACTATGTCTTGTAAAACAGACTACGCCCTAATTACGTCATGGCTCCTCTGACTCGTAGGAGGAGAAAGGATGTGATTAGGGCATAGTCTGTGTTACCAGACAGTTGTTTATAGACTGGGTTGTGTCCATGCACCTGACAGCTATTTATGTTACACCCGAGGACTCCAGCCTTCCGCGGTTTTTCAACTGCCGTTGTATAGAAACTGCCATACAGCGTGGGGCATTTTGCAAAGGCTACTTCATTTCAGACTGAGCGTTTTAAAGGGTCCCTGACAGCCAGACAGCTTAAAATCTGATTTCCACCTTTTTACCTTAGTTTTTAA
The DNA here is from genome assembly GCA_963669155.1 of Arbacia lixula. Classification (NCBI taxonomy): domain Eukaryota; kingdom Metazoa; phylum Echinodermata; class Echinoidea; order Arbacioida; family Arbaciidae; genus Arbacia; species Arbacia lixula. The sequence continues at coordinate 17,494,092 of OZ022597.1, forward strand.
TGGCCATTTCCAATAAGCATATACTTTTCAGCGAAAAATAAGGACGAACTGTACGATTTACATCAAAACCTGAGTACTACGACATGACAAAAATCGAGATCACCGGCGAGCGTATCACGCGACGTACGAGGGGGAAGGCTCGGTCGATCGCGATCGAGTGCAAGTTTGCCTTTCGCTTGGTTACATAGTTGGCTGTACGTTGAGAGTAATGTTGCCAATATCTTCCAAGTGCTTTTTCTGATTAAATTGTCTTTGAAATTGTCGTTAATATGAGCAATCCAGAGGATCGGATGCCAGTACTATTTGATTTAGTGGATTGTCCAACCATGGTGAAAAACTATGAACCGCTAGTTTTAGCTGCCTGCATTGCAACTTCCACGCTCACGACCACTCGGTCACGGCACTAGTTCAAAATTGTATACTTCGGCACCTTCTTTATGAATTTGAAACCCTAAACCTAACCCTGACCCTAACCTAATTCTAAATCTAGCCCTGATCCCAACCCTCCCAGGTCGAAATTCCCATAGAACCCAGAAGAAACCAGTAAAGAGCGTCTACTGGTTTCTACTGGTTTTTCATAAACCAGTAGAGCCTACTGGTCTGAAGAGGAACTGCAAAATCAAACCAGTAGAAACCAGTAGAAAAGGTAGAGTCTAATGGTATTGAGGACCAGTAGAAACCAGTGAGGTCTAATGGTTTGAAATGAGTGTGAAAATTCAAAGTCAAATCAATAGAAACCATTAGAGACCAGTGAATTCTACTGGTATTGGACTTGGAGACCAGTAGAAACCAATAGAAACCAGTGAGATATCATGTTGTGAAAACGAGTGTGGAAATACAAAGTCATACCAGTAGAAACCAATAAAAACCAGTGAGATCTAATGGTTTATCTTGTCGCAATTTAATGGATTAATAAAAGAAAAGAAAAGCAACGAGGTTTACGATCCCTGATTTTCTTCCTTTTCTCGAATGCTGGTCTGCTCCTTTTCTCCCCCTTTCTTGGGTATTGGTCGGGAGATTTATGACGGAGACCACATCCAACTTGAACTTCCTTCTGAACCTGATGTTGAACTCCAAATACAGTACCGCCGCCTCGTAGGCATCGCCGGGGAAGTGAGCGCTGCACATTACGCTACTGTCGCTGGGCATTTCGCACGGGTCAGCCTTACTCTCGCTGACCAAATTCGCCGTAAATTGTCATTTTTTGAGAATAAGTGCACGTTCACATCATCTTTTGAGGTGTTTGTTCACCCTGCCACAATGCACCTCTTCGGCATTTTCTATTGAATTCTTCCAACTGGGGGCAAATTACATGGCCAATTCTTCGACACAGCAATACAAAACACGGGTATTCAACACAGAGGTCGGGAGTCTTCCCCGTGAAACATATTTTGTTTTAATAAATACTATATAGAAAATAGCAAAACTTTCGGTAACACCATGTGGTTGTATTCTTTCGGATAATTAGCCCACTTATGGGGTGAAGAAAGGAAAGGAAAGTGAAAAAGTGAAAAGGAGAGGTGAATTTTTATATCTTATAACACTTACACAAGACTATTTTTAGCTTTAGTTTTCGGTGTTTTAAACCGAAAATAAATGGGATGGAATGGAGGTAGAAGAAGAGGGTGGGTGTTGATGAAAGTTGTGAACTAGTCACAAAGTAGTGATAAAGAGAAAAGAAAAGAAAATGAGAAAAGTGTAGAAAAGTTATAGTCAGTTCTGCAACTAACTATAGGTTTCTTTCAAAATCTGAAAGAGGGAGTATCAGTCTCGACGTTTCGGGCAGTGTGCTCTGTCCGTCATCCGGGGAATAACTCGAAGAAACTAACGAGCGCGCCGGGTATTTATGCGATCCGAAGGGATCCGAAATAACCCGAGAGTGCCCGAAATCAGCCAGTAGGAATAGAGTGTTGGCTGATTTCGGACACTCTCGGGTTATTTCGGATCCCTTCGGATCGCATAAATACCCGGCGCGCTCGTTAGTTTCTTCGAGTTATTCTCCGGATGACGGACAGAGCACACTGCCCGAAACGTCGAGACTGATACTCCCTCTTTCAGATTTTGAAAGAAACCTATAGTTAGTTGCAGAACTGACTATAACTTTTCTACACTTTTCTCATTTTCTTTTCTTTTCTCTTTATCACTACTTTGTGACTAGTTCACAACTTTCATCAACACCCACCCTCTTCTTCTACCTCCATTCCATCCCATTTATTTTCGGTTTAAAACACCGAAAACTAAAGCTAAAAATAGTCTTGTGTAAGTGTTATAAAATATAAAAATTCACCTCTCCTTTTCACTTTTCCACTTTCCTTTCCTTTCTTCACCGCATAAGTGGGCCAATTATCCGAAAGAATACAACCACATGGTGTTACCGAAAGTTTTGCTATTTTCTAAATAGTATTTATTAGTACACTCTCACCATGGAAACATTCAAAGAACATTTAATATTTTGTTTTATGGGCGGGGCTTAGAGACTCTAAAATAGCTATTATTTATGGCAGAAAATCAAATTTTCTGTCATTAAACGATATATTAAAGTGAAAATACACATGGAAAGCTGTTAATATAACATGTCTAAGCAATTTAAAGACCAGAAATATTTGGTTGACAGGGGGCCTTTAAAGACATGTACATGAAGGGCTCTGCTTCATACTTCATTTTGTTTCGTAGCGCCCACTAGTGGTGAAATGGTGCCAATGTTAATTGCTGCCGCGGTACTGCGGTCGACCATAGCGAGCTTGAGGACGGACGGGCTCCAGAACGGTAATCCGATACGAAGATCGATCTGCGCATGCGCTACCCTCCGCATCGCTGTCCGCTCGGACCACTGATCTCCCTACTAACTGGATGAGTGGTCACGCTCCACTGACTGAAGCCCGCGCGCAGCGGCGTCCGCCATCTTGGGACCATCACCAACAGAAACACCAACGGCATTGGGCAGCGTGTTTAGTGTACGTTGTGGCACGCCGGTAGTTGTGGATCTGATGGATGTGCCGATGCTTGTGCACATGCATGTTTTGTGGAATACAGAATACAGAGTTTTAACATCATCATGAATTAAGAACATCATGGATTAAGAACTTTTTGTAGTATTTAATTATTCAAATGATGAATTCCACAGGTCTTCTGGCCTTCATACATGTAGAGCCTACATTTGCAAATCATGTTCACCGAACTCAGAGAAATGGGGTTATGTGTCATAGACAAGGGTCGATCAACTAATTCTAAAAAGGGGGACTGTGGACTTGGTTGAAAGTTACGGGACAAATTGGATCACTCCAACCGGCAAGTTGTTTTAACTAAGTGACAAGCAAAAGAAAAGAGATAAAAATGGCTATTAGCCCTAGCGCATAGCGGCAGTTATGAATGTTATGCCCCCTCCCCCCTGAAAAAAAGGAGTAAAAAAAAGGGGGATCGGGCCGGAGGCATGGGTCTGATGTACCGAACCTTAATTATCACACCGGGGGAGGCGTTGAAGGGATTTGAACCCCACCGGGGTTGATCCAAGTACCCCCCCCCCCCCCCCACACACACACACACAAACAAACTTTAACGCATGCACACACACATACAGTATATACACACTTTAACACAAGCACACACATACACAATTAAACGCATGTACACACACAAACATAATACAAACACGCACATGCACACACACATCACACGCATTCACACACACACACACACACACACACACACACACAAGACAACATACATCACAGTGTATTCTAAATATGAAAATGAAGCAGAAATCAAAGTTGAATTCATTATTTACAGTGTACAGGAGTTGTGTTTGGAAGCATACTGTGTATGCCATTGCCGCAATGTACACAATATCAATCAATTTCCAAGTACAAATGATGCAATAACTTTTGCTTGTTAATCCAGTTAACTGGTCATTGAAACTTTTAAATAAAGTAGAACAAACTGAAGAATATGATCATACATAACATAAGTTTGTGACAGCAAAACTTATAAAATATAGATAATTTTTGAGCACTCCAACACAGTTTGATCGTACGCAGTATATCACGGCTGACAGCTTTTTTGATGGTCCCACAATGGCGGCCGCTTCGCTTCGGCAGCTTCACGGCGGAATAGCCAATGAGCGTGCAACATTAGTGTAGAGATCAGTGGCGCGGACGGGAATTTTGAGATTTCTCGTTCTCGACGAGTTGCGGACAGCAGCCAATCAGCGCCCGTACAGATGATGTCATTGCAAATCGCACGTACGCCTGGGTCGGGGGGTGTCAGGTGGTCAGATGACGTCCCACGCACCACCGTTTGCGTTCTCTGTCTTATTTTGCGAAAGCGCCTGTGACTCCCGCGGACGGACGGCTAGAACAGATTGCTCACTGTTCTCGTTTTCGTCCGCGGGGTTGTAACGAAAGCTCCCTCATAACGGTACCGTAACGGTCCATTTGTACCTAGCGACCACAAGCTGTACACACGGTAGGACGCATACGCGTTGCAGTGAATTCTTTTGCACGTGGATGACCGGACTATTATCGTGGTACACCTCCTTTCTATTGTGTCAGCTGTCTCGTTTAATTTCATTCTAGTCCCCCAAAAGCAGAATAAGTAAATGTCAAATGAAATAAAATAAGGTTTCTGGCATTTCATGAACTATTATTCTTGTAGTAATCCATTGAACATTTGATGAGATTTTCACTTTTTAAGCTATATGCCTACGAAATTGTATGTAATCATATAACATAATGTACACATATATTTCAACTTTATTTCCATTAAATTTAAGCAAGTAGCATGTATCTTTAAAAAGATGCCATATAGATAAACAATACATAATGAAACAAACAAATTACGAAAGGAGTACAATGTGACAAAGAAATTGAGCTCAGTAGCAATCCAAACATTCAAATCGCATATTAAAGAAATGGAAAATGATACATCCGCACATAAAGATATGTGCTGTAATTTAAACACTGGATTTAAACTACAGCCAAATACGGAAGAAGGAAAATTGTTGAATCAATTGTCATAAAATGAGATCAAGTGTTTTTTTTAATTGCCTTTTAAGTGCATTGTTGAAACCTACTGATCGAAGGGATAATGGTAACGGATTCCAGAGTCAAGGACCGGCATGATGAAGAGAAGTTTGCAGTGTACCTGACGACACATTCCAACGGTAAAACTGATTAGACTTTCTTGTATAATGAGTATGAACTGTGTTATTTAAAGTAAACATTTGCATCAGGTTCGGGAGAAGAGCATTAAAAAGAGAAACATGCATAAGTGACGCAATTTGTGATTTGTTGATGTCATAATTGTCCAAGGTTTGTAATCTTTAAAGAAGGTGGTTCGCGAACCACGAGTCCCGCCTGATTTTGCAATCGATAATCAGTGCTAAGTTTTTTTTCAAATACTTGAAATGGTGCCAAGGTGACCGTTGATATTTTATATTCATATAAAGTATTAAGTATTGAGCTATTTACACGCATAAAAATAAAACCGACGTTATCATGGTTATGTCATAATTTGATTATAGCAGAAAATGAAAGCAATATAATTATTAGGGAAGGTTCGACGAATATCTGTCAAAGGATAAGAGAGTTATGATATTTTTAAAGGTTTTTTTTTTTTGCAATGTCATTTGCAAGCTGCTCGCCCAAATGGTGTGCTCTGTATGATTCCCTAAATTATCATATTATCTTGTTTGTTTGTATGTTTGTTTATTTATTTGTTTGTTTGTTTGTTGTTGTTGTTGTTGGTTTTTTTTTGGAGGGGGAGCACTCGTTATTCCGAAGGTTCGTTAGTCCAAAAACGAAATAAGGTTCGTTATACCGAAGGTTCGTTAGTACGGAAACGCCCCTCCGGTTTTCCCGGCTTCGTCACAGATGATTTCAGTTTTGGACTAACGAACCTTATTTCGTTTTCGGATTAACGAATCCTAGTTCATTTTCGGATTAGCGAACCTTCGGAATAACGAGCCTTATTTTATTTTCGGATTAACGAACCTTCGGAACAACGAACCTTCGGAATAACGCCACAATTGTTCGGATTAACGAACTTTTTTTATCGTTTTCGGAATAACGAACATCGAGGTATAGGCAATTTACGTGTTTCGGAATTACGAACCTTGGAAATAACGAACCTTCGGAATATCGAACTGTAACCTTTTTTATATATATAAAGGAATAACTCTTTTTCATAGAGTTATGTGTATATAGAGACACATGTGTCTAAAATAAATCTCAACTCAATGATGCATTAAAGGATTGATATAAAAGATAGGAAATAGATTCTTCAAGATTAATACTTCGTGCTTGGTGTCCCGAATCCATTTAGACATCTTTAACCCAGGTAACGTCTCTGAGAAAGAATCGCTTCTTTCATATTTCAGATACCAGAACTGACTAGAATTAGTGTGGTAATGCACGAGCCATCCGTCGTGAGAAACTATAAAGATACCATTTATATCAAGAGAATCTGTTTCGACGGACTCTATTAACAAGACTTTTGGCGAAGAGCCATCGAAATTGGCCATGACGACTGTCATCAAATTATTGTCATCGTACTTTTCTGTCCAAAACAGACATCCTGTCACAACATCTATCACGAGATCTCGCTGCCATGGTGCACCATGTTCTTCTGCGCCAAACATGCCAAAGCCGGCCACTAGCATCTCACTGCCACTGCAACTCAAGAGCTCGCATCTCCTGATGCTTGTGTAGTCCACCCAGTAAAGCAGACCGTGTTTAGTGGACAGAGCGAGGTGGAAGGGACCTCCAAAACTCAATTGGATGCGGATCTCGCTGTTTAAGGAAGGAAGGAGGTATCCTTTAATTTCTCCCATTGCTGGGTTCCCAAAGTACAGCCATCGACGTTCACAGTCTATTGCTAGTCCGCCCCACCCCATTGATTCAATTTCAATACTAACGACCAAATGTACAACACCATACATTATCGCTTTGAAGAACTTCGAATCAGATATGATGTAAAACATGTTATCAACGTAATCGAAGACCACGTGAACGGCAAAATACTGATAGTATTGTCTTTGTGGTGAAGGATATGTCGCACCCGCACGGGAGAAATTGGGTAATGATAGCATGGACAAACCGTCATTCGTATCGTTGGCGTTATAAATCCCGATATCCCACTGAAGTCGGCAGTTGCTACCAGAATATCCTAGAATACAGGAGCAAAGAAACCCGACCCCGTCCGATGCCTCTAAGCACGTCTCATTCCCTCTGCAAGGGTTGTACCAACAGGGGTCGAATAATGTCGGGTACACGCAAGTGATAATGTCTTCCATAGATCGAGACCGCATCATCCACCTTAAGGAGCCTTCGGAAGTAGTCCAAATGGCCTCCGCATCCCGCCCGGGAAGCAGTTCGCCGGATAGCCGGTATAAACCTTGGCAGACCTGTAGGGTTGGTGGAGACTTGTTGTGGCTGTTACCGGGCCATGGCGATTGGCTCCAGCACCCTCCGACGACAGCGAAGAACACGATTAGAACTGGAACTCGTAGGCAAGCTCCCGTCATGGTGCCCTGCTCGACTGTTACGTTTGAAATCGGTCGGTATAAGAACGAGTCTGAATATAAGAATGTCTGCATTATTTTAACGCTGAAGTTGCATGTGCAAGCACCAAGAGGCGATGTTCGTTATTCAAGTGGTTCATCAATAGTTGTCCTGACTAACTGATCTGCTCAATTTGATAGCTACGCGAGTGTTCCACAAAACGTCTGTAATTCTTTGACCGCTCCTAGAAACATATGCAAGAACAACGAGATCAGCTCGGTATTTCAATAACTCTCCTGTTAAATGGCCCATTATTTGTTCCGACTTTCTTATGATTTGGTCAATTTGATCCGCAGCTTGAATCTGCTTGTAAGACTGCTTGTGTACCACCTACTGTATATAGTCAATATCAATCGGCCGCTCCTACTATCATTATGCAAGCACCAAGAGATCGGCTCGGCATTCCGATAACCTCAAGCCAGGTAATGTTTCATTAAGATTTACACATTTTTTGCCTGTGTGGTGCTGGGTGGATTAATGAGTCATATAACTCCTCCTTTTCCGACAGCTTTGCGTTGGTATATTACAACCATCTCATCACGTTCGTTCTCACAGTCATAATACACTCCTTAATTTATTCAGTGTGGAGCTGAAATAGTGCACAGCAACCCATACAATATATATCATGAAAACGTATCAAAGGGAAATTCCCCCCTGAAGTTAAATCGGATTTGATTACAGCAGACAAATTGAAACAGCAGATTAATGAAGATGTGACGAACATCCGTGAAAGGATCAGAAAGTCTTGACATTTTTTAAAGGTTTGATTTTGTGACGTCACTTGCGAGCTGATCTACTATTTCTGTTAGGTATTGTACTAATCTCTTTACTTCTTTTATGGATGAAGGAACAATTTTTCATAGAGATATATGTGTACAAAAATGTACACTTTACTTTCTGATAAATCAAATGCACAGGTAAATAGTATATCTTTTTAAGAAAATGGAAATTAAAAAAAAACATTACACCTCACAACATCATGACACCACATACTTCGCAAAAATGCTCTTAAGAAATCACCCTCACGACAGAGACTGTCTTTCCTCTCTTGGCTCAGAGATGCCACTGGCACAAGGCCCCTCAATATCATACGCCACAGCTAGCAAAAAGAGGAATTCATTCTGACACGCAACATCAGAGTGAACACATAATGTAGACAATGTATACAATATGCCTTAGAGCAGCAGATTGGTACTCAAAGGATGAAAATATCATGAAAACGTTTGAATTCCACATTAAAGTTCTGATCAGCCAAATAACGGGTTTGTCGTTACCGATTCGTGAGGTTTTCCACAAACCAGACCCGAAACGACAGGATACAATGGATACAACTTATAAAATATTTACATTTACGACTACCGAATGTTCAATGACACTGGCAGCCATTTTATATTGATATGAGCTGTTTACAAGCAGATTATAAAGCCGAATCGGGTCTGGTTTGTGGAAAACCTCACGAATCGGTAACAACAAACCTGTTATTTGGCTGATCAGAACTTTAATGTGGAATTTAAACGTTTTGATGATATTTTCATCCTTTGAGTACCAGTCTGCTGCTCTTAAAGGGTTACTAAATTAGAAAAATAAGTTCCCACTAATCTATGTACTATTACCCGCTAAAACGGATTTCACATTCGTTTGCCGCAATAAACTCTCATTTTGACGAAAATTTGAAAAAACGCACGCCTCCAGTGAGGTATGAGAAATCAAAATGCCATAAATGCCAACGGCGCAAATAAAATGTTTTATTCACGAAATTCAAACAATACGTTACCAATGGGAACCCCAAAGCTTGTCCGAGGTTTGTCTGAGTAGCAACAACTAATAGATTCAAAGTGCATTCCATCCATTGAATCTGAATGACAAGATACAGGTGAATGCAATAACGCTTTGCTTCGCAGTTAGGGGAAAAGTTGTGAATACATTTCGATAATGGTCTATTGTTGACTTCCGTACAATCTATATTTGAGACTTTATTGCAGCAAACGAATGTGAAATTCGTTTTTAGTGGATAATTTTACATAGATTAGAGGGAACTTATTTTTCTCATTTAGTAACTCTTTAAAGCATATTGTGTACAATGTGTACATTGGATGATGTTTGAAGGTTTGCATGGTGGTATGATCAATCACGAGAGAGGTTTACGGTACACCATGTGTAAAGTCCTGGGAGGACTAAGATGAGAAAACGTGGATAGAATTGAAGGTGAAATGGACAGGCGAGAAAGTGGAGATTTGAAAGTAGAGTATTCTTTCGAAATGTGAGTGTAGTCCTGAAAAGGACTGTAAACCAGAAAGCGTGAAGAGCTGATGAGTAGAGAGGTGGACTCTCTACTCATCAGCTCTTTTCTGGTTTACGGGATGCATTCCCATCATCTTTATTTTTGTCTGGTTTCTGTCCTCTATCATCATGGATTATATCCCTTCTATGAATATTCATGAGTATTCTAGGAACGTGATTGGTCAATTGATGCTCGAAGAGCTCCGGATAGTTTTCACTATTTTTTCCTGGGGAGGACTGCGCATGCTCTATTTACCATTTTTTCCTTGGGACTACTGCGCATGCTCTCTACCTGAGCGGGCGTAAATTAGTGCGCGCATGAATGCAGTGTGCGGCGTGTTGCGCATTTACCTGGGATGAACCGATATCGAGACAGAGAAAATAAAAAAGGCGACATACAACTACATGGTGTTACCGAAAGTTTTACTATTTTCTAAATAGTATTTATTAGTATTTTTGTTCTGTTATTGTTTTACAAAAGGGATATAAAACAAATATACCAAGCATTGAGTTCGAAAATATAGTGAAAATTATCCATCTTCGGAGGGCCTGGCATAAGTTACTATCTTTTCCTCGGGGGCTTCGCCAGTCGGAAAAAAATAGTTCTTTGCCACTCCCTCCTCAGATAGATAATTTCCACTATACAATCTCACAGCTTGGTATATTTGTATTATATTCATCCTAGCGGTTAAGTATTCCTCCATTCTCTATGATTATATTTCCCTCTTTGTCTTCGATGCAGCTGAAATGGGAACATTTTTTACAGCCTGTAACCTGGCGGCGATTTTTTTCCCGTGAATTTAACGCATCACATCTGTCAATTCACAGTTTTATAGCGTCTTGAATAAAGACCACTACCACGTCTGGTACATCTTCCCGCAATGTGAGGAAAAACCATTTTCGTTATGTATGCAAATTTTATTAACGTCGTTCCAACAATACGTTACTAATGGTAACACAAAAGCTTGTCCGAGGTTTGTCTGAGTAGCAACCACTAATATATTCAGAGTGCGTTCCATCTATTCAAACTGAATCACGGAATACAGGTGTATGTTATACGCGTCACCAGGCAGTTAGAGGGAAAGGTGTAAATACATTACGAAAATGGCATACTGCACTACTGATTTGGCATGCATCCATGCAAGCTTCTTTCTTCACTTGCCAAACATCGTAAAATTTACTATATATATATATATATATATATATATATATATATATATATATATATATATATGAAAATGCTGCCGTGGAATTACCAACGCGCACAATGCGCACAACGTGATCCGGTGTTTCATAAGTATTTAAGATCGATATTTAAATATTGACGAAACAACCCCCTGTTTATTCTTTTGGGATCGCACGGTCGATTGGATTTGATTAATTATATACAACAAACTATATTCGATTAGCGACCCTGGTCAATCGTCACATAAATAAATTTGCCTACAATGATATAGCAGTAAACTGATTTAACTTGAAATTGATGATCATCATCCGTCTTGTGAGCTTAAACATTATAATATGCCAATACATTTCTTATATTTGCACAACAAAATGCTATAAATTGCTGCGATCTAGTCTGATAATCGTACACATATTTTAATAATTTCTACGCTGTCAGTGGAAGGTGAGCAAGACTGCAGATTTAATTTGCAGCTGTGCCTTGTATAGGCCCACATAAATAAAGTCTGGAATTCCATAACACTATGCCAATATTTTCAATCAACTCACTCTGCAGAATAAAATTAGCCGATGTGACGAGTTCTCTCTCTTCAAGTGCCATCTGCTCTCAGCATGACGTAATTCGAATGATATAACGAATACATGGTTATGATGTTAATGATCGGACAAGAAGAGCCACATGCTAGGCCTAAGATAAATCTCGAGTCAATGATGCGTTAAAGACAGCCCGTCCCTTTTTCAGATCACCACAAAACCATTGAAACATTGGCAAAACATAAAGAGAAGTGTTAGCAAGCTGTATATACATAATTTAGAACTGATACGTAGTGTAAAATTCAAATAATGCACGTAAACAACGTTTGATTAATAGTCTTTACCTCAGGCTCTTAGCAGTTTGTGTTGAAATATCTGCTTTATTCATTAATCTGTTTATTAAATTGTAAAACGCATTCTGTAAAAAATTGTTCTATAGAAGGAATCTTCTCCAAAGTTAATTACTCATCAAATTAGGATTTCACACATGCATAATAACCACATAAAGACTGTAACAAGGACTAATACTTTTTTCGTAGTACGAAAAAAGTCGGTTTGAAATTTAACGGCTGAAGTGTTTACATATACAGAAAGCTTCAACTGCTATATTCTTAGAAATGGTCTTGAATCACACTTTCTTCAATTTACGATCGTGCTAGACGATTTCAAATTTTAAGCTTGCAAAAGGGACGTACAAACTTTAAAGGATTGCTATAAAAGTTACGGAACACTTTCTTCAAGACTCGAACTTCGTACGTGGCGTTCCGAATCCATTTAGACGTCTCGAAGAAAGAGTCGTTACCTTCATATTTGAGATACCAGAACTGACTAGAATTTGTGTGGTAATGCACAAGCCATCCGCCGTGAGAAGCTATAAAGATGGCATTATCGAAGTGTTGAAGGCAGAGACAGTTTCGACTTTTGCCGAGGAGCCATCGAAATTAGCCATGACGACCGTCATCAAATTACTTTCATCTTAGTTTTCTGTCCAAAACAGACATCCTGTCACAACATCTAATACGAGACTTCGGTGCCATGGTGCACCACGATCTCCTGCGCCAAACATGTTAAACGCGGCCACTAGCATCTCACTGCCACTGCAACTCAAGAGCTCGCATCTCCTGTGATGCTTGTGAAGTACATCCAGTAAAACAGACCGTGTTTAGTGGAGAGGGGTAGGTGGAAGGGACCTCTAAACTTCACGTTACTCATTAATTTGATGTCGATCATGTGATTTAAGGAGGGAAGGAGGGGAGCCTTTCTTCCATTCCCGGGTTCCCAATGTACAGCCATCGACGTTCATAGTCTATTGCTAGTCCGCCTATCCCCATGGATTTAATTTTAATACCGACGACCAAGCACTCATTATTCCGAAGGTTCGTAAGTCCAAAAACGAAATAAGGTTCGTTATTCCGAGTGTTCGTCAGTCCGAAAAAGAAATAAGGTTCGTTATTCCGAAGGTTCGCTAGTCCGAAAACGCCCTTCCGGTTTTCCCGGCTTCGCCACAGATTTTTTCAGTTTTGGACTAACGAACCTTATTTCGTCTTCGGATTAACGAACCCTATTCTATTTTCGGATTTGCGAACCGTCGGAATAACGGGCCCTATTTTATTTTCGGATTAAAGAACCTTCGGAATAACGCCACAAATGCTCAGATTAACGAACTTTTTTTCGTTTTCGGAATAACGAACATCGAGGTATAGGCAATTTACGTGTTTCGGAATTACGAACCTACGGAATAACGAACCTTCGGAATAACGAACCTTCGGAATACCGAACTGTAACTTTTTTTTTTTATAAAGGAATAACTCTTTTTCATAGGGTTATGTGTATATAGAGACACATGTGTCTAAAATAAATCTCAACTCCATGATGCATTAAAGGATTGATATAAAAGATAGGAAACAGATTCTTCAAGATTAATACTTCGTGCTTGGTGTCCCGAATCCATTTAGACATCTTTAACCCAGGTAACGTCTCTGAGAAAGAATCGCTAATTTCATATTTCAGATACCAGAACTGACTAGAATTAGTGTGGTAATGCACGAACCATCCGTCGTGAGAAGCTATAAAGATACCATTTATATAAAGAGAATCTGTTTCGACGGTCTCTACTAACAAGACCTTTGCCGAAGAGCCATCGAAAGTGGCCATGACGACTGTCATCAAATTATTGTCATGGTATTTTTCTGTCCAAAACAGACATCCTGTCACAACATCTATCACGAGATCTCGCTGCCATGGTGCACCATGTTCTTCTGCGCCAAACATGCCAAAGCCGGCCACTAGCATCTCACTGCCACTGCAACTCAAGAGCTCGCATCTCCTGATGCTTGTGTAGTCCACCCAGTAAAGCAGACCGTGTTTAGTGGACAGAGCTAGGTGGTAGGGACCTCCAAAACTCAATGGGATGCGGATCTCGCGGTTTAAGGAGGGAAGGAGGTATCCTTTAATTTCTCCCATTGCTGGGTTCCCAAAGTACAGCCATCGACGTTCACAGTCTATTGCTAGTCCGCCCCACCCCATTGATTCAATTTCAATACTAACGACCAAATGTACAACACCATACATTATCGCTTTGAAGAACTTCGAATCAGATATGATGTAAAACATGTTATCAACGTAATCGAAGACCACGTGAACGGCAAAATACTGATAGTATTGTCTTTGTGGTGAAGGATATGTCGCACCCGCACGGGAGAAATTGGGTAATGATAGCATGGACAAACCGTCATTCGTATCGTTGGCGTTATAAATCCCGATATCCCACTGAAGTCGGCAGTTGCTACCAGAATATCCTAGAATACAGGAGCAAAGAAACCCGACCCCGTCCGATGCCTCTAAGCACGTCTCATTCCCTCTGCAAGGGTTGTACCAACAGGGGTCGAATAATGTCGGGTACACGCAAGTGATAATGTCTTCCATAGATCGAGACCGCATCATCCACCTTAAGGAGCCTTCGGAAGTATTCCAAATGGCCTTCGCATCCCGCCCGGGAAGCAGTTCGCCGGATAGCCGGTATAAACCTTGGCAGACCTGTAGGGTTGGTGGAGACTTGTTGTGGCTGTTACCGGGCCATGGCGATTGGCTCCAGCACCCTCCGACGACAGCGAAGAACACGATTAGACCTGGAACTCGTAGGCAGGCTCCCGTCATGGTGCCCTGCTCGACTGTTACGTTTGAAATCGGTCGGTATAAGAACGAGTCTGAATATAAGAATGTCTGCATTATTTTAACGCTGAAGTTGCATGTGCAAGCACCAAGAGGCGATGTTCGTTATTCAAGTGGTTCATCAGTAGTTGTCCTGACTAACTGATCTGCTCAATTTGATAGCTACGCGAGTGTTCCACAAAACGTCTGTAATTCTTTGACCGCTCCTAGAAACATATGCAAGAACAACGAGATCAGCTCGGTATTTCAATAACTCTCCTGTTTAATGGCCCATTATTTGTTCCGACTTGCTTATGATTTGGTCAATTTGATCCGCAGCTTGAATCTGCTTGTAAGACTGCTTGTGTACCACCTACTGTATATAGTCTATATCAATCGGCCGCTCCCACTATCAATATGCAAGCACCATGAGATCGGCTCGGCATTCCGATAACCTCAAGCCAGGTAATGTTTCATTAAGATTTACATATTTTTTGCCTGTGTGGTGCTGGGTGGATTAATGAGTCATATAACTCCTCCTTTTCCGACAGCTTTGCGTTGGTAAATTACAACCATCTCATCACGTTCGTTCTCATAGTCATAATACACTCCTTAATTTATTCAGTGTGGAGCTGAAATAGTGCACAACAACCTATACAATATATATCATGAAAACGTATCAAAGGGAAATTCCCCCCTGAAGTTAAATCGGATTTGATTACAGCAGACAAATTGAAACAGCAGATTAATGAATATGTGACGAACATCCGTGAAAGGATCAGAAAGTCATGACATTTTTTAAAGGTTTGATTTTCTGACGTCACTTGCGAGCTGATCTACTATTTCTGTTAGGTATTGTACTAATCTCTTTACTTCTTTTATGGATGAAGGAACAATTTTTCATAGAGATATATGTGTACAAAAATGTACACTTTACTTTCTGATAAATCAAATGCACAGGTAAATAGTATATCTTTTTAAGAAAATGGAAATTAAAAAAAAACATTACACCTCACAACATCATGACACCACATACTTCGCAAAAATGCTCTTAAGAAATCACCCTCACGACAGAGACTGTCTTTCCTCTCTTGGCTCAGAGATGCCACTGGCACAAGGCCCCTCAATATCATACGCCACAGCTAGCAAAAAGAGGAATTCATTCTGACACGCAACATCAGAGTGATCACATAATGTAGACAATGTATACAATATGCCTTAGAGCAGCAGATTGGTACTCAAAGGATGAAAATATCATGAAAACGTTTGAATTTCACATTAAAGTTCTGATCAGCCAAATAACGGGTTTGTCGTTATCGATTCGTGAGGTTTTCCACAAACCAGACCCGAAACGACAGGATACAATGGATACAACTTATAAAATATTTACATTTACGACTACCGAATGTTCAATGACACTGGCAGCCATTTTATATTGATATGAGCTGTTTACAAGCAGATTATAAAGCCGATTCGGGTCTGGTTTGTGGAAAACCTCACGAATCGGTAACGACAAACCTGTTATTTGGCTGATCAGAACTTTAATGTGGAATTTAAACGTTTTGAGGATATTTTCATCCTTTGAGTACCAGTCTGCTGCTCTTAAAGGGTTACTAAATTAGAAAAATAAGTTCCCACTAATCTATGTACTATTACCCGCTAAAACGGATTTCACATTCGTTTGCCGCAATAAACTCTCATTTTGACGAAAATTTGAAAAAACGCACGCCTCCAGTGAGGTATGAGAAATCAAAATGCCATAAATGCTAACGGCGCAAATAAAATGTTTTATTCACGCAATTCAAACAATACGTTACCAATGGGAACCCCAAAGCTTGTCCGAGATTTGTCTGAGTAGCAACAACTAATAGATTCAAAGTGCATTCCATCCATTGAATCTGAATGACAAGATACAGGTGAATGCAATAACGCTTTGCTTCGCAGTTAGGGGAAAAGTTGTGAATACATTTCGATAATGGTCTATTGTTGACTTCCGTACAATCTATATTTGAGACTTTATTGCAGCAAACGAATGTGAAATTCGTTTTTAGTGGATAATTTTACATAGATTAGAGGGAACTTATTTTTCTAATTTAGTAACTCTTTAAAGCATATTGTGTACAATGTGTACATTGGATGATGTTTGAAGGTTTGCATGGTGGTATCTTCAATCACGAGAGAGGTTTACGGTACACCATGTGTAAAGTCCTGGGGAGGACTGAGATGAGAAAACGTGGATAGAATTGAAGGTGAAATGGACAGGCGAGAAAGTGGAGATTTGAAAGTAGAGTATTCTTTCGAAATGTGAGTGTAGTCCTGAAAAGGACTGTAAACCAGAAAGCGTGAAGAGCTGATGAGTAGAGAGGTGGACTCTCTACTCATCAGCTCTTTTCTGGTTTACGGGATGCATTCCCATCATCTTTATTTTTGTCTGGTTTCTGTCCTCTATCATCATGGATTATATCCCTTCTATGAATATTCATGAGTATTCTAGGAACGTGATTGGTCAATTGATGCTCGAAGAGCTCCGGATAGTTTTCACTATTTTTTCCTGGGGAGGACTGCGCATGCTCTATTTACCATTTTTTCCTTGGGACTACTGCGCATGCTCTCTACCTGAGTGGGCGTAAATTAGTGCGCGCATGAATGCAGTGTGCGGCGTGTTGCGCATTTACCTGGGATGAACCGATATCGAGACAGAGAAAATAAAAAAGGCGACATTCAACCACATGGTGTTACTATACAGTTTTACTATTTTCTAAATAGTATTAATTAGTATTTTTGTTCTGTTATTGTTTTACAAAAGGGATATAAAACAAATATACTAAGCATTGAGTTCGAAAGTATAGTGAAAATTATCCATCTTCGGAGGGCCTGGCATGAGTTACTATCTTTTCCTCGGGGGCTTCGCCCCTCGGAAAAAAATAGTTCTTTGCCACTCCCTCCTCAGATAGATAATTTCCACTATACAATCTCACAGCTTGGTATATTTGTATAATTTATTCATCCTAGCGGTTAAGTATTCCTCCATTCTCTATGGTTATATTTCCCTCTTTGTCTTCGATGCAGCTGAAATGGGAACATTTTTTACAGCCTGTAACCTGGCGGCGATTTTTTTCCCGTGAATTTAACGCATCACATCTGTCAATTCACAGTTTTATAGCGTCTTGAATAAAGACCACTACCACGTCTGGTACATCTTCCCGCAATGTGGGGAAAAACCATTTTCGTTATGTATGCAAATTTTATTAACGTCGTTCCAACAATACGTTACTAATGGTAACACAAAAGCTTGTCCGAGGTTTGTCTGAGTAGCAACCACTAATATATTCAGAGTGCGTTCCATCTATTCAAACTGAATCACGGAATACAGGTGGATGTTATACGCGTCACCAGGCAGTTAGAGGGAAAGGTGTAAATACATTACGAAAATGGCATACTGCACTACTGATTTAGCATGCATCCATGCAAGCTTCTTTCTTCGCTTGCCAAACATCGTAAAATTTACTATATCTATATATATATATATATATATATATATATATATATATATATACATATATATGAAAATGCTGCCGTGGAATTACCAACGCGCACAATGCGCACAACGTGATCCGGTGTTTCATAAGTATTTAAGATCGATATTTAAATATTGATGAAAAAAAACCCTGTTTATTCTTTTGGGATCGCACGGTCGATTGGATTTGATTAATTATATACAACAAACTATATTCGATTAGCGACCCTGGTCAATCGTCACATAAATTTGCCTACAATGATATAGCAGTAAACTGATTTAACTTGAAATTGATGATCATCATCCGTCTTGTGAGCTTAAACATTATAATATGCCAATACATTTCTTATATTTGCACAACAAAATGCTATAAATTGCTGCGATCTAGTCTGATAATCGTACACATATTTTAATAATTTCTACGCTGTCAGTGGAAGGTGAGCAAGACTGCAGATTTAATTTGCAGCTGTGCCTTGTATAGGCCCACATAAATAAAGTCTGGAATTCCATAACACTATGCCAATATTTTCAATCAACTCACTCTGCAGAATAAAATTAGCCGATGTGACGAGTTCTCTCTCTTCAAGTGCCATCTGCTCTCAGCATGACGTAATTCGAATGATATAACGAATACATGGTTATGATGTTAATGATCGGACAAGAAGAGCCACATGCTAGGCCTAAGATAAATCTCGAGTCAATGATGCGTTAAAGACAGCCCGTCCCTTTTTCAGATCACCACAAAACCATTGAAACATTGGCAAAACATAAAGAGAAGTGTTAGCAAGCTGTATATACATAATTTAGAACTGATACGTAGTGTAAAATTCAAATAATGCACGTAAACAACGTTTGATTAATAGTCTTTACCTCAGGCTCTTAGCAGTTTGTGTTGAAATATCTGCTTTATTCATTAATCTGTTTATTAAATTGTAAAACGCATTCTGTAAAAAATTGTTCTATAGAAGGAATCTTCTCCAAAGTTAATTACTCATCAAATTAGGATTTCACACATGCATAATAACCACATAAAGACTGTAACAAGGACTAATACTTTTTTCGTAGTACGAAAAAAGTCGGTTTGAAATTTAACGGCTGAAATGTTTACATATACAGAAAGCTTCAACTGCTATATTCTTAGAAATGGTCTTGAATCACACTTTCTTCAATTTACGATCGTGCTAGACGATTTCAAATTTTAAGCTTGCAAAAGGGACGTACAAACTTTAAAGGATTGCTATAAAAGTTACGGAACACTTTCTTCAAGACTCGAACTTCGTACGTGGCGTTCCGAATCCATTTAGACGTCTCGAAGAAAGAGTCGTTACCTTCATATTTGAGATACCAGAACTGACTAGAATTTGTGTGGTAATGCACAAGCCATCCGCCGTGAGAAGCTATAAAGATGGCATTATCGAAGTGTTGAAGGCAGAGACAGTTTCGACTTTTGCCGAGGAGCCATCGAAATTAGCCATGACGACCGTCATCAAATTACTTTCATCTTAGTTTTCTGTCCAAAACAGACATCCTGTCACAACATCTAATACGAGACTTCGGTGCCATGGTGCACCACGATCTCCTGCGCCAAACATGTTAAAGGCGGCCACTAGCATCTCACTGCCACTGCAACTCAAGAGCTCGCATCTCCTGTGATGCTTGTGTAGTACATCCAGTAAAACAGACCGTGTTTAGTGGAGAGAGGTTGGTGGAAGGGACCTCTAAACTTCACGTTACTCATTAATTTGATGTCGATCATGTGATTTAAGGAGGGAAGGAGGGGAGCCTTTCTTCCATTCCCGGGTTCCCAATGTACAGCCATCGACGTTCACAGTCTATTGCTAGTCCGCCTATCCCCATGGATTTAATTTTGATACCGACGACCAAGCACTCATTATTCCGAAGGTTCGTAAGTCCAAAAACGAAATAAGGTTCGTTATTCCGAGTGTTCGTCAGTCCGAAAAAGAAATAAGGTTCGTTATTCCGAAGGTTCGCTAGTCCGAAAACGCCCTTCCGGTTTTCCCGGCTTCGCCACAGATTTTTTCAGTTTTGGACTAACGAGCCTTATTTCGTCTTCGGATTAACGAACCCTATTCTATTTTCGGATTAGCGAACCGTTGGAATAACGGGCCCTATTTTATTTTCGGATTAAAGAACCTTCGGAATAACGCCACAAATGCTCAGATTAACGAACTTTTTTTCGTTTTCGGAATAACGAACATCGAGGTATAAGCAATTTACGTGTTTCGGAATTCCGAACCTACGGAATAACGAACCTTCGGAATAACGAACCTTCGGAATACCGAACTGTAACTTTTTTTTTTTTTTATAAAGGAATAACTCTTTTTCATAGAGTTATGTGTATATAGAGACACATGTGTCTAAAATAAATCTCGACTCAATGATGCATTAAAGGATTGATATAAAAGATAGGAAACAGATTCTTCAAGATTAATACTTCGTGCTTGGTGTCCCGAATCCATTTAGACATCTTTAACCCAGGTAACGTCTCTGAGAAAGAATCGCTAATTTCATATTTCAGATACCAGAACTGACTAGAATTAGTGTGGTTATGCACGAACCATCCGTCGTGAGAAGCTATAAAGATACCATTTATATAAAGAGAATCTGTTTCGACGGTCTCTACTAACAAGACCTTTGCCGAAGAGCCATCGAAAGTGGCCATGACGACTGTTATCAAATTATTGTCATGGTATTTTTCTGTCCAAAACAGACATCCTGTCACAACATCTATCACGAGATCTCGCTGCCATGGTGCACCATGTTCTTCTGCGCCAAACATGCCAAAGCCGGCCACTAGCATCTCACTGCCACTGCAACTCAAGAGCTCGCATCTCCTGATGCTTCTGTAGTCCACCCAGTAAAGCAGACCGTGTTTAGTGGACAGAGCTAGGTGGAAGGGACCTCCAAAACTCAATGGGATGCGGATCTCGCGGTTTAAGGAGGGAAGGAGGTATCCTTCAATTTCTTCCATTTCTGGGTTCCCAAAGTACAGCAATCGACGTTCGCAGTCTATTGCTAGTCCGCCCCACTCCATGGATTCAACTTCAATATCAACGACCAACTGTACAACACCATACATTATCGCTTTGAAGAACTTTGAATAAGAAATGATGTAAAACATGTTATCTACGTAATCAAAGACTACGTGAACGGGAAAAGGCCTATGGTGTTGTCTTTGTGGTGAAGGATATGTCGCACCCGCACGGGAGAAATCGGGTAATGATACCATGTACAAACCGTGATTCGTATCGTTGGCGTTATAAATACCGATATCCCACTGAAGTTGGCAGTTGAAACCAGAATATCCCAGAGGACACGAGCAAAGAAACCCGACCCCATCCGATGTCTCTAAGCACGTCTCATTCCCTCTGCAAGGGTTGTACCAACAGGGGTCGAATACTGTCGGGTACAAGCATGTGATAATGTGTTTTGGAGATGGAGACCGCATCATCCACCTAAAGGAGCCTTCAGAAGTCTCCCAAGTGGCTTCCGCACCCCGTCCGGGAAGCAGTTTCCCTAATGATCGGTGCAAGCCTTGGCAGACCTGTAGGGTTGGTGGTGACTTGGTGTCTCTATTACCGGGCCATGACGAAAGGTGCCAGCATCCCCCGACGACAGCAAAGAGCACGATTACAGCAGGAACTCGTAGGCAAGTATCCATCATGATCCGCTCAACTTGGAACCCTGATCGAGTGTTACGCGAAATTGGTTGGCATAAGAACGAGTCTGAATATAATAATAAGTCTGTATTATTTAAACGCTGAAGTTGCATGCGCAAGCACCAAGAGGTGGTTTTCGTTAATCAAATGTTTCAACAGTTTAATGGCTTATATTTTGTCCCGACTTACTATACTGATCTGCTCAATTTGATCCACAGCTTGAAAAGTGTCAGTAAGACGTGTGTAGCATCTATATACTTTATACCAATCGGCCGCTCCAGCTATCATTGTGCAAGCACCAAGAGATCATCTCGATGTTCCAATAACTTAACAATTTAAGTTCTTCAGTACCTATCGATGTAATGTTCATCGATTTATTACACTTGTCATGCATGTATATGGTACTGGGTGGATTAATGGTCCATATCTTATTCCTACTTGCTTACAAAGGGCACGATATCACGTACAACTCCTCCTTTCCTGACTGTCTTACGTTGGTTTATTACAACCATCTTATAAAACACGCTCTCACTAATTTACTCAGGGTGGAGCTGTTATAATGCATTGAAACACAAAAATATATATATCATTAAACACGTTTATGTCGACAACGGTAATTGGATAAAAATGAGCCAACTGGCAATTCATTTGTCGCTGTTGACGTACGTGACTGATTCGTGATGCTATCCAAGTCCTAAAAGGACATAACTCGAGGTCGACATAAGACTTTCGTGTTTTTAACCATTTGTGTGCCAGTAAACTGTTGTTCTATGGGATCTGTATGTATTACATGAGAAAAAGGCATACGTCTGCCACAGAGACTATTATGATTATACCGACAGATGGGCTATCTTCTTGTATTCAGTGTTGAACGGCTACAGTACATATCACGCCATTAAAATCTTGAAAGTTTCACCGTAAAACTGGCAGACTGGCATAAACGTTAACTACATTTGCATGATGAAAGGGCAGCTAGTAGAAAGTTTATGGCTTCTGATTCGTGTAAACATCACACCATTCCCACACCACGTCTTCATTTAAGGTTTTCCGGCTCAATTTTGATGTTTTAAATCTATGTCATTATCGCCCGTATTGAAGCGGATACAGCGTGACGGCCGAATTGTGATTCAAGTTCTAACTTTTCCGACCCATTTTCACATTCCGGAGAGGTACATGCCCTGTCTTGTTTAAATATCAAAATCGAGTCATGTCCCTTGAATGGAAATGTGCCAATGCCGAATACATGTATATCAATGCTGCGTTAAAATTGAAATTCAAAAGTTGAAAATTGCGCTCCATTGCACCGAAGGGAACATGTTAATGGAGAAAAAGAGAAACTTCAAAAAGCTAAGGAACTGTGTTACCCGCGCCTGTGAAATTTCAATTTCATTAAATTATTCTGAGTTTAAAATAGTCAAAATTGAGCCTGAACACTTACGTTAATATATTTCTTTTTTATATCAGATAAACTTTCGTACTCTTCTATAATGTCTATAGGGTTTACGTGTATTACCTCTGCAAAAATACGTCAATGAAGCTTTAAGAGTCCCACACCAAGGCCCTGTTGCGAACAACTTACCATTGATGGTAACTTTGCTATCCTTTACGGAAACCTTGAATTTCATTGGTTGTCGAGCGGTGTTACCATGGCAATTACCATTTATGAGAGATTTACCATTAATGCTAAGTTTCATACAACGTATGGGGCCAATGTTTTAGTACTAATCCTTGTTTGCCCGATAAACTATTGTACTGCTTTAATATTTGTACTGACAGTTTGTGTACAACGGCAGTCGAAAAACCGCGGAAGGCCGGAGTCCACGAGTGTGGCAGCACGAGGCCTATTATCACTCGTTTCACGTTCGTACTCATGAATATCAATATCCATAGACCAAACTTAGCCAATAAGCGACGAATCTGTGACGTCATATGAAGTATTGATGTGATTGGTTGAATAAAAAGCAGCGATAACCAATTTATAAGGTAATTAAGCCTTATGAAACATACAAGAAATACGTTCATCACGCATACATAAACATATCAATAAACAATATGAATAGTGATGAGAGTACTAGGTAGGCCTACTAGGATGTGAGGTGCATGGTCACAGCTCAATCTGTTAGCAAATATGTCTTGTAAAACAGACTACGCCATAATTACGTCATGGCTCCTCTGACTCGTAGGAGGAGAGAGGATGTGATTAGGGCATAGTCTGTGTTACCAGACAGTTTTTTTTATAGACTGGGTTGTGTCCATGCACCTGACAGCTATTTATGTTACACTCGAGGACTCCAGCCTTCCGCGGTTTTTCAACTGCCGTTGTATAGAAACTGCCATACAGCGTGGGGCATTTTGCAAAGGCTACTTCATTTCAGACTGAGCGTTTTAAAGGGTCCCTGACAGCCAGACAGCTTAAAATCTGATTTCCATTTTTTTTACCTTAGTTTTTAATGGCCATTTCCAATAAGCATATACTTTTCAGCGAAAAATAAGGACGAACTGTACGATTTACATCAAAACCTGACTACTACGACATGACAAAAATCGAGATCACCGGCGAGCGTATCACACGACGTACGAGGGGGAAGGCTCGGTCGATCGCGATCGAGTGCAAGTTTGCCTTTCGCTTGGTTACATAGTTGGCTGTACGTTGAGAGTAATATTGCCAATATCTTCCAAGTGCTTTTTCTGATTAAATTGTCTTTGAAATTGTCGTTAATATGAGCAATCCAGAGGATTGAATGCCAGTACTATTTGATTTAGTGGATTGTCCAACCATGGTGAAAAACTATGAACCGCTAGTTTTAGCTGCCTGCATTGCAACTTCCACGCTCACGACCTCTCGGTCACGGCACTAATTCAAAAGTGTATACTTCGGCACCTATTTTATGAATTTGAAACCCTAAACCTAACCCTGACTCTAACCTAATTCTAAATCTAGCCCTGATCCCAACCCTCTCAGATCGAAATTCCCATAGAAACCAGAAGAGACCAGTGGATTCTACTGGTATTGGACTTGGAGACCAGTAGAAACCAATAGAAACCAGTGAGATACAATGTTTTGAAAACGAGTGTGAAAAATACAAAGTCAAACCAATTAGAGACCAGTGAATTCTACTGGTATTAAGGACCAGTAGAAACCAATATAAATAGAGATGCTAATGAATATTCATGCATGTATATACATGTCATAATTTTGTACTTTTAAATAGATAACGTCCACATAATCAGATAAAAAGAATTTTACCAATTAATGATTACAAGTTTAAACATAGAATAGCAATGTCACCTACTTAAGTGAAGACAATAATGACAACAACAAAAAAATGCTCTTCTTAAATGTACGTTGTAGTAACCAATATCTTATGAACCATATAACCGTACCACAATGTTCATGATGTTTTTTATGATAGTGTGTGAAGGAAACGGCAGGAATTAGGATAGGAATATGATAGGAAAAAGTATAAAATAGGATAGGATTAGGTTAGAACAATTAGGATATATGCCATAATTTAAATTTTCCTGAAATTAGTTGAAATCAATATGACATCAATATTTTTCATTTTGATTCCTACTGGCAGTCACGCCCAATTCCGGATTCCTGCTATTGGTCAAAATAGCAGGAATTCACTATTTTCAGCGCTGACTCAGTTATGCAATATTACATAACGAGACGCTCTCTGTAGAATGTCTATGGGAAAATTTTGACGGTTAAGACATTCAATTAAACAAAAAATTATTTTGGGCAGAGTACTGGATAGAGTATTCTAATATTTGACAGTTTCGTAAATGGATAATTGAACTTGTTATGTGTGCGTTTTTAGAATGATCTATCCAGTACTCTCGGCGAAAATTGTGTTAGAAAACGTGAATGGGTTGTATGATTTCAAAAACCCAACGGTTATAGACGTGTGCGACAGGAACTTCGCGCGAGTTAGAGCGATCGGACACCGCACTGCGTTGTCAGCATGGTAAGTGGACACGCCACTGAACTCGCGTGGCGAAGTTGGCCGAACGAACGGTTAAGCATGTGGGAGAAACAAGCGTGACTATATATGCACACCATCCGATGTCCCCACACAGTGTTTGTACTGTGCACACTGTATCGTCTTTTGTACACTGTATCAGTTCCCTCCAGTTTGTTCCCAAGCTATCCGATAAGATTCTGTCCTTATATTTCTCACCCAAGCCAGCCATGCATGGTCAATTTCAACCCGATAACAAATCCCCCCACACATGGATGTTATGTAAGATAAACGCTGCCATTCTGGCACTAACCATGGCAACGACTCGTGGCCAGTACAGTGTTCATATGCACAACACTTGCAGTGCTAAAAATACTTTCTCACACCATGGACCAGTGTAAGGTCCATGCTCAAACGTTATCGCCGAGTTCGTATCGAGAACACAAAACACTATTCCCCGTACCTGTGCGATTGGGCGATTGAACTTCTGTGGAGCTCTGAATAGATGTATAGTGATCTTGCAGACGTTGATATTTCTCCCCAGGATCCGAGTACAAATGCGGAACACTGAATTATTACGAACTATTATCATTATTACGTATCAATGTTTTGCATGACATGCTGACCGACCCATGTGTGTGAGGAGGTGCATGGGGCACTGTGCCATGGGCTGAATTACATTGTAAATTGATTCTCCAGCGCAATTCACAGCAGTATTCCAATAAAACTTCGCAAGGAATTAAACCGCGAGTAAGGTAGGATGATGAATTATTCGTATAGAGTTCGATAACTTTGAATATGAATGTCTATAACGCATTGTTTATTTCAATCTCTCTCCTTGACTCGTTACTTGTATGTTGCTCTCACTGACATCAGCCCCCCCCCCCCCTACCCCGAATTGTCTTATCAATTGTCATATCAAGGGGTACATCCTTGGTCATAATGATACTAACACGATTTATGCAAAAGTGCCTGTCTTGTTCACACGCCCGACGCCTTCCTAATTCAATGCAAATTTTCTCAAATACGGGAGAGCAGGAGGGTTCAGGGAGCGTGGATAGAGAGGGTGAAATGGGGGCGGAGGGTAACGCGGTGCGTGTGTAGGTACGCAAAACCCGATGTCATGTAAATTGCCAGCCTTTCGAACAAAACGGCTGTAAAAATTCTAGGATTCGCACAGTGCCACCGTCTGTCCGTACGCGACCGCTATGGGCAGAGGTTAGCCAGTAGCAGTTTTTCACTATCATCACGATAGCAGGAATCCGGAATTGGGCGTGACTGACTGGTCTCCTAATGGTTCCTAATGGTTTCTCTAATCATTTCACTTTCCATATTCAAACCAGGAGAAGAATTCCAGTAGAAACCAGTAGGAATCTTTATTGGATCCAGTAGAGATTCCTACTGGTTTCTACTGATATTGTACTGGTCTTCTATTGGTCTTCTATTGGATCCAGTAAAGATTTCTACTGGTCTCTACTGGTCTTCTACTGGCCTTCTGTTGGTCTTCTATTGGATCCAGTAGAGATTTCTGCTGGTTTCTACTGGTATTCTACTGGCATTTTTTAATGGTTTCTACTGGAAATCATTTCACGTTCCATATTCAAACCAGTAGAAAATTTCCAGTAGAAACCAGTAGAAATTGTAATGTTTTTTCTCTACTGCTTTCTCCTGGTTTTTCGTCCTGGGCTAAACCTAGACAACTTCTTTGCCGCTGAACTCATAAAAAGGGTGATTTCTGGGTTTGCATTAGCGCCCGTTTACGCCCTAGCCCCGGGACTGCTATCTACCCATGCTAGGCGCATAGGCTGCATGCCGTGAATACACTATAGTTGAACTAGCACCGGGCTGTGAGCTGAGGCTGAGCGAATATTTTGTCGCAATTTAGAGGATTAATACAAGAAAAGCAAAACAACGAGGTTTACGATCCCTGATTTTCTTCCCTTTTTCGAATGTTGGTCTGCTCCTTTTCTCCCCCTTTCTTGGGTATTGGTCGGGAGATTTATGACGGGGACCACATCCAACTTGAACTTCCTTCTGAACCTGATGTTGAACTCCAAATACAGTACCGCCGCCTCGTAGGCATCGCCGGGGAAGTGAGCGCTGCACATTACGCTACTGTCGCTGGGCATTTCGCACGGGTCAGCCTTACTCTCGCTGAACAAATTCGCCGTAAATTTTCATTTTTTGAGAAAAAGTGCACGTTCACATCATCTTTTGAGGTGTTTGTTCACCCTGCCACAATGCACCTCTTCGGCATTTTCTATTGAATTCTTCCAACTTGCGCAAATTACAAGGCCAATTCTTCGACACAGCAATACAAAACACGGGTATTCAACACAGAGCTCAGGAGTCTTCCCCGTGAAACATATTTTGTTTTATGGGCGGGGCTTAGAAACTCTAAAATAGCTATTATTTATGGCAGAAAATCAAATTTTCTGTCATTAAACGATATATTAAAGTGAAAATACACATGGAAAGCTGTTAATATAACATGTCTAAGCAATTAAAGACCAGAAATATTTTGTTGACAGGGGGCCTTTAAAGACATATACATGAAGGGCTCTGCTTCATACTTCATTTTGTTTCGTAGCGCCCACTATTGGTGAAGTGGTGCCAATGTTAATTGCTGCCGCGGTACTGCGGTCGACCATAGCGAGCTTGAGGACGGACGGGCTCCAGAACGGTAATCCGATACGAAGATCGATCTGCGCATGCGCCACCCTCCGCCTCGCTGTCCGCGCGGACCACTGATCTCCCCACTAACTGGATGAGTGGCCACGCTCCACTGACTGAAGCCCGCGCGCAGCGGCGTCCGCCATCTTGGGACCATCACCAACAGAAACACCAACGGCATTGGGCAGCGTGTTTAGTGTACGTTGTGGCACGCCGGTAGTTGTGGATCTGATGGATGTGCCGATGCTTGTGCACATGCATGTTTTGTGGAATACAGAACAGAGAACATCATCATGAATTAAGAACATCATGGATTAAGAACTTTTTGTAGTATTTAATCATTCAAATGATGAATTCCACAGGTCTTCTGGCCTTCATACATGTACAGCCTACATTTGCAAATCATGTTCACCGAACTCAGAAAAATGGGGTTATGTGTCATAGACAAGGGTCGATCAACTAATTTTAAAAAGGGGGACTGTGGACTTGGTTGAAAGTTACGGGACAAACTCGATCACTCCAACCGGCAAGTTGTTTTAGCTAAGTGACAAGCAAAAGAAAAGAGATAAAAATGGCTATTAGCCCTAGCGCATAGCGGTAGTTATGAATGTTATGCCCCCTCCCCCCTGAAAAAAAGGAGTAAAAAGGAGGGGGGGGGGGGGGGTCGGGCCGGAGGCATGGGTCTGATGTACCGAACCTTAATTATCACACCGGGGAAGGCGTGGGGAGGGATTTGAACCCCACCGGGGTTGATCCAAGTACCCCCCCCCCCCTACACACACACACACACATACAAACTTTAACGCATGTAAACACACATGCAGTATATACACACTTTAACACATGCACACACATACACACTTAAACGCATGTACACACACAAACATAACACAAACACGCACATGCACACACACATCACACGCACACACACACACACACACACACAAGACAACATACATCACAGTGTATTCTAAATATGAAAATGAAGCAGAAATCAAAGTTGAATTCATTATTTACAGTGTACAGGAGTTGTGTTTGGAAGCATACTGTGTATGCCATTGCCGCAATGTACACAATATCAATCAATTTCCAAGTACAAATGATACAATAACTTTTGCTTGTTAATCCAGTGAACTGGTCATTGAAACTTTTAAATAAAGTAGAACCATGGACCTATCATGGATGGACTGCGCTCGGATAGACTTCCTTTGATCTATGATGACCACCGCCTCATAAAAATTCAAGACATTCAGGTGTTTTAAACAATACGCTGTATTTCTAATGAGGCAGTGCCTTCCTCTGAATAACAAAAGAAAATCTGTTTTGAGAAATATGTCAACCGTTCAGCCTTCGCTGGGAGTTCATAGCTGATCTTATTACACACACTGGGAATTAGTTTGGAGGTGAGCGAAGGGAAATTTTGATAAAATTGTAGAAAGAATTTGGTCCGTAACGTTTTCGGACATCTCCGGACACGAAATCGACGTTGTTTCCATGGAAGGTGAAACACTCAATAAACGATTTACAAGATATTTGTAAGGAAATATGATTGCCCAATGTGCGATATTGAGGCATTTTTCTGACATGTTTTCTACAGTATTCTTGATTTATCACAAAAACGACGCAACAATATAATCTGAAATTCACAGATTCGTATCATTATAAGATGTACTACTACTGCACATGTACTTCAGTACATGAAGTGGTTCTGAAATCTTCTGCGCATGCAGATTGTATATTCCTCTAAATGCATCCAAAATTTGTCTTGCATATTTGGCGGCGGTCATCACTGGATCAAAGAACCAAACGCGTAAAATATTCTATTGTGGTATCAATGATCGCGACTGGTGTATGAATAAATTACTCTTCGTTCCGACTCCAGTTCTAACACCTTCCTGGTAGAACAAACTGAAGAATATGATCATACATAACATAAGTTTGTGACAGCAAAACTTATAAAATATAGATAATTTTTGAGCACTCCAACACAGTTTGATCGTACGCAGTATATCACGGCTGACAGCTTTTTTGATGGTCCCACAATGGCGGCCGCTTCGCTTCGGCAGCTTCACGGCGGAATAGCCAATGAGCGTGCAACATTAGTGTAGAGATCAGTGGCGCGGACGGGAATTTTGAGATTTCTCAAAATTGGCTGCTGCGGACAGCAGCCAATCATGACGTCCCACGCACCGCCGTTCGCGTTCTCTGTCTTATTTTGCGAAAGCGCCTGTGACTCCCGCGGACGGACGGCTAGAACAGATTGCTCACTGTTCTCGTTTTCGTCCGCGGGGTTATAACGACAGCTCCCTCATAACGGTACCGTAACGGTCCATTTGTACGTAGCGACCACAAGCTGTACACACGGTAGGACGCATGCGCGTTCCAGTGAATTCTTTTGCACGTGGATGACCGGACTATTATCGTGGTACACCTCCTTTCTATTGTGTCAGCTGTCTCGTTTAATTTAATTCTTGTCTCCCAAAAGCAGGAGAAGTAAATGTCAAATGAAATAAAATAAGGTTTCTGGCATTCCATGAACTATTCTTCTTGTAGTAATCCTTTGAACATTTGATGAGATTTTCACTTTTTAAGCTATTTGCCTACGAAATTGTGTGTAATCATATTACATGATGTACACATGAATTTGAACTTTATTTCCATTAAATTTAAGCAAGTAGCATGTATCTTTAAAAAGATGCCATATAGGTAAACAATACATAATGAAACAAACAAATTACGAAAGGAGTACAATGTGACAAAGAAATTGAGCTAAGTAGCAATCCAAACATTCAAATCGCATATTAAAGAAATGGAAAATGATACATCCGCACATAAAGATATGTGCTGTAATTTAAACACTGGATTTAAACTACAGCCAAATATGGAAGAAGGAAAATTGTTGAATCAATTGTCATGAAATGAGATCAAGTGTTTTTTTTAAATTGCCTTTTAAGTGCATTGTTGAAACCTACTGAACGAAGGGATAATGGTAACGGATTCCAGAGGCAAGGACCGGCATGATGAAGAGAAGTTTGCAGTGTGCCTGACGACACATTCCAACGGTAAAACTGATTAGACTTTCTTGTATAATGAGTATGAACTGTGTTATTTAAAGTAAACATTGGCATCAGGTGCGGGAGAAGAGCATTAAAAAGAGAAACGCAATTTGTGATTTGTTGATGTCATAATTGTCCAAGGTTTGTAATCTTTAAAGAAGGTGGTTCGCGAACCACGAGTCTCGCCTGATTTTGCAATCGATAATCAGTGCTAAGTTTTTTTTTCAAATACTTGAAATGGTGCCAAGGTGAGCCTTGATATTTTATATTCATATAAAGTATTAAGTATTGAGCTATTTACAAGCATAAAAATAAAGCCGACGTTATCATTATCATGGTTATGTCATAATTTGATTGTAGCAGAAAATGAAAGCAATATAATTATAAGGGAAGGTTCGACGAATATCTGTCAAAGGGAAAGAGAGTTATGATATTTTTAAAGTTTTTTTTTTTTGCAATGTCACTTGCGAGCTGCTCGCCCAAATGGTGTGCTCTGTATAATTCCCTAAATTATTCTTATCTTGTTTGTTTGTTTGTTTGTTTGTTTGTTATTTTTTTATGGGGGGGGGGGGGGGCACTCGTTATTCCGAAGGTTCGTTAGTCCGAAAACGAAATAAGGTTCGTTATAGGTTCGTTAGTCCGACACCGAAATAAGGTTCGTTATACCGAAGGCTCGTTAGTACGGTTTTCCCGGCTTCGTCACAGATTATTTCAGTTCTGGACTAACGAACCTTGCTTCGTTTTCAGATTAACGAATCCTAGTTTATTTTCGGATTAGCGAACCTTCGGAATAACGAGCCCTATTTTATTTTCGGATTAACGAGCCTTCGGAACAACGAACCTTCGGAATAACGCCACAATTGCTCGGATTAACGAACTTTTTTTTTTCGTTTTAGGAATAACGAACATCGAGGTATAGGCAATTTACGTGTTTCGGAATTACGAAACTTCAGAATAACGAACCTTCGGAATATCGAACTGTGACTTTTTTTTTTATATAAAGGAATAACTCTTTTTCATAGGGTTATGTGTATATAGAGACACATGTGTCTAAAATAAATCTCGACTCAATGATGCATTAAAGGATTGATATAAAAGATAGGAAACAGATTCTTCAAGATTAATACTTCGTGCTTGGTGTCCCGAATCCATTTAGACATCTTTAACGTCTCTGAGAAAGAATCGCTTCTTTCATATTTCAGATACCTGAACTGACTAGAATTAGTGTGGTAATGCACGAGCCACCCGTCGTGAGAAACTATAAAGATACCATTTATATCAAGAGAATCTGTTTCGACGGTTTCTATTAACAAGACTTTTGGCGAAGAGCCATCGAAATTGGCCATGACGACTGTCATCAAATTATTGTCATGGTATTTTTCTGTCCAAAACAGACATCCTGTCACAACATCTATCACGAGATCTCGCTGCCATGGTGCACCATGTTCTTCTGCGCCAAACATGCCAAAGCCGGCCACTAGCATCTCACTGCCACTGCAACTCAAGAGCTCGCATCTCCTGATGCTTCTGTAGTCCACCCAGTAAAGCAGATCGTGTTTAATGGACAGAGCTAGGTGAAAGGGACCTCCAAAACTCAATTTGATGCGGATCTCGCGGTTTAAGGAGGGAAGGAGGTATCCTTTAATTTCTCCCATTGCTGGGTTCCCAAAGTACAGCCATCGACGTTCGCAGTCTATTGCCAGTCCGCCCCACCCCATGGATTCAATTTCAATACCAACGACTAAATGTACAACACCATACATTATCGCTTTGAAGAATTTCGAATCAGAAATGATGTAAAACATGTTATCTACGTAATCGAAGACCACGTGAACGGCAAAATACCGATAGTATTGTCTTTGTGGTAAAGGATATGTCGCATCCGCACGGGAGAAATCGGGTAATGATAGCATGTACAAACCGTCATTCGTATCGTTGGCGTTATAAATACCGATATCCCACTGAAGTTGGCAGTTGCTGCCAGAATATCCTAGAACACACGAGCAAAGAAACCCGACCCCGTCCGATGTCTCTAAGCACGTCTCATTCCCTCTGCAAGGGTTGTACCAACAGGGGTCGAATACTGTCGGGTACGCGCAAGTGATAATGTCTTCCGTAGATCGAGACCGCATCATCCACCTTAAGGAGCCTTCGGAAGTATCCCAAACGCCCTCTGCATCCTGTCCGGGAAGCAGTTCTCCGGATGATCGGTACAAGCCTTGGCAGACCTGTAGGGCCGGAGGAGTCTTGATGTCTCTATTACCGGGCCATGGTGAAAGGTTCCAGCACCCTCCGACGACAGCGAAGAGCATGATTAGAGCATGAACTCGTAGGCAAGTACCCGTCATGATCCGCTCAACTTGGTATCCTTGGTATCAGAACGAATGGGTACCACAAAAAGTTTGTATTATTTTAACACATAAGTCGAATGTGCAAGCACCAAGATCGGATGTTCCTTGTTCAAATGACAGTTTAATTGACCATAATTGATTCCAATTTACCAATGATGTGCACAATTTAATACATTGAGTGTTAAGCTTGAAATCGTTAACACTAACTTCTTTGATTGCTCCCAGTCGGCCATGAGATGAGCTTTCTTTTCCAATACGTCAACAGTTTGATATTTTGTTCCAACTTTCTTATGACTTATCAATTATATCCACAGCTTGAAATCTGTTTGTAAGACCGCGTGTGTACCACCTAAATAGTCTACACCAATCTGCCGCTCCAAATATCATGCAAGCACCAAGAGATCGGCTCGGTGTTCCGATAACTGAACAGTTTAACCCCCTTAGTACCTAATCAGGTAATATTCATTGAATTTTTACACATTTATGCACCTATATAGTAATGGATGGATTAATGGTTCATATTTTATTCCTACTTGCATATAAGGGCACGATATCATGTACAACTCATCCTTTTTTGGCCACTTTACGTTGGTTTATTACAACCATCCCATCACGTTTGTTCGAACAATCATAAAACACGCTCTCATTAATGTACTCAGTATGGACCTGTAATAGTGCATAGAAACACATAAATAATATATTTCAAACGGAAATGGAAGAACATGACCCAACTGACAATTCATTTGTCGCTGTTGACGTACGGGTCTGATTCGTGATGCTATCCAAGTCCTAAAAAGGCAAAACTCGAGGTCGACATAAGACTTTCGTGTTTTTAGTCCTTTGTGTGCCAGTAAACTGTTGTTCTATGAGATCTGTATGTATTACATGAGAAAAAGGCATACGTCTGCCACAAAGACTATTATGATTATACCGACAGATCTTCTTGTATTTAGTGTTGAACGGCTACAGTACATATCACGCTATTGAAATCTAAACACAACAAAAAAGTAGCCCCCCCCCCCCCCAAGCAAAATAGCATAACTTTTTATTGGAGAGGTTTTGGGCAAAATAATTTGGCAGAATTGTTTTATAGCGCATTTACTAACGTATGTGTGAAAATCACATTAATCCAATTAGTCATGCATGAGTGGACAAATTTCAAAAGCAAAAATGTCACTTCAAAAGTCACAAGGGTAATTATGGGAATTTGTCATATGAATTTTTGATGAATTCCATTTCTGGTGCATAGGCCTAATATCTGTCCTAATAGGCCTATCTATCCCAACACTAAACCCATTGTTCTGGTTGAGTGAGCACCGTTTAACAAATACTCACCCCTTTTGAGTTTGAAACTTTATTTTGGTGAAAAAATAAAACTCTGGATATTTTGACAAAGATGTAACCTGACCGGTGATGTAAGCATAAGAAGTCATTTTCGTGACTTCTATTGTTGAAATGGCATTAACAATTTACTCTTGTGACTTTTGAAAAGTGACATTTTTGCCTGTAAAATTTGCCCACTCATGCATGACTAATTGGATTAGTGATTTTCACACAGAAGTTAGTCAAGAAGTTAAGGAAAAATTCAGCAAAATTATTTTGCCCAAAACTCCTTTGATAAAAAGTTATGCTACTTTGCTTAGGGGGGGGGGGGGGGGACTTTGTTTGTTGGGGGGGGGGGACTTACTTTGTTTGTTGTGTTTAAAAAGTTTCACCGTAAAACCGGTATAAAGTTTAACTAGATTTGCATGACGAAAGGGCAGCTATTAGAAAGTTTATGGCTACTGATTCGTGTAAATATCACACAATTCCCACACAATGTCTTTATTTAAGTTTTTCCGGCTCAATTTTGATGTTTTGGGTTTTAAATCTATGTCATTATCGCCCGTATTGAAGCTAATAGTACAGCGCGATGGCCGCATCATGAATCAAGTTCTAACTTTTCTGACCCACTCTTCCATTCCGGAGAGGTAGACGCTCTTCTTTTTTTTTTTTTTCAAATCGATTTTACTCATTTCATGCACGTATATAGTAATGGGTGGATTAATGGTCCATATCTTATTCCTGCTTGCTTATAAGGGCACGATATCACGTACAACTCGTTCTTTTCTGACCACTTTACGTTGGTTTATTACAACCATCTTATCACGTTTATTCTGACAGTCATAATACACGCCATCATTTATTGACTCAGTTTGAAGCTGTAATAGTGCAATGAAACCCATAAAAAATATATTATATAACACGTATTAAAGAGAAATTCCACCTTGAAGTTGAATTGGTTTGAATTCCAGCATAAAATCGAGGCATGTCCATTGAAATGGAAATGTGCCAATGCCTAATACATGTATATATATATATATGCTGCGTTAAAATTGAAACTCTTAAGATGAAAATTACGCTTCATTTCCACAACAACAAAGCAAACATTTTGATGAAGAAAAGAGTAAATTGTAAAAAACTAAGAAGCCGCGTTGCCCGCGCCTGTGAAATTTCAATTTCATTGAATTATTCTGAGTTTAAAATTGTCAAAATTGAGCCTGAACACTTATGGTAATATTTGTTTATATCAGATAAACTTTCGTACTCTTCT
The DNA here is from genome assembly GCA_963669155.1 of Arbacia lixula. Classification (NCBI taxonomy): domain Eukaryota; kingdom Metazoa; phylum Echinodermata; class Echinoidea; order Arbacioida; family Arbaciidae; genus Arbacia; species Arbacia lixula. The sequence continues at coordinate 17,530,629 of OZ022597.1, forward strand.
ACCGGGTCTATTGGGTTTACGTGTATTAGTTCTGCAAAAATGCGTCAATGACGCTTTAAGAGTCCAACACCAAGGCCCTGTTGCGTACATCTTACCATTGGTGGTAACTCTGCTATCAATAGTAATTTTTAAGGAAACATTGAATTCCATTGGCTGGCGATCGGTGTTACCATGGTAATTACCAATGATAAAACAATGAAAGCTTAAACTAGTCGGGCGTAGGCTGGTGAGTCAATCGGGTTAGTCAATCGGCAAGCGGGTTAGTCAATCATGCTTGACTAGCTTAACAGTGCATTTGAGGTTCGTCAAACCTGCTGGACTAGTAATTTGTTGGTTGGACTAGCTATTGATTAGTCCAACTGGCCTGACTATTGTGATTTAGCCTGTTGGACTAGCCTAGGGATCGACTATAGCGTGTGGTTAGTCAAGCTGGATAGACTGGTCAATAATGACGGACCAGCTTTGTGTAAGTCGAGCGCTTGAGACGGACTAGCTTTGTGCAAGCCAAGCTGGAGACTGTTGATATCACGTACACTCTTCTAAATGTTCAGTCATCAATGTGTCATAACATAGTTACTTTATTCATTCGCGGATTTTATGTAATCATAATATCAGCCTATTAATCTCTCTCTCTCTCTCTCTCTCTCTCTCTCTCTATCTATTTATCTATCAATGTATATATATATATATATATATATATATATATGTATATATATTTATACATACATACATACAAACATTGACCTATAACTATTTTCTAATTTGTCTAATTTATTGAGTGATATAGGCCTACAGTCTGAGTTCACCTTTGCGACCATAACTTTGAAATGTGCAGCGGTATTCTGTCGAGGTCGAAGTTCCTGCCACATATTTTTAAATTCGTCACGATTTTTTTTGACAGGAGTCAGAAGATGTCATCTAGTACAATGTCAGACATTTTTTTTTATAATTATCAGATTTAATGTTGCAGATTACCTTTTTAAATATAGATTGCTCTACCTCTATTTGTTGATCACGTTGATACACACGGTGACACGGCGCTGTCTCTTCGCGAAGCGATGACGCTGCTGTTGCGTACTGCGCAATAGCCCGAAGCTTCGGCGCAGTACGTGGATGCACAAGTGTATTGCAAGTCATGTCGGGCTGCAGTGAGGGTTGCGTGAGTACGTACCAGGGGGTGGGAGTTGTCCCTGGTATAACCGAACATTGCTAATCGCCCGATTTGCCCACACTATTCCGGCAATCTGGACTAATGTCAAGCGGGTCAGCAGACTAACTTTAAGCTAGTCGGGCTTTACACTAAGGCTAGTCCGCCAGCATGCTGGACCAGGATAAAATTATGCCCGTCATGTAGTTCAAACTGACCTATCTTCCATCAGCTCATTGGATAAGAAACGTTTGTTGTTAAAGGTTCATTCTATAATGCACGATCCAACACATCCATTCTATAGCAGTTTTACGTTTAATCGTTCAGGAATGCGGCTTAATTTGCGTTCCAAAAACTCTCTGTTGTCGGTTCAGACAGTCATTTATTCCAAATTCCATACATGTATTTAATGGAAATGCTAGAAGATTGTAGAATAGTATGTTAAGCCATTTTCGTAATGTATTCACAATTTTACGTGTTATTACATTCATCTGTGTTATTACATTCACCTGTATTTCGTGATTCAGTTTTAATTAACGGAACTCACCTCGAATATATTGGTTGTTGCTCCTCGGACGGGATTTGGGGTTACCATTGGTACCATATTGTTTGAAGAACGTGAATAAAATTTGCATACAGGTACATGACGCATTAATAAACAACCTCTCAGTGGCAAGGCACTGGGTTTTGTGTCGTGCTCTGAGAAACTAGCCATGCATGTAGTTAACGAGACTTTACCTTCTCAAAATTATTGCCGGTACTGTGCAATGCTCTGCTTTTTATAGGGACCTCCCGAGGGAGTTGCTTTCCCTCCACTTTTTTCTGTATTATGTACATTTCTGTTGTTCTTTTTTGGTGGTTTTATATTATCATTCTTCTGTATCTCTTGGTCAGTGGAGACCAGTTTTCTCTATTTTTTTATATAGACAATAAAGTTGAATCTCTTGAAATAAATATGAGTTTGTTTGTTCGTTTTTATTTCCTTATCAATGTACAACGATCAATATAAACTGCGATGTACAGAATACGACATTGAGCGGTATAGCTCATTTCAGCGGTAATTATACAAGTACCGGTGTTATGTGATCTGTGAGGTCCTTTATACAAATTGCAATAGCAATACGTTTTCAAACATATCGAGTGCTCGAGTGGTCAGCCGCTTTGTTGGATGGAGAAGGGTCAATCCACGTGAAACCAACCAATTTTCAGACAATGTGTAACCCGACCCCCTTCATTTTTTTTTAAACTCGCACCAACTGTTCCCCCAAGTGTCTGACGGAAGGTTCTGAAATATTTTGCCCCAAGGTCAAATTGTTGCTAAGATACGGCCTCCCTTAGCAACCAATGCGTGGTCACACAACTAAGTTTAATTAAAATTTGCTATGTTTGATTGGCCGCTGCAGCCAAGTAGGATGAGTTACATTGCTCCTTTCCTGTAAATTGGAAGAACTTTATAGTCTCAATATGCACAATGTATTGTGGCGCCGATTTGACTACCCGTTATTACACATGAGGTTACCCAAAATGGTGTTAAGCGTCAATGGTAATGTGTTTGGGAGCATGTTTGGAAGCTAATCACTTTAAAATTCAATTAGTTTAGAACCCAATATTACGCAGTTCTACCCACCTACCAAAAATCGGTAAAAAAAAAACATGCCACGTTTTATTGTAAAGCGCCTTCAAATTTTGATTTTTTTAAAAAGTTCCCAAGTTCAAGGTCACAAATCACCACTCGTCCCATTAAGGATCGACACCAATTTCTGTGTGTTGATAGACTTTTACCTATATTTTCAAAAGATACCTAAAAACTTTTTTTATGGCCGAAATGTTTAATATCTGGTTTAAGCATTCGAAAATTCGAAAAAGTTGTAAACACCCCAATATCCATGTAAAATGACACATTGGGGTTTTATCACATTTGAAATTATAATATGTCAAGGATAAAAAAAGATGAAATACAAGTCTGTAATTAGTACTAAAAGAATAAACCTCACAAATAGTTTTGTCCTCTTGTCAATGATCTTAAAAACGCAACTGAAAAAAAAAATCAGTCAGTCAATTTTCGGTAACCATGGTAACGATATTGGTGTTAGAGTGTGTTTACATCGAATTTACTTGTGTGTCAATTTAGTACTGATGGTGACTTTAAGGTGATAACTGCTTATCATGTTCCATATTTATTCTATTTTAGCTACAAATAATATCTGAAGTCATATTTATATCGGTTGACCTTGATATCATTCTACCTTGCTCATGGGAGCAAAACCCGAATTGGGTGTTTACATGACATGGGCTGTTGTAAAAGGTTGTTTGGTATCAATGTGTTCGGAAGACCAGTCCGCACATTTTCTATGTGGACTACCTTTGCGATATGCTGCTGGAAAGAAATGGCAGCCATTTTTCAAAATGGCCGCCGTGGAAATGTAGCATTGGCCACTATTTAAGATAATATTTGAATGGAACATTTTCCCACATCATATGATGTATCATATTAAAGTAGATAACATTTCCTACAAGATGCTACTACATTCGCTAGACTTTTTGGAGATTTCCATAACACTTCGGGGCAAAGAATGTGAATTTTTACCATATTTTCCAAAGATTTTAATTTCAGGGTAATACACATTCCTTCATATTTCCTATGATTTATTCGTTAACAAAATGAAACTTGTCAGAAAGCTGCCCAAGCACCTGTCCTATACGATGTGCAAAAATCAAGTACAGTGCTTATCTTGATATGAAGTTATAGTAATCTGAAGTCCATATCTCGATGTTTTTGGTACATTTCTGTTCCTCTGCCATATGTTTAACTCGCAAAACCGTATGTTGAGTATGTCTGTTCCTTGTGTCCATTATGAGCCTCTTGCGTCCACATTTTCTGCCATTATTACAATTTGTTTCTTTTTTTCATTATCATGATAGTGTTTGGTAAAATATCCAAGTGAGGAACCCGCCTTAGATTGTACTTTCAATGTGTGTCTTAATGCCAACGAATCATTTTTTTTTATCGCTGAGTCCTGAAACACGCTTTATTGCCTTAAAATAATAGTGGCATTTTGCACTGATCTTGACATCCACTATGACCTATCAAATGACCGCCATTTTCTAAAATGGCCGCCGCGAGTGATTACTTTTTGCCATATCTCAGTCAATACTACACGAACAGTTGCAAGTTATGTGGCTGTTAATATGATTTTATGGGTTAAACAATCCAGGCAATCTTTTAGTGTTATCCTGAAATAAGTTGATATTCTCTGGAACAGCTGGCCTTCATGATGGCGGCTGGTTTTGTCTTAATCGGTTCACATTAATTATTCTTGTTGAGTATTTTGAAATTTGTTAAATCATAACAATATGTCAAGATAAGTGCTCTCCTTCATATTTGCACATCATATGAAACATATGTTTAGACACCTTTCTGAAAAGTTTCACTTTGTTAGTGTAAATATTTTCTGGAATATGACAAAATTAGTATTGTATAGAATTCACTTTTTTGGGGAAAATTGTTAAAATGCAAATACTAAGCCAAATATTGTAATGAAAATCACCCCAAAGCCTCCCCCCCCCCCCAAAAAAAAAAAAAAAAAAAAAAATGCGGTAACATCTTGTTTGAAATGTCATTCACTTTAATTTGATACCTCATATGATGTGAGAAAATGTCAACTTTTTAGAAAAAATTATTTTAATAATTGCTCCCCCAGAATTGATGTATATATATATATTAGTTTATTCATATCTCAAAAATTATTTCCACTAATAGATTAAAGATTTAGGATAATATGTCTAAATATTTGTTTTATGGTGTGTGAAAATTAAGAGCAGTACAAATGTCGATACATAGTTATCATGGTTATTGTTCTCCGAAGTCCAAAACACTGAACCAGATTGATATAGCAATGTAAGTTGATGAAGAAAAAACCAGCTGTCTGCAATATCAGCTGTTATAAAGAATGTCAATTTATTTCAATGATCACTTTGAATAATTTCATGGATTATATAACCCCTGTAATTGGTTTAACACCACATTGCAACTCTTTATACTGTATTAGCCGTGATGTGGTCACAAATAGTCACTCGTGGCGGCCATTTTGGAAAATAGTGGTTATTTAGTAGATAATAGTGGATGTTAAGACCTGTGCAACATGTCTCTCTACTATTATTTTAAGGTGATAAAGCATATTTTAGGACATGATTCAAAGGCATGAAAAAATACATTAAAATACAACCTGTAATTAAGGCGGGTTCCTCACTTGGAGGTTCTCACCTGCGTCAGGCTTGTAAACCAATAAATCTACATTAGGAACACCCATCTCTTTACCAAACACTATCATGATGATGAAGACAAGAAACAAATTGGAATATGGGAGAAATGTGGACATACGAGGCTCATAATGGACACAAGGAACAGACATACTCAATAAACGGTTTTGCGTGTTAAACATTATGGCAGAGGAACATAAAATTTAATGTACAAAAAAGCGGCTTTGGCTAGCATCAAGGTATACACTTAAGATTGCGATAACTTCATATCAAGATAAGCACTATAATTGATTTTTGCACATCGCATAGTACTAATGCTTGGACACTTTTCTGACAAGTTTCATTTCGTTAATGAATAAATTGTCGGAAATATGAACGAATGTGTACTACCCTGAAATTGAAATCTCTGGAAAATATTGTAAAACATCACACTCTTTGCCCCGAACTGTTATAAAAAAAATCACCTTTGCCTTTGGGGGCATCTTCTTTGAAAATTATGTGAAATCTTGTAGAAATTGTGAAGGAAAATCTGCGAAGAGGTGTTGTCGAGTCGAATATTGAAAGTTGTGTGAGAATGTCCTGTTGTTGTTGTTTTTGGCGCTTGCAATCAAAACTTATTATGTGCGACTGCGATGCAGTCCTACTTTTATAGGCGGCAAGTAGAGTCGAATGGCGGGAACCAAGTGGTATTTGGCGCGAAGTAGTCACCATTGGGTGCCATTTGGTGCGGACTATCCGCCTCTGTTGGAATTATTTGGCGTGTAGTGACGCCAAGTGGTGCCACGTGGCGCAAATCTCATTGGCGCAACTTGGCGCGCGCCATTACATTCCGATGGATTGCAATAGGCGGATTGTTTGCGCCATTTGGTGCCACTTGTTGGACACTTCGCGCTGATTGCTCGATGCAAGTGGTGCGACGAAACTTTCAAACATTTTGAAATTTTCTTGGCGTCAAATCCATTTTTCGCGCCGTTACGGGCCACCACGAGCCAGTTGGGGGGCTGTTTGAGCCACTGCACGCCACTAGGCACCTTATTGGCGACACTAGGCGCCACAGCAAATTGCATTGGCGCGAACTGGCAACAACTGGCGCCGGCTCAGTGGATTCCTAGCAAGAGGAATCATATGAAACACAACATTATTATAGCAGATCAACTCGCGAGTGACGTCACAAAAGCCAACCTTTAAAAAGATCAAAACTTTCTGATAATTCACTAACTTGTTGTTTTCATTTTATGATGGAATTTAAACCAAATCAGCATCAGAGAGGAATTTCTCTTTATTGCGGGTTTTATGATATATTTTTATGGGTTTCATTGCACTACTTCAGGTTCAAACCGAGTAAATTAGTGAGTGCGTGTACTATGACTGCCAGAACAAGGGAAATGAGATGGTCATAATAAACCAACGTAAGGCGGTCAGAAAAGGAGGAGTTGTACGTGATTTCGTGTTCTTTAAAAGCAAGTCGGACGAAAATATGAACTACATATATTAATCCACGGAGTACCATATAGGTGCATAAAATGTACAAAAACTCAATGAACGTCACCTGGCCTGGTACTGAGTGAGTTAGACTGTGAAGTTATTGGAATATCGAGCTGATCTCTTAGTGCTTGCACAATGACAATGGGAGCGGCCGATTGGTCTAGACTATTTAGGTGAAAACCATGCAGTCTTACTGACAAGTGTCAAGCTGTGGATCAAAGTGAGCAGATCATAAGCAAGTCGGAACAAATTATTGTCCATTAAACTGTTAAGTTATTGGAACACTGAGCTGATCTCTTTGTTCTCGTCTATGCTACTGGGAGTGGTCAAAGAATTATAGACGTTTTATGGTACGCACGCCTGGCTATAAAATTGAGCAGATCAGTAGAGTAAGTCGGGACAAAGTATATGCCATTAAACTGTTGAACCATTTGAAGAACGAACATCGCTCTTTGAAGCTTTCACATGAAACGTCAGTGTTAAAATAATACAGAGTTATTCCTATATTTAAACTCGTTCTTATACCGACCGATTTCAAACGTAACACTCGATCAGTGTACCAAGTTGAGCGGATCATGATGGATACTTACCTACGAGTTCCTGCTCTAATCGTGCTCTTCGCTGTCGTCGGGGGGTGCTGGAACATGTCGCCATGGCCCGGTAATAGAGACACCAAGTCTCCACCAACCCTACAGGTCTGCCAAGGCTTGTACCGATCATCAGGGAAACTGCTTCCCGGACCGGATGCGGAGGCCACTTGGGAGACTTCTGAAGGCTCCTTTTGGTGGATGATGCGGTCTCCATCACCAAAACACATTATCACATGCTTGTACCCAACAGTATTTGACCCCTGTTGGTACAAACCTTGCAGAGGGAATGAGACGTGCTTAGAGACATCGGACGGGGTCGGGTTTCTTTGCTTGTGTCCTCTGGGATATTCCGGTAACAACTGCCAACTTCAATGGAATATCGGTATTTTTAACGCCAATGACACGAATGACGGCTTGTTCATGTTATCATTACCCGATTTCTCCCGTGTGGGTGCGACATATCCTTTACCACGAAGACAATACTATCGGGATTATCCCGTCCACGTGGTCTTCGATTACGTAGATAACATGTTTTGTATCATTTTTTATTCGAAGTTCGTCAAACTAAAAATGTATGATGTTATGCCTGCTGTACACTGGGTCGTCGATATTGGAATTGATTCCATGAGGTGGGGTGGACTAGCAATAGACTGCGAACGTCGATGGCTGTACTTTGGGAACCCAGAAATGGAAGAAATTAAAGGATACCTCCTTCCCTACTTTAACAGCGAGATCCGCATCCAATTGAGTTTTGGAGGTCCCTTCCACCTCGCTCTGTCCACTAAACACGGTCTGCTTTACTGGGTGGACAACACAAGCATCAGGAGATGCGAGCTCTTGAGTTGCAGTGGCAGTGAGATGCTAGTGGCCGGCTTTGGCATGTTTGGCGCAGAAGAACACGGTGCACCATGGCAGCGAGATCTCGTGATAGATGTTGTGACAGGATGTCTATTTTGGACAGAAAAATACCATGACAATAATTCGATGACGGTCGTCATGGCCAATTTCGATGGCTCTTCGGCAAAGGTCTTGTTAATAGAGACCGTCGAAACAGATTCGCTTTATATAAATGGTATCTTTATAGCTTCTCACGACGGATGGTTCGTACAGTACCACGCTAATTCTAGTCAGTTCTGGTATCTGAAATATGAAAGTAGCGATTCTTTCTCAGACACCTCACGTATGTTAAAGACGTCTACATGGATTCGGGACGCCAAGTACGAAGTTCTAATCTTGGAGGAACTGTTCCCTATCTTTTATAGCAATCCTTTAACGCATCATTGACTCGAGATTGATCTTAGGCCTAGCACGTGGTTCTTCTTGATATCAAACTCGTGTCCGATCATTAACATTATAATTATGTGTTCGTCATATCATTCGAATTACGTCATGGATAGTGATAATATATGCTCGTCATCGAACAAGTCTTACATGAGGGTACTTTTAGCTTCAACTCCAATTTGATTATAAAAGCAATTATTTGTGGCACAGCTCAACATCTAATTGGGGTTTTGTAGGATTCGGAAAAGTGTTATCCTCGTGTATTTCCTTCGTTTGGAAGCTACCGAAATGTGGTTTCTACGTAGGATGTTGATAATATCATGGACTGATCATGTTACAAATGAAGATATCCTAGAAAGACCAAAGTCATCCTGCAGTTACCATGGTTACTTCAAACAATTGCCACAAGACGGATAAGTTTCCTAAGCCATGAACTTCGTGAGAATGCTCCTGCGAAAGGCGCCCTTACTGTTACTGTTCAGGGACGTAGGTCAAGAGGACGACAGAGGCTGACTTTCCTCTCTTGGCTTAGAGATGCCACTGGCACAAGGCCCCTCAATATCACACACCACTGCCAACAAACAGAGGAATTCATTCTGACACGCAACATCAGATTCTGACAACTCCAATTGATTGATTGATCATGTTGGGCACAGCTTAACATTAACTCGTGGTTTTGTAGGATTTTGAGTTTTCTCCTCATGTTTTTTTTTCTATTAAAACTACAGACAGCACGAGACAGGAGGCTTCAGGTGGATTCAGCAGAATATACAAAGACAACGTGTTGTGCGACCAGAATTCGTAAACGAGAATCCCACTCTCACGTTAAGTCTGCATTGATAAAATCGGAAACATGAAATTAACAAGTAAGTGAAGGTTTGGCAAATATCCATCAAAAGGGAATAAAATTATTGATTTTTGAATTCTTACATTTTGCGACGGCACAAGTGTGTACTAATTTTGTGGGGGAAAAACTGAGGTTGCATACCCTGTATTTTTAAAGGGTTACTAAATTAGAAAAATAAGTTTCCACTTATCCATGTACAATTATCTACTAAAAACGAATTCCACATTCGTTTGCAGCAATAAAGTCTCATTTTGACGAAAATTTGAAAAAAAAAAAAAACGAGCGCCTCAGTGACGTATGAGAAGTTCAAAATGCCATAAATGCCAACGGCGTGAATAAAATAGTTTATTCACGCCGTTCAAACAATACGTTGCCATTTGCCAATGGGAACCCAAAAGCTTGTCCGAGATTTGTCCGAGTAGCAACAACTCATAGACTCAAAGTGCATACCATCCATTGAATCTGAATGACAAGATACAGGTGAATGCAATAACGCGTTACTACGCAGTTTAGGGGGAAAGTTGTGAATACATTACGAAAATGGTCTATTGTTGACTACCGTACAATCTATGGCATTTTGACTTCTCATACGTCACTGGAGGCGTACGTTTTTTTTTCCAAATTTTCGTAAAAATAAGACTTTATCATGTTTATTGCGGCAAACAAATGTGAAATTCGTTTTAGTGGATAATTTTACATAGATTAATGGGACCTTATTTTTCTAATTTGATAACCCTTTAAAGAAGACTTGAATAAATAAAATAAATAAATAATAAAATTGTGCCCTATAGGGAATGTTCACACTGAGTGCATTGTACACTATAGGGTATGTTCACACCGAGTGCATTGTACACTATAGGGTACGTTCACACTGAGTGCATTGTGCCTTATAAGGCTATAGGGTATGTTCACACGGAGGGGGTTTAACCGTTGCCGCTCAACGTCTTATTTTTCGACCCCTAATTTTCGATCCCTAAAATTAGCAATATCTGAGTTTGTTTGTACATTTTGTATTTCCGTATCAATACAAACTTCAATGTACAGAATACGACGGATTGCTCATTTCAGCGTTGATGACAAAAAAGAGCTGTCTTAACGGATCCTTATAAGATCCGTCTTAATGGATCCTTATAAGATCCGTCTTAACGGATCCTTATAAGATCCGTCTTAACGGATCCTTATAAGATCCGTCTTAATGAATCCTTATAAGATCCGTCTTAACGGATCCTTATAAGATCCGTCTTAACGGATCCTTATAAGATCCGTCTTAACGGATCCTTATAAGATCCGTCTTAACGGATCCTTATAAGATCCGTCTTAACGGATCCTTATAAGATCCGTCTTAACGGATCCTTATAAGATCCGTCTTAACGGATCCTTATAAGATCCGTCTTAACGGATCCTTATAAGATCCGTCTTAACGAATCCTTATAAGATCCGTCTTAACGGATCCTTATAAGATCCGTCTTAACGGATCCTTATAAGATCCGTCTTAACGGATCCTTATAAGATCCGTCTTAACGGATCCTTATAAGATCCGTCTTAACGGATCCTTATAAGATCCGTCTTAACGGATCCTTATAAGATCCGTCTTAACGGATCCTTATAAGATCCGTCTTAACGAATCCTTATAAGATCCGTCTTAACGGATCCTAATAAGTTGGTACAGCAAGACGTGTGGGTGAAGAAAGGACGTTTGTACCTAAAAAGATCTTTCTACCTTTCTGCATTCCTCTCTATCTCCTCTCTCTATATCCCACCCCCCCCCCCTCTCTCTCTCTCCCTCTCTATCTCTATCCCAGTTCCCCCTCCCTCTCTCTCTCTTTATCTCTCTTCCTCTCTCTCTCTCTCTCTCTCTCTCTCTCTATGTGTGTCTCCTTTTCTTCTCCTTTTCCCTATCAGTCTGCCTTTCCGCTTCCATCTTTCTCACTCTCATCTCTCCTCTCTGCTCCTACCATCTTCTCATCTCTCTTTCTCCCACATTTCTCCTTGATCTGATACAGCTGAGCTTTCGTGGCGCGGTATCGTTTATAGAGGGCGCTGCAAGCGACGGCGCTCGGCGCTCCGTCTTATCAGCCCCACCCCAGTTCCGGCACTGCCCCACCCTAAAAAGTTTGTTAATGGTGATCTCTTTCGTAATACATATTCTTTGAATATCACACTATGTGTGCTACGTGAGGGAATAGTGATCCTCCATCGATATGCAATTTACAAAATACTGATGTTTGTCGCAGCTGACCAAAAATAAATCAAGAACTTGGTCAATTTTGAATTAATCAGAAAATCAATATTTATTCATTTCTGTATGAAGTGTATATATATAAATAATGGCAGGTATAAACTTTTACATCAATAAAAAAGATAAATGTCAATGTCAATGTCATTTCGTTTATGTCAGTTACTTATATCCTGATAAGTCATAGAATATGAGAGTTGTAAAGATTGCGGGATCCAAATCATGGTAAAACCATCGTGCCGTGACCATATTGATTTCATTGCACTGATTATATTTCAATATGTACAGTGAATGTTGCTAATGTCTATTTACTTTGATAAAAGAAATCAAACTTGAAACTTGATTACATTGTATCTTCTTTTCATATTTGTTTTCAGAACCACGCGAAGGAATCTTATAGCCATTGAAATCTTGAAATTAAACGAGACTTGGACCCCGTTGCATAAAACTTACCATTTATAGTAACTTTGTTATCGATGGTACCTTCTATGGACAACTTTGATTGGTTGTCGAGCGATGTTACGATGGTAGTTAAAATTGATGATAGACTTACCATTAATGGAAAGCTTTATGTAATGTGACGTAGAACCCATAACCGGGTGTTGAGATTCAGTATGTCGCAGAGTCGCACGACTGAGCGGATCGAGTCATCTGCAGTGGTTTTAATATCTAGTATGATAATCGTAGCATGATATCGTGTCCATTTAAGTCGTGGATTCATTTGCTATTAATACAATATCTATTGGCACATTTCCAGCTAGCCTAAACGTAATACCACTATCATTTATAACATTATAAACTTATGATAGCATCTGAATTATGTCACTGTTTATATTTTTTGTTTAACTCTTTATGTGACTGGTGTGACTTTTCTTTACCCATCGAGCAGGAATCATCAAAGGATTAAAAACGTAAATACTTTAACGGCAACACCTGAGGACATCCGCACTCTATCATACTCATATGTACAAAATGTCTTATACCACAGGAAATGAACATAGTGCTCTTCTGTGACTGACATTGCCCCGCAAAAACCATTTACAAAAATGCAAGCCAGTCCATACCTTGAAAATGAAGACAGGATAAGAGGAAACAATGTATTTCCTCCGAGACAAGAATGCACCCAAGTCATGTCTGAAAATATTGCTCCCTATACCCAGCTATCACACAAACACACACACACACACACACACACACAAACACAAAACACACACACACACACACACGCACACACACACACACACACGCACACACACACGCACGCATACACAAACATACACGACAGCCCCGCTAAACATCATGCTTGTATACTAAAAATACAACAAGTGGCCTACTCGATCTATCCTCAACATACTGATAAGAGATACCATAGATACCAACGAGGACAATGGCACATTGTTATTCTATAATTTTTTTGATAGAAGGCACATTTTGGGGTTTAGGTAAGGGTTGCACCAGAACCTTCCTAAAATCGAATCGAGTTTAATACATTATCTTACAGCAGGGCCCAAAATAATGATGGCCGAATCCGGTGGTCCCCATTGTAAGGCCCCGTCATACATATTTTGGGCGGTCAACACTGTATAGGTTTTCACTCTTCATTTATGACGTCATTTCTCTTAATGAACGTCCCTAACCATCATGACCATAGCCCTAACCCTAATTCAGCAATCTGTCAGCTGGATTAGGGTTAGGGTTAGGATAACTGTTGGGGTTAGGTTTATTAATTAACATAAGTGACATCATGAATACAGGATGGGAACCTACAAAAACAGTGTTTACCAGTTTTGAGCATTGAACGCTATGATGAGGAGACACAACATGCTAAAACATATTTGTAAAGGTTGAATAGAAGCTATGTCCACACAGAAACGACTTGTCACTGCTTGCCATCTTCAGTAAGTCTTAAAGACGCCTGTGTTCCGACGGTGTCTGAAAAATAGCAAAGTGCAAATGCTCGAGCAGTCCAGCGCGGTTTTCCGGCGGGGAGAAATCGTTTGAAGCTAGTGGAAGAATAGGTTTTGTTACAAAGGCAGCAGCAATAGGCCATTCCAGCGTGAAAATAGCTAACGGGGTCAGATACGCTAGCTGTCATCACATGTTGTGGGGTCGCTGGTGTTGATTCGGTCTGGTGTATCCGCGTAAGGGGCGCCCTTCTTCTTTCCGCACGTGACATGTTCCAGTCCCAGAAAGCGGATAAAGTTCCTCCTGAACTGCACGGTAACAAGAGCGTAGAGAAAAGGGTTGATGGTCGAGTTGCACCACAAAAGATTCGTCATAATTTCCGAGAGGAGCTCGTTCACGGATTCATCACCGAGCACGGTCATGATAATGGTGGTGATCTGGTACGGCATCCAGCAGATGGCGAAGGCGGTAACGAGGACGAAAAGCACAATCGCTGCCCGACGATATCGCCTGAACTCTCGAGTCTTTTTCTTGAGGTTCTCTCGACTGCCAATGGTCTGTGACGAGTTTCCGTCTACGCTCAAGCTGAGAGAGTTCAGCGTTGTCGCGCTGGCAGATAGCAGGCGGGTCTCAATTACTATGGGCTTACCCAGCGTCGAGTTTGATACATTCTTTTTATTTAGAGTATCCAACTTCCCGGCATCCTCAAATGGTTCATTGTTTTGATTATCAGGTTCACCTTTGGCTTGGTTACCGCTGTTGTTACTGTTCTTCTCCTCTCCCAGATTGATTTGCGTTTGGGTGATGGAACTATCACTTACGACCTGCTCCCAACAATCGGACGCTGGGTTTGAAATGCCGTTGCGCACAATTTGGTTGTCCTTTTCAGAGATAATGCCTTCATCTGACGCCTTAGACACCTCACTCGATTCTTCCATTTCATATTCTTCCTTTGTTGAGCTTTTGTTCCATTTTTCTCCGCCCGTAACTACGTCCGGATTGCCATCCGTAACGCCGTCTTGCTTTGTAACGTACGACACAGTGACGATAGGGACCGAGCTCCGCGTGGTCGCAGGACTCCCGGACACAGCCAGCCCACTCGTCGTGTCCGTGCCCAGCGACTTCGTGTTGATAGACGGCACCGCATCTGGCTTCTTTCGAACAAGTTCGGGCCCCGATCGCAACCTGACGTTCTTGTACACTATGATGTTGAGGTACAGGATAACAATAAAAGGGATCACAAATTCAACAAAAATCATCACTGCGGAGAAGGAGACGTCGTAGAGGTACTCCATTTCGCAGTCCTCGGAGAAGTCCACGTGGCTCGTTCCCGTCATGGCACCGTAGCCGAAGGCGGTGATGGTGTAGAAGCTGATGACGAGGGTCCAGCAGATAGCAAGAGTGATGAGAATTCGTTTCTTGGTTTGAAACGTGCGGTAGGCCAGCTTTTTTTTCACCATCCAATAGCGGTCGAGACTGATCAGCGTGATCGTGATCACCGACATATAGGAACACGTGTAGTCCAACACTATCCAGAGCTTACAGGGGATTTCCCCAAGCGGCCATTTGTCGTAGAGCAAGAACAGGTAGTTGAAGATCAGCGTGATGCCGACAAAGAAGTCGGAGATGGAGAGGTTGAGGATGAGGAGGTTAGCCGGACGCGAGCGAATCTTGATATCGACGGCGTAAGCGGCTACGACGAACGAATTCCCGACTAGCGTGATCACGACAATGAAGAGGTAAATGATGCCGACGACGATTAACCACGTTAGAGAGTGTGGAAACAAAGGATCGAGGGCATCGTTGTCCGCGTCCATAGATGAGTTCGTCGGTGATGTGAATATCGCGGTCGATAACATGTTCGCTGAAGTCGCCATACTTGAAGGGTAATCGGCGAGTCGGCACAATTAAGAGAAAGGCACTGTTGTTTCAATCTACAACTCTCCGCTGTCACAACGCTGACATGGAATCTACAAAGCCAGAATTATGGTACAATCCGCTCACGTCAAACAAATAAGCAAGAAACACCGTCTCGTCTAATACTAAACACGATGATTTTCGCATGAGCTGCACGTAAGAGATGTCCGGTTAAAGACTTACTACGACTCTTTGGTCCATAAGACGTTGTTAACTCAGCTTGTGATGTATTTTTTGCACAAATAATACACACAAATCCCATAGAACAACAATTAGTCTGGCACGGGAACGGTTAAAGTGTAAGGAGTCGGGAGGTAGCGTGTGTCGTCGGAGGAAGCGCCATGCAGCCCTGTGTGCGACTCGAGACAATCTGGTCTTCTTTATACATACGCGAGTGGTAATATGTCACATACACACAGTGCTCTTTAAACAGCTCTCTCCGCGTGGAAAATTGTGTAAATACAAGTCTCGAAATGTCCACACCTCTTGTTAACGAGGCGTCATCAGAGTCATAACTCTTTACGGCCGATCAAATCTTACGATAAGCGATAAAGCGGATACTGCAACCTTGACACTTTCATTTAATATGGCTTCCTTGACGTACTTTAGTGCGTAATAGTTATTAGTTATCCTACTTCCACGGTAACCTCCGGACCGTGGTAAGTTGCCATTTCCTATTCGAATTCACCGGAAAATAGCAACAAAGGGTGCATTATGACCTTAATTTACAGCTATCCATACAGAGAAGCACGAATCCACAGATTTATGTTCCAACTGTCATGACTGTTTTGACGTAGTTGAAGTTCTGATGATAATGTCATCAGCAAAATGGGTGTACCGAAAGATGGATCGCGCTTCAACACCATATGGCCGCTTACATCATGATATCCAACAGCAAGTTGAATGCCGATCGCTTTCGACGTTTTCTCTGATCGTGGTACTTCTATTGACCGACCCTACTAGCAGCTCAGGTGACAGAGCAATACAGATGCGTGCCGAGGAAACTCGTCAGCTGGCAGCGTACCAGAAGCATGCAGTACTCAGGTCAAAGGTCGTGCAAGTCATTAGCCTTCACACCTTTTGTCGATTGCATGTTGAGGAATCGAACGCATTGATCATAATCAATACACTCATCACCGATGGTATTACGGAGGAAGACATTGTTTGCTAAACGTACCGTCCGTTTCCACTGCGTCCACCGATCATTCCCATATGTTGTTTTTTTTTTCAGTTTCGCTTCGCGCGGCTAATCGCGATTATCATGGTCCGGAATCCTGCTTCGTGGTATTTCAACGCACTGTCCTCAGTACCTAGCACGAATTTCAAAGCAATAAATGTAGCACTATCGATGCTATGGTGCTGGTGCCCCCAGCACACAAGATATGGCTTTCACGAGTTTGTGAAGTAGTGTCTAAACGAGCTCCGATGAAGCGTTGTTGTTGTTGGCATAATGAGATAGTCTGCTATAGTCCCATCGAATGAAGCTGTGTTGTAAGTTGATCGACCATGTGGACCTGAGAGGGGCAGGGGAGGGGGGGGGGGTCCAAGAATGGGAGAAACAGAGGGGAGAGGTAGAAGTAGAGAGGGAGACAGAGAGAGGAAGAGAAAGAGAGAAAAAAAAAGGAGACGGAGATGGATAGAAAGGGGGGGGGGAGAAAGAGAGAGACTTATTTAAATGAATTGAATGGAATAACATGGTTTATTACCAAAGATGGGATATGCTTTATGAATACATATCGATACATATTACATATCCAATATAAGAAACAGGACACGCTACGTGACATAATAAAGAGATATTTCATAAATCCTGCAGAATTATGCACTTACGTTTTCATTATCTGCGGCGAATTTATCACACTAACGTAGCATCATCGAACTAACTAGAGATATAACAGAGAGTGGCAAGAAATGGCGGCAAACCCGCCTCCGCGTTAACGCACGTGTTCAGGTTTATGAGTGGGCATTTGGAGATCTTGAGATGCCATTGATAATTAAAGATGCCCAAAATAACTCGTCATCATTATCATCGCACGGCGCTAACCATGCTAACAGGGTGTTAATTTGGTCTTCACACGAGCACGCCGTTGACCCCTGCTTTCTGTCAAGTGGGTTGCGCCTATTCTTGTGTTTCAGGCATAATTGGTGTTCGTGGCTTTCCATCTATTTTTACATCCCTCGTTGATATTTTCCAGTTCGTTTAATTGGTTGAACGTGTGTCACATGACCACAAATAGTTCAACTATAAAATAGTTCAACTATTTGCAAGAGAGAGAGAGATCGAAGAAGCTCAAGAGGGAAAAAATACTATTTCGTGACGTCATTACAGAAAAAACGTCACCCTTTTCCCTCTGTCTCGATATCGGTTCATCCCGTGTAAATACGCGAAACGCAGAATCTACGCGATATGTTTCTTGCCAGCTGCTTTTTTGCGTTTTAGCGGAAAGTCATTGGGTACACTCGGGGAACTCCCGCGGTGTTGCGGCCGAAGCGCTTCTGGAATTTCTGTTGGTTTGCATGAGCCGCAGGAAATTTGTAAAAATGAATCGGACTCCTCAGTATCTTTATCTAACGTTAGAGCTTAGAACATGGACCCTACCACAATTTCAATGGTAAGGATCCAATTAATGAACAAAAATACACAAATGAGGGATATATAATAAGTATTTTATGATCTTTATTCGGGATCTTGTGGAATCTTTTGGTCCCATCGTTGAAGTGGAGGGTGTGTGGTACCATTTTCACTCAACCTTCAGTCTCGGGAAAAAAGTACCACACACCCTCCACTTCACCTCAGGAGCAAATAGATACCTCATGATCCCTCATAGTGTTTCTTGTTACATGTACTTGTTATGAGTTGGTACTACCATTCCTATTCCATGTATACCAGTCACTACACTGAATGGAGCCAAGGATTACTTTGATACGCCGTCTCATCTTCAACAAATATTGCCCTCTTATTTCTCAAGTTACAGTATCATATTTTGTTGTGCCTTCCCTTCGTATAAGGTAACGTAAAAACAGCAGCTTCGAAGGAAACTACCGGCACATGGCCTGTCAAGCTCTCCAACATATCATATTACATGTATGTCAGCTAATGATATCCTAATCATGCATGCTCATTCTCAAGAATTAGCATAATGTTCATCTCTCAAAGCCAAACGTCAAAGAACATACTAAATATAACATTTTAGTACCGTTAATTTAGTAGACACTCACTCTTAGGTCTGTCTGTCTGTCCTCTGTGTTAGATGATTTCTCATTTTGTTAACCATTAAAGGGATAGTTGACACTGAAATTAAGTTGATTTCACTAAAACATAAAACAAAATAGTGAAGGTTTGATGGAAATCCATCAAAGGATAAGAAAGTGATGATCTTTTATAGTTTTTACTTTGTGACGTCACGTGCGAGGTGCTGCCCTAAAATGTTGAGTGCTCTTTTTTCGAAAATGTGCATTTTCTCAAAATGATATGCAGCCTGTTACCTGTGCATTTGATAGATGATTAGAAATACGTGTTTACACCTATATCTATAGGAAAGAAAAAATAATTGTCAAAAACAGAAAAGTGCAAATCATGGACTTATTCTGCACACAACATATTGATTGAAAATTCAATTTAGATTTTCTTATCCATTGACGGATTTTTCGTCAAACCTTCATTAATGTTTCTTTCATGTTTCTGTTTTATTGAAATCAAATTATGTTAAGGGTGAACTATTCCTTCAATGTGGACTTGTCCCCAACTAGTATAGGGAATTCCCACGCAGTGAGTATAGCAACGGTTTAGTGGTAAACAAAGGGTTAAACGACTCCTTCGCAAGACATTGCGATTAACTTTCTCTTCCATCCGAGAGAATTAAACTTGAGCGACAGCATACTTTCTCAGTTTGCTGACATTTTTTTTTAATCTTTTTGTTATTTTCTTCTTTTTTTTACTTGCAACGCACAGTTTTGTCAATGTTAGTTACATTATGCCCCATCTTTCAACGAAGTATGTCAGTTGCTATAATATCAGGCCTAATTGATTTGCCATTTTTCCGTTTGTTCAAGGCCATTCTTGATTGACTTTCCATGATAGACCGGTTGCATAAACCTCACCATTGATGGCAACTTTGCTACGAATGGCAACTTCTATGGAAACCTTGAATTTGATTGGCTGTCGAGCGGTGCTAACATGGTAGATAACATTGATGACATAGTTACCATTCATGGTAATTTTTATGCAACGGGGCCCAGGTCTGCCTACCAGTCTTTATTGTGCATTGTTTAGTGTACCGCTGGTGCACAAGTGTGACAGCAGAGTTAACATATTTGGAAACAGTAATGAACAGGTCAAACGGAGAACGAGCACGACTGGAATTGCGCTAGTCTATTGAAACAATTCATTAATCACTCAATCAAGTATTATTGCAAGCAAGCAACCAACCAGGCAAATAATGATACAAACAACACATTAATCAATAAAACATTCAAGCAATCAAGCAAATGCGAACCAATCAGATAATCAATGAATAAATTAATTGAGCTGAAGACCTGAAAATACTGGTACGAGGACAGTACACTGACTCTACACACATTAACATCGTATTTAAAACCACGTTAAACAATTCAGGAGCTGAGGGCCTGTAAATAATATTCATAATCAGACGTAATTCAATCAGAAAGAAAAATGATTCGAGGAGAGTGTACTCTACTTATATCAACAAAGTTTTTAAAACCACGTCGAATAAATCAACAGCTGAGGACCTGAAATTAATTATCATAATCAAAAGCAATTCACTCAGCAAAAACAACGAGATGAGGAAAGTACCTTTTACTCATATCAAATACCTCAAAACCACGTTGAGGAGTTGAGGACCTATAAATTATATTCATAATCAGACGTAATTCACAAAGCAACCAATGATGACCGAGGAGAGTGCGGTCTACGCATATCAACATCGCGTTTAAAACCACGTTGAACAATATTCAGGAGCGAAAGACATGAAATTATATTGTTCATAATCAGACTTAATTCACTCACCAAAACAATGACATGAGAAAAGTACACTCTACTCACGTTGTCAACGGTTTTTAAAACCACGTTGAACAATTCAAGAACTTAGAACCTGAAAATGATATTCATAATCGGACGTAATTCTCTCAGCAAAACAATTACACGAGGAAAGTACTTTTTACTCACATTAACAATGGTTTTATAAACCACGTGCGGCTGTGTCAACGTAGCACACTCATTACAAGTAAAAGCAGCGATGTTCGGCTGGTACGGTTTCAAAAAGTTTCAATGTTCAGCCATTTCCTTTGAAATCCTCTCAGTACCATCCATTGCTAGTCCCATGTCAATGGAAACACCGCTTTTCCCTGTGAGATTGTGAGAGTTAAGGCCTGGTAAGACAAGACTAGCGCATATCCAAACATAACTATGATAGTTAGTCTACGCAGTTGCAGACATGTTGATTCAGCCTGACTGACTGACTGACTGGATGGCGAGAGTTTGTGCCTGAAAGCTTGGCTTTAATGGAGATGGTCAGTGCATCATGATTGTACGAGTTATCGTTCTCCGTATGAAACAGCGTATGATGTGTAAATCACTCTCCGATAGCTTAGCCTGTTCGCCATGTTAGCGCTGGCCGATATGTTCCGCGCGTAACATCTCTGACCGTCTGTCCAATGGGAGCTTACATCGGTGTGTGTTGATCGAGTCGCCGATAATGACAGGGCCTATTGGTATCAGATCTAAGATATACTGGCTACTGGAAAGTCCACAAGGAGGAGATGCGGGCTCTGAAGCGATCAAATTGGGAAATTATGCGGGTGTTTCAATAAAGACATTGCTTGCTATCGCGCTGTGTGAGACGTTAGTGTGTACAATCTGTAAATATTGTGATTAATTAGAACATTGTATCTGTTAATTACAGTGGGGATAAGATGATGATTATGATAAGCTTACCGTAACAATAGCGTATCATGCACGCACTCTACCTGTTGATTCCAACAACACCCATCCCTTGTGTCCCCCGTTGCAAGACCGCAAAAACACTTCATCGGAGCATATTATCATTAGCTAAAAATATGATCTATTTAACACACTCAAGTACCCAAACATAATTCCGTTTATTAGAATGGAACCAAACAATATATAATTTCATCCCTCGCTAATTCTTTTCAACTTCCACAGGCGTTCACAATGCTAGTTTTTCATCATAGCCCGCTCCATTGGAGGTGTGGTGATGCGTGGGTAGCTTAGGATTAATTGATCGCTATAACGGAGGAGCAGCACAGGCACGATGACTGCACTTTAAAGATAGTGTGTCCCTTTTCCAGGTCAAACAAATAACACTTCATAAAAACAACGGAAAATCGAAGAAGCTACTGTATTAGAACTTCCCTACCAATAATAGAACTGGAAACTGACTTTAAGTGAAATTATACAGCGATCAGTAGATTTTGAGGAGATTACAGGCTGGTCGTCCGAAACCTATAACCTTTGGAACCAGAGCCGTTGTGCGCTATGGGTCCGCTCCATGGTGCATGCGTTCAATGGGAGCAATGTTCGCATCGAGCGCTGAGAGGGACAATACGATTGTAAATGTAGTCTTATGTTCCCAGCGGTTCATACGTAAACAAGAATCATTTTCCTGAAAATGTTCGTGGAGCTATGGCAGTGTAATTTTTTACTCGTTTTTGTTACGGTATACTGCTGATTCTTGCACGACTTTTGAAAATAGGACACCCTGTTTTTAATCATCGTAATGAAGGTATAAGTCACACTGAACCACTCGCTCTAGCCATTTCTAATGGTTCTTCTATTCTGTCAAATTACTAATTTGACATCAGTGTATATCGATCGTGCAGATTATGCTGACTATTTTTGTACTGGTAATCTTTATACATGTCATGTAATAATGGAGCATTCTGAAGATTAAGATGGCGAGACAGAGAGTGGGTAGATGATAGAGAGCGGATTTTGGACGAGAAAGAGAGAGAGAGAGAGAGAGAGAGAGAGAGAGAGAGAGAGAGATCTTCCAGAACGAGGGAGTGAGAGAATGAGAGAAACGGGGAGGCTCTAAGCGAAAGATGATAATTACTCAATCTTTATATTATGCAATCAGTCAAACAAACCAATCGTAACCATCATGAACAGTTTATGCGCCTATGTTACGAGGTGGGTTGACACGCTTTATAGTCACATAGGCAATAATCTGCGTAGTTACTGATATAGAGCTTACCGTGCATGGCAGTAAGAGGGTTAACATCTCTGATTTTCATCAAACCTAATGTACGGTAAACCACAATAAGTTATGTTCCGATACCAAGAAATCGTATTGCTATAATCCTGTCGGATCTTGTTTCGATTTAGCAGGGCCGTGTAAATGGTCTGTGATGTTTGTGTATGGAGTGGTTTGATTGACGTGGAGTGGAGTAGAGTGTGCACTGAGAGGGCTGATTCATCAAGTCTGCTGGTCATGCTGGTAGTAAGCTGTGTTATAGCGTACACGGGCCCTTTTATACTGCAACTTGATATCACGTTTAGAGCCCTTTTTTCCTTCTACAATGTATATTGTAACAATATTCTTCGATTGAATTTTAGAGATGCATTGAAAGTATTTCATGTTACAACTGCGCAAGAGTTTAATTCCCAAAATTATTCTGCGCATCCTATTTTGTTTATGCGTCAAATCCTAGCCGAGGTACTAGGCTGTGAGGTTTGCGGACACAACCGTGTCTTTTAACAACTATGTCTGGTAACAAAGACTACGCCCTGATTACATCCTGGCTCCTCTGGCTCCTTCAGGAGCCAGGATTGGATTAGGGCGTAGTCTGTGTTACCAGACATAGTTGTTAAAAGACACGGTTGTGTCCATGCACCTCACAGCCTAGTTACTAGTCTAGTCATATCCAGGCAAAAAATACCCACAGAATCAGCGGCTTCGAACATGGGATCAAAGAAAAAAAAGTGTAAAGCTTTCTTTTGTGACTAGAAGAAGAGTACAATGAATTTGTATTATTTAAAGGCCTGATGGTACTCCACGTAATTTTAACACCCTTGCTCTGAGTGCGTGTGTTTTTACATTATGTGTTTTTGAGGGAATGTGTGTGTGTGTATGTGTTTGTGTGTGTATGTGTGTGTGTATGTGTGTGTGTGTGTGTGTGTGTTTGTGCGTGTGTGTAGGGGAGAAAGAGTGAAAACATAGAGAAACATGTTTTGTTATATACAGTGTATAGGCCTATCAGGCGTATGAAAAGTGTGCTGCTTGAAACGTAGCGAGTGTGATAAAAGACGAGTATTAAAATTCAGAGAAAGACTGACCTTCAGCATACTGCTTTATAGTACGTCCTAAGAGCCATGAACCTTTTTCTCCCGAAACCCTGTTCTATAAAATCCGGATAGAAAAGGGCAAGGTGACTCACTAGTTTGTAATGGACTAAAAAGCTACAGTTATTTAAGCGCAAACCAAGCACACACCCACTTCCGTTTAAAAAAAAACACAATTGTGTTTTTTTTTTCTTAGAAACGCTGTCATTGCTTTTAAGTATCAAGCCGTGTTATAAAAATTGATTTTTTTACAGTAAAGTAGCGGACGCATTCCTGCGATATTATCACCTGGTGACAAGCAAGATAGGGCACTGTTGATAAAGAATTGCGATTTTGATGTCAATCGTAAGTCTGGGCATTGGAGAGAGGGGATTGGACTAGCTATTGAGTTGCGACTTGCGATCGATGTAGATCAATTGCATCTCGTTATAGAATGGGGCCTAGGAATGATAACGCAATACAAATGTTCATCATTCGGTCACTATGTCTAAAATTGAACAATGGGAAGACTTCGTCTTGTATTGTTCAACATGTTCAAGTTGTGCTTTACCTCACATCCGCTATCAGGATAATGTCATGATCATAACTTTATTGTATGTCATGTATGTAGACCTTATACAAACTAAATGGAGAATGAAAGTGAAATGAATGAAAGGAACTTTGCGTCGGGCTGTTGTCTTGAGCAGTTCAAGCGAACTTTATTTAGCACGATTCCTATATAAACATCAGGTGGTATTTTAAAAAAAGAGCTTGAACTGTGAACTCAAGTTTCGACTCAAGTCCCCGTACAATCCATAACTGTCAGTGGCCAACTGACGCCATTTTTCGCACGAGTCAGTATTCCGAATACCACCTGATTCGATCAGAGACGACAGTTTTGGACAGTGTGTTTCAGAATGCACCCATGATAACTGCTTCTGCGAGGGCTACTCTGATGTTGAAAGACTTAACGCCGAAGTGCATTTCTTTGGCCATGACTCAAAAGTGCAAGGTGCTCTGTTAGATTTTAATTGACGTAAAAGCCTCATCTGTTCATACTCAAACCTGACATTTAATCTGCTATAACACACACACACACACACACACACACACGCGCGCGCGCACACTAATTATATCGACGTCCTTGATTGCTGGCATGGAGCATTAAAAATGCACTTAAACTTTGCTGAAACATGAGATGAAAGGCAAGGACGCACTTCTTGCCGACACATACATCATGCAAATGATCGACGATTACAATTTGGCTGATAACATAAGCGTCATTTCAAGAGTTTCAGTCCAAAAGGGAGTAAATCCACTTCAGGTGAATCCTAGTAAATACAGAAAACCTATTTCTTCTTTTCCACTCAGCCATTTATTTTAACTCTGGTAGACCCTATACATGATAAACACATGACCTTAGATCAAGAATAGATCACGAACAATTATACCAATTTGTATTTCTGACTTTGTATGAAAATTAAAAAGCAATAAATATTGTCGATGTAGTCCTTTTTGGAAATGAAACATCATTTTATAGCTACAAATCTTCACACGTTCATGTTCAATTTGAAAGAAGTTTTAAAATGCATTGGATTTCCATGTCGGAAACAATTAGTATTTTACAACAAAAAGTTTATTTTGATATAATATGGATCCCTTTTTGGATCAGTTAAAAATGTTGATGTATGAGTGTGTGTATGTGTGTATGTGTGTATGTGTGTATGTGTGTGTGTCTGTGTAGGTGTGTATTTGTGCGTGTGTCAAGTAGTTTAATTTTACTTATTCAAGTCAAACTTAATCGACCAATTTTCCCTTGAAATACAACAGCTTTATGAATTACGACGATAAACAAAGCCTATTTTGGAACCCCGTGCACTTCCTTCCTCCAAAATACTTTTACGAGGATATCCGTCACGTCTGTATCCGTATTCCACAGAAGTGACATTGAACGTAAACATGGTAAAGTGCTTCCTCTTTGCAGACATGGACAGACTGTGTATAGACCACAAAACACAGCAAATAGATTAGTTTGTGAAATTTAGCAATGACGTAGACCTCAACTTTAGCATGCCAATGTTACGTACTTTGCATTTTGATTCTCAGTATCATAGTCAATGCAATTCAATACTATGCTATTCGTCCTTGATGCTATCAGGAAAATGTGTTATGGGTTTTACCTAAACAGATGTGAACAAAGAAATATGAAAAAAAAAATACAAAAATTACAAGTGCGTATCATAAAAATGTAAAACGCATGAAAGACAGGGAAAAAACAAATTAACACAAACTAAATGAAACATTGTGAACAAAATTTAACATGAAATCAATGACTGCAATATAATGATACGTGTTTAATAGAAACACGTAAACACGAAGATAGATATAGGGGGCAAGGGTGAGCGAGATAGATGGTTTTTATAGAGAGAGGGGGAGGGGAGGAATGTAATTTTTTTTAATTTTACAAATTTAAGCCGATCACTGAAAAAGAAGTGTTGCAAGTTATCACTGATTCTACTCCTACGACACGTACGACGTGTAATCGAGACCCGATCTTAATTTGCATGCTAAAGACACGTCTTCATGAGCTTACACCCTCAGAACTTGTTTTATTAATCGCTAATTCTTAAGTGGATATTTCAAAAGGGAATTTCAAATGTGCAACAATTTTTTATACAATTCTGGAAGTAATTCTGACGAACTTAAAATGTATCGTCCCAGCAGAATGATATTATTACAGTTATAATGATACTTAAATGATCATGAACTCCACGCACAATTTCAATCTGGGTATAAATTACGACCACCACCACTACCATCGTCATCGTCCTCATTGTCACAACCACCACCACCACCTCCTCCTTCATCATTACCTTCGGTATTATCATCATCATCATAAATTTTATTACCATCATCCCCACCGCCTCTACCACAACCACCACCACCACTACTATCACCATCACTACCACCACCACCATCATCACAACCACCACAACTACTATCACCATCACTACCACCAACACCACCACCTCCTCCTTCATCATTACCTTCGGTATCATCATTATCATCATAAATATTATTATCCTCATTTCCACCGCCTCTACCACAACCATCACTATCACCACCACCACCACCACCACTTCTATCACCATCAATACCACCACCACCACCATCATCACAACCACTACCACCATGGCGAAAAGTGATTAATACGTCTATGATCACCACCATGCCCCTACTCCTAATCATCATAACAACCACTACTGCCAACATAATCATCATCACCCTTGTGATCATCGTCACCATCATTATCA
The DNA here is from genome assembly GCA_963669155.1 of Arbacia lixula. Lineage (NCBI taxonomy): Eukaryota > Metazoa > Echinodermata > Echinoidea > Arbacioida > Arbaciidae > Arbacia > Arbacia lixula. Next base: position 17,557,910 of record OZ022597.1, read on the forward strand.
TCATCGTTGTCATCGTCATCATCATCATCATCATCATCATCGTCATGTGCGTATGTAAGTATTTACCATTGATCAACGGCACGGCGTCCATCATGCTAAGGATTGTGAACCTAATGCCATCTGTATATCTGAACGAATAGTCTTTGAACTTGAATTATACGTGATATTAAGTAAATAGAGAACTCAGCGTTACCCAGATATCTGCCAACGAGAAATAAGCCATTATATTCCTACGACCTGCGAGAAATAAGCCATGATCGACCATCCATCAGCAAGATGTAAGCCATTATCATCCTACGACCTGCGAGAAATAAGCCATGATTAGCTATCAATCAGCGAGTTGTAAGCCATTATCGGGCATTCAAAGTGTCTATTTGATGTCTCTTGGGCTGGCGTTCGGACAAGGTCTATCTATACAAGCTCATCCATTTCTTATCAAAATGTATCGGGGAAGGGGAAAAGTCGGTCTCAAAGCGATTGTCTGTAACCTCCATCTTTACAATATTTGTCCATGCATCATTTGATCATACGTCTATTCTACTCCTTAACTCACTTTGCAGGTGTTCGCATGGTTCCGGCTTACAGTATCAATATCACGAACCTTGTACCTTGATAGCGACGGAGCTCGCCATTCATTGGCATTAAGGCCATCGCGTACGAACGGTCCGACTCTGCGACTGGCGAGGTCACAATACCCGGTCATTGCATTTGTGCCAGTTGGTGACGTCACATTTCCAGTCGCAGGCTATTACGGCTGCTGGATCGGGACAGAAATCGTGTCGTGTGCAGTGGTCTTTAATTGCATACAGGCGGAGAGGGCAGTACATTAAGGGATGCGTCCATTTACCTTGTAACAGCGTCTGTGCAAGGTTGACCATCGCACTCTATGTGCATTTTTTTGTGTATCAATGGTGAACAAGTATGCCAAGAGTTAAAAAAAGAAGAAAATAGCTTCATCTGCTTGGCATGTGTCGCGGCGCCTGAGATCCCCCATATTTTAAACCATTAATTTGATTATCTGAATGCAGAGCAATGAAATATAATTTTATCTTATCGCACTGCGTCAGTCATTCTGAATCTATTCGGGTTCAACTATCAATTGTTCTACTTGCCAATTCAATTCAATTCATTCATATATTTTTTTATCTAGTGAATTATCTGTCTAAAATAGGGGTCAAGTCTGCTTGAGGTCAAAGGTCAATGAACTTTATTCTCATAATCACATTGTAAATACAAGGTGAAAGGTTCATTTTCGATTCAAAGCCTCAAACCCATCACGTTTGCTATGTGTGTATGTATTCAAAATTAATCACACAACTCCCATAGATAATACGCTTGTCTTACACAAACAGGGTTTACATCACTTTAAATGGCAACCAAGAACAGGAAAGCGAAGAGAGGGGTAGACAAAAGAGAAGGTGGAGAGACGAAATATCAACATACACAAACGCAGCAACATGGAACAGAATGACAGCAAATAGAAGTGAATGGAAACTGATTGAGGAGGGCTTCATCCAACAATGGTTGAACAATGCCTCATGATGATTGTGGTGAAATGAGCATGTTTACATACACACAACAGGTGTGCGGGTATGTACGCGTGGGCCTAAACCTTTTTTTTAACCTAAAAAACTAGAACTCCTGTATAGACTTTGCATCAGCATACTTGCATAATTTATCATTGGCATGACTTTGCTCGTGATTGGTTCGTAAACACAATCTCAAACTCAGGTCAACGAACTAAGTAGAGAGTTCGTCTCTCAATGGCTAGGTCGTCGGTTCAAGTCCCACACAAAAGAGCCAGCGTCGTGTGTATTCGCGCCTCCCCCTTTCTCGGAAAACACCCAGTCCCTCATACAGCATGTACAGGGCCCTGTTGCATGAAACTTGCCGTTGATGGTAACTTTGTTACCAATGGCAATTTCTATGGAAACCTTGAATGTCATTGGCTGTCAGGCGATGTTACCATGGTTGATGGCAGAGTTACCATTAATGGTAAGTTGTATGCAACGGGTCCAGGACGTTGAATGAAAGTCCCGTATAAAATTGAAGAGGCACACTCTATGCACGCTAAAGACCCCACTCCACTTCTCGATAAAAAGTAAGGTGAAAACCCGCTTGAACGGCCAGAAAGCTAGTCCAGATACTGGCCGTATTTTATCGTCCGCCTCTTCTCCCACACACATTACGCCACTGATTCACATAGTACGCACACCGTGCCAGACAACTGATTGCGCGACTCCACGAATCTGTCCGCCCGACCAACGTTCGTTGTCGGCGGATTGCTAAATACAGTCAAGGGGTGGACTACCAGAAAGCCTTTAATGGTAAACGGGTGAGAGATGCCGACCCCTCGTGGTTCACCCAAGAAGGCGATTAAACCTACAAACGATATTAAACAGGCGATGAGGGTGACAATCGAAATAAAAAATAGTTCGTAGGGGTGGTAGGTGCGCTAGTGCCAATACAATGGCGTCTATCTCACATGTCCACCCGCCTTTTTTCATTGATATCCGAAGGTACAAATCTGACGGTCTCTCAATTTCAAAGCAAATGATAAGTGTTGACAAGAGAAAGCGTTGTCTGTGTACACATTATTCAAAAGGAGCTTTCATTCCAACAATACTGCCGTGACTGCCCGCGTCACTTATCATCTGAGCGGAAAACCCAATCAGCATGACCACAGCAAAAGCACAGCGTGAGGAAAACGAAAGTGTAACCATTTCTTGCTGAAAATGAGTGTGCGACACGTCGCCAATAATCACGCCTAAAAGCATGCCATAAAAGCAAATTTCTCAAAAACGTTATTAATTTATATAGGAATTATCATCCAGGCGGAAAGTGCGTGGCAAAATTATCATTAGGATGGTGTATTGTATAATGAGTAACGACTATGTGACACAGTGCGCAAAAATGCACACAACTCTAAGAGCAAAAAGCAAAAGACCACTTCAGCAATTTTCGTAGTAAAATGTATTCAGGAAATTAAACATTCATGACATTGGTAATGACAGAAGGAAATAAGCCATGAAAGTAAAATTAAATACATTACAGGATGTTGTATGTTACAAGCATGTATAGACCCCCCCCCCCCCCTTCATCTCTCTCTCTCTCTTTCTCTCTTATTCTCTCTATCTCTCAGTGCACCCTCTCTCTCTCTCTCTCTCTCTCTCTCTCTCTCTCTCTATCTCTATCTCACTCTCTCTCCCTCTTTCTATCTTCCTCTCTTATTCTCTTTCTCTCCTATTCTCTCTCTCACACTCTCTCTCTCTCTCTCTCTCTCACTCTCACTCTCCCTCCCCCTCTCTCTATCCCTCTCTCTTTCTCTCTTATTCTCTCTTTCTCTCTTATGCTCTCTCTCTCTCTCTCTCTCTCTCTCTCTCTCTCTCTCTCAACCACACACACGCACACGCACATCCACACCCTACTCTATCGATACGCAAGGACAAGCTGGTCATATTTGATCAAGCTATATGATCGATTCGACTTTGCACAAAGTGAACACGGCGAATGGGACAGGCAATGTACATAATCTAAACATGGCGGGCACGCGCCAGTGATAACTTATTAACGAAAAGCAACGACAGTTTGCAGATGGTTCCATTCACATATGTGTGGTACAGGCCTATCACACGCACAGTATATACGTGGTAATACACACATTGGTACATCAAAAAATATTCCAAAAGCATGGAAAAAGCAATTTATTTGCCGCTTCCTCGATATGATAACAGCAGCGGACATTCAGTGGAACAGTGAAAGAAGGAGGGGGGAAAGAGTATGTGTGCGTGTGTGTGTGTGAGGGGGGGGGGGGGTCTTTAAGTACGCCAAGATAAACAAACTAAATGAACACCCTAAGTCATATCCTGTGCCCAAATCCATAATCATAATTCCGACCAGTTCATATTAGCACCAGTGCATGGGTCTTTAGCAAAACTATGAGAGTCGGGGGAGATGGTTGACCCTTAACACCCCCCCCCCCCCCCCCATCCTCCCTCACACCATTTTAGTGATTACAGTCTTGGTTTTATTATTCAAACGTTCTATTAATTACCGTACATGCGGCTAAATCAAAACCATGGGAGGAGAAGGGGATCTCACAGGCTTCTCACCCCTGTTATCGTTTGAAATATGTTTTTGGGGTATTCCAGCGACATGTATTAATACCAGTGCATTCGGCTTTAGCAGCACTATGGGAGTAGGGGGGGTGGGGGGCTTAACTCCCATCCCACCCTTTTTTAGTATCTACAGAATGAGTTTGGTTATTCAAACGTTCATATGATAACGCATGGGGATTTACCAAAACTATGGAAGGGGGGGGGGGAGGTCCCTTAGTCTCACTAACCCTTTTTTAATCACATTATTAGACTTGGTGTTCAAACGTTGCTTGGTACTTCAGCAAATGTCTTGAAGGACGGCCTGCATGACAGGGGGCCGGGGGGGGGGGCGTCTTCCGCCTTATCGATTAGCAATTAAAGCATGAGTGCTTGTAGACCTGGTGTAATTCGAACGATAAACATTCTGTCTCAACTTTCTTATTCATGTATCCCTGACCATGTTTACCTGTATCACCAGCCCACGCTGGGACGATACGAAGAGATAATTGAAGATGACTCTTTATTGTCATACACAATGACACATTACTCCTTTTAAAGTCTCAGGACACAACACACAAGAGAAAAAAAATGACTAAAACACGCGCCTTATTATTATATTTGAGAAGACTGCATAACATCATAAGATTTAATATTTCACGAACATGAACAAACTTGCAACCTATCGATTAGTAATTATAGTTTGAGTGCTGGGCAGGTAGCGCTGGCGTAATGCGAACGATAAACATTCTGTCTCGACTTTCTCATTTGTGTATCCCTGATCATATTTTCTTGTATTACCAGACCACGCTGGACAATAAGAAAAATCATTGAAAATTATTTTTTTTTATTGCCATGCACAATAGCATTTAAATTGTTCTGACAGTCTCAGTAAACAACAGCACAACACAGACAAACTCGAAACAGACGCAATGTATATCCGAGGAGAGCGCTTGACATGACAAGATTAAACATTTCAAGAACACGAACAATATGATACAGTTTTACAACACAATACTCTTACAACCCCTGATGATGTGTATGTAGAAAGTATGTAGAAATTATTTCACTTTTGAAAAATGTAAATACATCATGTACATATAGTTCAGAGTATCTTACTTGATATATATATATATATATATATATGTCACATACAAAACGGGGGGTTCAAGATAATGAATAGTACATGTATTCATGGTATTCATGGTATTCGTAAAGATTCCTGGACTTAGTGAACACAATTGTGTCTGGCTCACAAAGGGTTAATATCAATATTGGAAAAAATAGTCCCATACATCCTACTGAACTACATTCTATGTGTGCGCGCGCCAATGACGCACTTTTACACAAGTATTTAAAGGGCATGTACTGTACTGGGAAGGCAAAAACGCCTTCAAAATGTAATTGTTAGCAATCTTCTTGTCAATGGTCTTAAATTCATGCATTGTCTATTTTAGAAGCTTGCTGAAAGTTATTTGCCCTCAAATGATCTACATTTGGAATAATGAGTGATTAAATCACAAATCCTCAAAATGTTTGGCCCGAACGTTTTGAGGATTTAATCATTAATCATTAATTACTCCATATGTGGATCATTTGAGGGCAAATAACTTTCAGCAAGCTTCTAAAATAGACAATACATGAATTTAAGGCCATTGGCAAGAAGATTGCTAACAATTACATTTTGAAGGCTTTTTTGCCTTCCCAGTTCAGTATATGCCCTTTAAACGCAAAAAAGATAATCCATTTTATCATTAGCTGCCCCTCAAAGGGTTAGTAATATATCGTGTTTCACAGATAATAGCCTAGGTACTAGGCTGTGAGGTGCATGGACACAACCCAGTCTGTTAACAACTATGTCTGGGAACACAGAATATGCCCCAATCCCATCCTCACTCCTCCTCTCTTAGCCAGGGGAGCTATGGCGTCATAAGGGCGTAGTCTGTATTGTCAGACATAGTTGTTAACAGACTGGGTTGTCTCCATGCACCTCACAGCCTAGTTCCTAGTCTACACAAGTGTATTATAGGTATTGCATCTCAGACCACTGTGGTATATAGTGATGAGATTGGTAACTCTTGACCCTCGCAGAGAGATTTTGGGTCCGAGCCCAGAGCAGTGCGTTCTCCATTGGACAAGGTGTTTAATAATACTCATGCATGTTCTTCTCAACCCAGATGTAGTAAAAGGATTTATTTATGATCTGATTAGATCAGCTAAATCCTGGCGCTTAGCTGTAGCCAGGGTAATAATCCGGTAGAACTTTGCGCTAAGAAAATGCTACATACAAAGCCATTAGTATCATTATGATACCCATCATTGGTTCACATACGTGTATGGTATATATGTACATCAAAGATTCTGCGATAGATGATTAAAACAATACGCACGGTGCAAAGAGCTTGATACTTACATTTACTTCTGGAGAGCATCAAGCCAAATCCAAATGCAATTTGAGTGACCATATAATCCAGCTCCAGTACAAGGGAGGTGTGGTGCATAATAGCTGCATACCACGGCTTTTATTCGTGTTCTGCAGCTCTGGTTCTATGAATTTATGATCGGCCGCAAAGCTTGCTACCTTGTTGAAGGGGTCACGACATAGAATCAACGATAGGTCCCCCGGCGTGACCGTGGACAATTGAGGAAAGAATTGACGGGCTGCAGTTCAAACTCTCGGACTTTTTTTGTTCCCGACTTCATGATTCAACAAAAGTAAGCATATAGATGTCTAATCGCACAGCCGATTATCGTATAGCCGGGGTACGTCATAGGTTGGCGTTGTCAGTGGCTCTTGTTGTGGTGGTGGTGGTGATTTCAATTTTCTCATCACGTACGCCAGTTGATGCGTGTAACTTTGTCATTTTAACGTCGCTTCGGAGGGGCGTGGACGGATATGGATAAGGGGGCGTTTTCGCAAGCAGGCATGACGGGGTGGGGTGTGTGTGTGTGTGTGTGCGCGTGTGTGTATGTGTGTGTGTGTGTGCGTGTGTGTGTGTGTGGGGGGGGGGGGGGCTTCAGATACCGAGAAAGTGAACGGGTCACTGGTTTTACTGTTTTAAAGGTTTACGATCAGCTGGATGAGATGTGTGTGTGTGTGTGTGTGTGTGTGTGTGTTGAGGGGGGGGGGGGGAGGGGTGGTCCAGGCACAATATTGGGAAAAGTATGACTTGACAGAGAGGAGAAAATACTTGGCAGTGGAGGAGGAGATGGTAGAGGTGATGAATATGGGTGGGGTGTGAGAGGGTAAAGGGGGGGGGGGGGGGTAGGCCACCCCTTCCTATCTCGGTCTCTTGTCTTTGTCTTTAGTTTATGTTTTCTTGATTTTAAAGTTAAGGTATAAGCATAACTCTCTACGGAATCAATATCCATTATTGTATATGGAAATGAAGGAGGCGCAAAACAAAACGATCATGATGAAGAACTAAATAAGATGAAATAAGATGAAAAGAGAAAGAATGGACAGGAGAAGAAAGAAAAAAGGGAAGAGAAGTAGAAGAAGAGGAGGAGGAGGAGGAGGAGGAGGAGGTCGAACAAGAAGTTGAGGAAATTGAAAAATACAACTTTGCATCAGGCTTAGAATTTAATTGTAACGAGTCAGCCAGCACTCTCGAGTTTTATCATAATTAAATAAATGTACCAAACACCAAAACTACTTCCTCCACCATTATCATGATTATGTGACGATACGTGTCTATGAATCACGGCAAATCATTTGTCATGTTGGTAATGAGTTCGAACGTGTTAATTGTGTTTTTAACTTCACGAACTCTGTATCAAACCTTTGTGTTTGATGATCGAATTCATGGATTTGTGAAGAGTTTCAAACTTTTTATGAAGCGATGGCTGATAAATTAATTTGCTAATGTCCTAAGTCGATGCGGATCCTGATTATTCAAGGTGTTTGTCGTGAGTCAAAAGTTAAATCATCTTTGCATTGCATTTTTAGTAAGGCATATCTTCCGTTTTAAGGCAATCGTGAGCAACAATTACGAATCTTTACGAGCAAACATTTTCGAAAGCCATTCTACACTATAATCAAATATACTACATTGCACAAACTAATATTATGTCTCAGTTTCCCGCCGTATCTTATGATATCTTCAAACACGATTAATCATTATTTCATGTGCCCCGTTTTAAGCGTTTCCAAAGACATAACGCATGGTCCAAGCCATTGCGCCATAATCAAAATGCGCATATGGACATTAATTTATGTAAAGTTCTATACGACAATTGCCCCAAATGAATTACAATGTTGTAAGAGTTCAACTGAAATGACGTTATATCAAACGCAAACTTCTCTCCGTCCAATTAACTGAATTAAACCATGTCAATTACATGAATTACTAAGTATCGCTACTGCAATAGGCACGTTGTAGGCCTTCGTGACTTCAAGGCTTGTCCATAATATTATGTCGTTCTGAAATTAATTATGATTGCTGAATTTGTTTGCTAAAATATCTCGATTCAACGTAGACGCATGGTCCGTGACTCCATTTGTGCAAAATTTTACAAAACCTGCCACCACAAATTGTCGCCTCCTGCACAAATTGCCGACGGCGACAATTTGTTCAGGGGCGACAATTTGTGGTGCAAGAAACTCCTCCACAACAATTCTATCAAAACGGGTTATGACACCGAAGCAGATTATAATAATTGGTGCACAGTTGTAAATGGACAATATAATCTCCTCATACCCCCGATATATGTCATGCTTTCTCCAAATATATTTTATTATATATCACCGACCCGTTTTAACGACTACAAGCCTCTGTATGACTGTAAAGAAACTAAATATTCTTGAAAACCTGTTGTAGGCTTCTTTCTGTTTTTACTGTTAGGACTGTGAAAGCTCGCCCACTCTGTGTCTAATGTATTTACACATTACGGTGTCTAAGTTCGCTTCTATTAATTGTATATCAGCCCCACGTCTGTGACTTTGTTCATGTACTTGTCAGTTCAAAGTTACGACAAAGTGATATCCGCTCTCTCTCTCTCTCTCTCTCTCTCTCTCTCTCTCTCTCTCTCTCTCTCTTTCTCTCTCTCTCTCTCTCTCTCTCTCTCTCTCTCTCTCTCTCTCTCTCTCTCTATATATATATATATATATATATCCACGCAAATGTGTTGATTTATACCCGAGTAGAGTGAACCTGTTTGGCAAGCACACATCAGCACTGGTATGTACCAACAGCCCAGGTTCGTTAACCTACATAGTAGGTGGAAAAGTGGTATCAACGTTCAAAGGAAGTTCGCCCCTTTTACAAAAGACATACAATTCGGTATAGATTAGCAGTATTCACTAACGATAACCTGTTTGGAATTGCATAGTCATAGCCTCACTAACTTTTTGAGGAAAACTGAAAAGTTTTAACCTGACATTTGTACCATTGGGTTTCGTGTCGACCGTAGTCTATATTCACATTGAATACCGTATTGCCCCGGCTAGCGCCTTACTGCGGTGCGGGGAGCCGTGATGTGTAATATTAATCTAGGTATAGGTTCTAGCCGCATTTTATCGGCATTCTTTCACAGCGCGCGACGAAACTCAGCGCAACGATTCGAGAGATCGCGCTGGCTGGCAATTATCGGCAATCGCGCTATCACTTGAATAGTTGCGCTGAGCATGCTGAGTTCCGTCGCGCGTTGCGTACACGATTTTGGGCTGATGAAATACGTTTAGAACCTAGGCTGGGCTCTCGGCCCGTCCAAAACTCAACTCGACATCTAATTCCAATTTAATAATTCTTAAAGTCAGATTCCAGCTCTTATGTTGGAGGGAAGTTCTTACATTTCCATTTCCCCGTGGTATTTAGTTCCCCGAGTATAACTGCATCGGGAACCTCTGGGAAAACTTAAAGAGCAATGCCATCAAGAATGTGACGGATAATATTGCTTTGGAGGAATTCCAGCAGATGAGATTAAATGACATCAAGTGGACTTTGTATAAATTATAGGAAAGTTCATGCCGGTAATCGATATGTAGGCCTAATCTTGCATAGTACTATTTTATAGTATTTTTTAAAATATACGAATATAAATATAAAATAAAAGCATCCTTTTGCATTCGTCTCAATGAAATATGGTTATTAACACATCATCAAATAACAAAACATGGACAATTTGAGGCCTTGAACCCTTTTTAACTTCCCTGTCAAATAAGGACTTAACTGCACAGTCACAGGTATATAACGTCATTGAGATGCACGAAGCTCATACCCTGTACAGATTTTATAGAAATATAATGTTACAAACGGACGCTCATGTAGTTAGCTTTTATGATATAATGTATTATTCGATTCCGTTATTAGGAAACGTTATCCTCCGTCCCTGACTTAAAGAGCGTTTAAACTATCTTGGGTGAGGCTGATACGAGGATATGAGGGTACTTTTATATCAAATTTGGCTTATATGATCCTGAATATTCACTTTCATGTGGCATGAGATTATTGAAGAAGGACGAACTATTGAAAGTGAAGATCGTTATTATTGTACTGAGCTGCAAGAACGGGAAGAGCGCAATGTGAAGAAGAAGAAGAAGGAGGAGGAGGAGACGGAGGAGAAGGAGGGGAACAAAAGAACAAGAATAAGAAAAGGAAGAAGGATAAGAAAAGAGAAGAACAAAAAACAAGGATGAGAAAAGGAAGAAGGGGAAGAAATCATGGAAGATAGGGAATAGGAGGAAGATGAATAATAACAAGAACAATTAGGAGAAGCAGGAGAAGAAGGAGAAGGAGAAGAATTAGAAGAAGAAGAAGAAGAAGAAGAAGAAGAAGAAGAAGAAGAAGAAGAAGAAGAAGAAGAAGAAGAAGAAGAAAAAGAAGAAGGAGAAAAAGAAAAAGAAGAAGAAAAAAAAGAAGAAGAAGAAGAAGAAGAAGAAGAAGAAGAAGAAGAAGAAGAAGGAGAAGAAGACAAAGAAGAAGAAGAAGAAGAAGAAGAAGAAGGAGAAGAAGAAGAAGAAGAAGAAGAAGGAGAACAGCAACAACAACCACAACAAGAACAGGATCAAGTAAAAGAGAACAAAACAAAAGAACAAGAACAAAAAAAGGGAGGAGGTTGGGGAGGTGGTGGAGGAAGAGAATGACTACAGGAGTCATGTTCTATAACGCTACTCTCATGACATATGTCATGGATTAAATATATTTCGAACGGAACGAGAAATCCAGACATCATCCAAACCTTAAGCGGCATGTTGTTAATGCTACTGACGTAATACAAAAACGCATCAGAGCTTAACACAGTTTCCGAAGTATTCATCAATTGAATTTGAATTCTCTCGTTGGATTTTCTGTAGACGAATATAGCTGCCAGCTTGATGGACAACACCCTGCCTAATAAAAAAAAAATGGAAATGGGGCAAGACACCTATTAGGATAAATGGCTCGACTCTCGACAGCATCGATGCGTAATGGTATGCTGTATTTTTTTTTCATGACCGGGCCCGGAATGAGATTAGGTTAGAAGGAGACACATTTCTCAACAACAAGCCTTTAAACGGACCTTATCGTGAGCAATCTTCTTACCAATGGTCCTAAATTCATGTATTGTCCATTTTAGAAACTTGCTGAAAGGTATTTGCCTTGAGATGATCCACATTTGGAGTAATTAGTGATTAAATCCCAAATCCTCAAACTAATCGAGCTGAGCGATGCCAATAGGCAAGAAGATTGATCACGGTCACCTTTTGAAGGCCTTTTTATCTTCCCAGTACAGTATTTTTCCCTTTAATATTTCACTCTTAGCGTGCCTGGTGTGTATGTTATCATTACCACTGTTGCCCACAGACCAGCGCTTAAATCTGACACGGGGAAGGTAAAAATAATGAAATGACCAGCAGGAGGTAGAGGGCCTGTCCAATCACTGATTGATTGATTGATAGAGATGAAGAAATGGACAGTTGGAAAAAGTTGATCACATAAGAAACGGCCCTGTCGCATCGATCAGCACGTACGTAGCTTATATTTCGCTTTATTATATCAATTTTATAGATTAGATTAAATTGCAGTGAAAACACTTGCAGAAAATTAGGAGCGTTCTTCCCACATCCGTTGTCCGTGCAAGAAACTGAATAAGAGGATTTTATTAAATTGCACATAGCTGGAATGGAAGCATGAATTATCGGATTCTTTTCAAATCCGCACGAAACGTCAAGTGGTTTCGATCACTGAGATACAGTACATATGCATGGCAGGTAGCGTATTAGATAGCCTATACAATTATTACTAAGTGGGAAAGTATTTTCAATTAAATATTTAGAGCGTGTCAATAAAACTTTCCGGATGGGGAAAATTCGGCCAAGTAATTCGAAATTTGGTAAACGTTCACGTCAAGGGCTCTTGAAGAATTGGCAATTGGTCGCCGCGCACGCAGATGTAGTCAGCTATGGTGAATCCGAGGCTCATGAGATAATAACGTTTTAGATTGTCACGTCCGTGACTGTGATGTGGGAAGATTGTCACGCCCGTGACTGTGACGTGGCATCGTTTCGTTAACTCTGTGTAATTCAAACGTGCATTTATTCACAAGTAATACATACAAATCCCATAGCGTGCCATTTTAACTAGCACCCATAGGGTTAACACGAGGAGCCAGTTACAGTCATAGTAATGCAAATCTCTTTAATATGTTCGCTCGGTTTGTAGAATAAATCGATTACAATCTGTCGACTCCGGCCGACACGCTGTTATATGGTAAAGCCGAAATTAGAGCATGACCGGCACGATTGCGCAATCACCGTTCGTTTTAATTACAGCATGCAGAGAGTTACCGCCTTTCTTGTCTTGCTTGTTGAATATATCGATTGCAATCGTATGTTGACCTTTTAATAAGCCAATATCATGAATATGGAAATTAGTTGGGATTACGTAGTGTGACTTGTAATGACCGCGTAGAGAGTATTAATGAAATATACTTTATATTTGTCTACATACGTTGTGATTGTGACGGCTAATTCATACATGAGTTCTCCCGCAGATTCACCAATGATGTTTAAAGGGTTACTAAATTAGAAAAATAAGTTCCCACTTATCGATGTAAAATTATCTATTAAAAACGAATTTCACATTCGTTTGCCGCAATAAAGTCTAATTTTGACGAAAATTTGAAGAAAAAAAAACGCACGTCTCTAGTGACGTCAGAGAAGTCAAAATGCCATAAATGCCAACGGCATAAATAAAATATTTTAATTACGCCGTTCAAACAATACGTTACCAATGGGAACCCCAAAGCTTGCCCGAGGCTTGTCCGAGTAGCAACAACTAATAGATTCAAAGTTCATTTCACCGATTGAATCTGAATGACAAGATACAGGTGAATGCAATAACTCGTTATTACGCAGTTAGAGGGAAAGTTGTGAATACATTAAGAGAACGGTGTATAGACCATTATCACTATGTATGCAAAGTTTACGTACGTCTTTCAAGCATTACGTTACTTATAGTAACCCCAAAAGCTTAATTATGCCAGGTTTCTCGAGTAACAATAGCTAACAATGCTTCAGAGTGCTTTCAACCCATTAAAGACAGCTAGTCCCTTTTTCAGATCACCACAAAACCATCGAAACATTGGCAAAACATATAGAGAAGTGTTAGCAAGCTCTATATTCACAATTTGAAACTGATACGTAGTGTAAAATTAAAATAATGCACGTAAACAACGTCTGATTAATAGTCTTTACCTCAGGCTCTTAGCAGTTTTTGTTGAAATATCTGCTTTATTGATTAATCTGTTTATTAAATTAAAAAAACGCATTATGAAAAAAAATTGTTCTATGGAAGGAATCATCTCCAAAGTTTGGTAGTTACTCATAAAATTAGGATTTCACACATGCATAATAACCACATAGATACTGTAACAAAGACTAATACTTTTTTCGTAGCACAAAAAAAGTCGGTTTGAAATTTAACGGCTGAAATTTTTCACATCTGCAGAAAGCTTCAACATGCTATATTCCTGGAAATGGTCTTGAATCACACTTTCTTCAATTTACGATCGTGATAGACGATTTCAAATTTTAAGCTTGCAAAAGGGACGGACTATCTTTAATACCGAATCGCTAGATACAGGTGATTGTAATACATGTGCATCACACATCTCGAACCACAACTTCTTTTCTTCCAGAAGCATCATGAAGAATTTATAACACTGAGATGGCGGTTGCCAGTACATGTAGATTGACAGGTGTGATACACAATGTTCGTTATTGTGATCTGAATTAATTATTGGATACACGCACATTTTGGGGGTCCAAATTTGTCCCAAAGTGAATATCTCATTACATATTCCAAGGAAAATTACAAAAATAATATGTGATGAAATTTCACGAGACCTGATTCAAAACTATTTGACATCCTTTGACTTGATGATGTCTTAATATCAGCTAGATTTGAGATATAATGCATTTGTTATTATTTTTTCAAAAGTTTAAAAAAAATTAGTACATGAGACGGCAGACACCATAACCTAAATTAAAGAATTACTGACAGCTAGAGCTTGCTTGCAGTCAACATGATGAAGTTTACCAGTACTCCAGTAAAAGGAAGGAAGAAATAAATATTTGTCACACAAACGTCTTCTTTAAAAGTTCATTTTACATCATACGTACATTTCGATAAAGCATGTGACCAGGGATACTGTGAAAGAAGAATATGAAGCGATCCTCTTTCTTTGAACCCATGCTTGGCACCGCCAAAAAGTTTTATGTTCTCAGCATGTGCTTTTCAGGTGTTTTAACCATTACCATGATTACGATCATGATTGTATAGCAGTGGTTTCTCAGAGAGAACTAAAGAAAGGTAGAGACTCATTTCGCTTGTCCAGTTCTGTTGGATGGCATCAATTTTTTTGGAGAAAAACATTTATCAGCGTATAAAAATAAACGGGTTTTTCAAGTGAAATATCTCAGCTAGACGCAAATGCACGCAAACTCTGTAAATGATAATACACTCCTTTAGATGTAATTTTCATGATAAAAGAATCCTACAATTTCGGGAAAATCCGGAAAGTGAAGAAATTAGTCAATTTTGTAAGTAAGAAAAATATCTTATATCTCCATCTATTCTATGTATTCATTATTCTATATATCTTTCGGAAAAAAACCGAGTACAGGATCTTAAGTGGTTCTGCCCTTAACTTTCTTGAAAACTTCAAAATAATGTGATAAGAAACACAGCGTCGAGAGAAACAATCATGACAATAGGAGCTTAAAGATATTTCTTTCCAAGTTGACATCAGCTAAATGTCAGAGCTGAGCATGGGATATGAAAACTTCAAAATAATGTGATAAGAAACACAGCTTCGAGAGAAACAATCAAAGGAGCTTAAAGATATTTCTTTCCAAGTTGACATCAGCTAAATGTCAGAGCTGAGCATGGGATATGAAAGAACTGTCATGATTATGGAATGCCTTTGAAATGCATTAGCACGTTCTAAGTATCCAGACAGATGTTTGAATATATAATGTTTGAGTTGTTTTTCCTTCCTAACACCTCCTTGATGCGATTACGGATGTATCCTTGATGGTATGACAATTCATTGTTGTCCACACATATCCATTTATGATCCCACTTGTCATGATACATGTCTCACGCATTTCATGCACAACTTCACCTCTGTCTCCATGCTCTCTCTCTCTCTCTCTCTCTCTCTCTCTCTCTCTCTCTCTCTCTCTCACTCTCTCTCTCTCTCTCTCACTCTCTCTCTCACTCTCTCTCTCTCTCTCTCTGTATAATCCTCTTCTCCTCTCTCAGAATCCAACCCGTACCTCTCCTCTCTCTCTCTCTCTCACTCTCTCTCTCTCTCACTCTCTCTCTCTCTCTCTCTGTATAATCCTCTTCTCCTCTCTCAGAATCCAACCCGTACCTCTCCTCTCTCTCTCTCTCTCTCTCTCACTCTCTCTCTCTCTCACTCTCTCTCTCTCCCTCTGTATAATCCTCTTCTCCTCTCTTAGAATCCAACCCGTACCTCTCCTCTCTCTCTCTCTCTCTCTCTCTCTCTCTCTCTCTCTCTCTCATGATTGTTTACATTTATAGCAAGCGCTTCGAGCCTTACGCCTTTATCTTTTAAGCAATTTTTAGTAGAAAAATACCATTCTTACCAGCTCAGTGCGGTCGGTGTACTAGTTATAATTGTTGAAATTGATCGCTAGCGCTTTGGGCCTCATGCGTGGAAAAGCGTGGTAAAATTAATAAGTGATATTAATAATTTATGATGATAATAAAGGATATTTGACACAGTACATGTACTTCAATTAGCAAAGTCACCCCGTTGAATAGAGTACATGGTCACACCGTCCGTGGCGTACGTTCACACACATCCTTCTCTCAATTGCTCTTTTACGAGTGCTTATTCCATCCAAGGACACTATCAAATGACAATATTTTCAAGTACATCATGCATGGTAGGCCTACATGTATAGAGAAAGGACTAATCCATTTAGTGTCCGCTTTAAAGAATAAGGAAGGATACTGGAATTATTTTCCGGTATTAAAATACTGTACTATTATGAGATTGGTATAAAAAAAAGGCAGCTGCTCTACTATTAAGCACAACACCCCCCCCCCCCCCCACACACACACACACACACTCACAAATACACTCATCCGCCCCCTATCCCCTAACCCGTTTCAGGAAGAAAAAAAAAACATCTGAATGGGATGATATCCAACCACTCCTCATTTTATCATTTACTGAACATTAAGAGCATCAGTGATGCTATGAATAAGTTATTTATTTTAGCAAATCAATCGGGCGTAATGGCGGGGATAGACCACTTAGGCAAAATGTAGGACTCATTTGCTGATTAACATCAATTATGATTATACGACACGAAGGTTACTCGTTGGTTTAGCTTGATCATGCTTTGGAACTAAGGAAAATTAACCGTGCGTGTATACACGCAACAATTATGCATTATGATAACGAGGATGAAAATAATCATGATAATGATAAGGGCAATGAAATGACAATGATACATTTACTGCTGCCGCTACTACTACTACTACTCCTACTACTACTACTACTACTACTACTACTACTACTACTACTACTACTACTATTACTACTACTTCTACTGCTACTACTACTATTACTACTACTACTATTACTACTACTACTACCACTACTACTACTATTACTACTACTTCTACTGCTACTATTACTATTACGACTTCTACATGCACTATCAATGATGTTATTGATAATCATGATAACAACAGGCCTAATAATATAATGAATTAATTATATCACTTCAATTAATGATAATAATACATTTGTCCACATATTGATTACAGTTAATAATTTGAATCACCCACTATTGATGAAAATCAGTGATCTTTGTGACAGCATCAAATGTTTTATTTTGCGGCCAATGAAGTTAGTCTAAGTTTAGTACGCGGTCTAAGTTAAACTACCGTTCATGTCAATACCTTAAAATGTAAGAAGGTACACGTTTTATTCCCCTTTTCACACCAACCCTGATAAAGGAACTATTTATATATGCTACAGTAAAGGACTATACTGTACTAGGAACACAAAAAAAGCCTTCAAACGGTAATCATGAGCAATATTCTTGCCAGTGGCCTTAAATTCATTTAGAAACTTGCTGAAAGTTATTTGCCCTTAAATGATCGAAGTGATTAACTCACAAATCCTCAAAATATTTGGGCCGAACAATTTCAGGATTTGTGATTTAATCAGTAATTACTCCAAATGTGGCTTATTTAAGGGCAAATAACTTTCAGCAAGTTTCTAAAATGGACAATACACGAATTTAAGACCATTGGCAAGAAGAAAGCTCATGATCACCCTTTAAAATGCGTTTTTCCCCAGTACAGCATATTCCCTTTAAACTAATATGCATTAACTGTGATGGTATGTTTTAAGTGCAATACACAATAATGATATCACCTTAGATTGGGCGAATCTTACCTATTAGTAACTATGGCAATACACCCTCTTTTAAAATGCGGCTCTTTATGACTAGCACTATTACACAATGTAGATCGTAGTATTCTTCTGCTTAATTAGCACGGTGGGTGTTTCGATCAATCCGCGATTAATATCGCCAGAAGCCACTGGTTGAATGAACGCGAGAGGGTGTGCTTCGGGTGCCCGGACCGTAAACAAATGATTAATGGAGTGCTTAAGTTAATTGGACGCAACTTGCTGTTTCACTGTACTGTATAGGCTGGAAGCCTGTAGCTCTCTGACCAGACCTTTGCCCCGTATCTCAAAGATCGAGGAGCAATATCAACTTTTGCAATTAACATGATTAATGAGCCGTTTTTTTTCATGTATTCATAATATCTCACCTAACTGCCTCGTGAGTCAATTCACCTGTATCTAGTGATGCAGTTTCAATGAATAGAAACGCACTCTGAGTATATTTATGAATTGTTGCTACTCGGACAAACCTCGGACAAGCTTTGGGGGTTACCATCAGTACTGTATACATGTAGTTTGATTGGTGTGAACAACATGTGTATACTTACGACAAATGGTCTATTGTAGTTGTTATTTATTGCAGCTAGTCGTATCACATAACCATGACTACTATCTATTGCAACGCCAAGCAATGCATGCTTTTGGAATCAATCATATAGTTACGACAGATCCACATAAGCTATGATTAACTTCAATTGCATTTTTTATGGATGTTTATTCTTTTCTCTTAAATTGAATTCAATTCATACAATGCAGTTCACAAAATAACAATTGTAAAAATAATTCGAACAAATTACTGAAACTCTTATACATGATACACATCATGTAATATTATTAAAAGACACGGTATCGTACCAGATGAAGTATCACAATAAAACGACTCCCAAATATCTGAGAGAGTTACGATTAATATCGATAGTAGATCTTTGAAGTACGGATTTACGATCGATATTGATCATACGACTGATCTGTTTATCTGAGGGACATTAACATACCACCTTAGGATGTGGGAAAACTTTCATACATAAGAATGGCGAGGCGAATCTGTTTTTTGGTTAGAAAAAAAAATGTTGGAACGGCTGTCATTGCACTACTTTTGTTTTGTTGTATGTGTGTGTGTGTGTGTGTGTGTGTGTGTGTGTGTGTGTGTGTGTGTGTTTGTGTGTAGGATAGTTCACCATGGTTAAGAAAAGCAGGCACATTAAAGAAACATATTGATGAAAATCCGTCAAAGGATAATAACAAGTCATAATCTATTAATTTTTTATTTTGTGATGTCACGTGCAAAGTGCTCTCTCATATTGTGCTCATTTTTTTTTTTCTCGAAAATTTGCATTTACTCTGAAAGATGTTCACTTTTTTATCTGTGCATATGATACATCATTAGAAATACGTTTTCACACACACCTGAATATAAAAAAATCATTTCGTTGTCAAAAACAGAAAAACGAGCAATTCATGGAATTATTCTGTACATGTACATAACACATGGGATAGCACATCCCACGTGACATCACAAAATTGACATTTCACAGATCATAACTTTCTTATCTTTAAAGGATTTATCGTCAGATCTTCACTAATATATTTCTTTCATGTATCTCCTTTATTGAAAACAACTTATCTCCAGGGTGAGATATCCCTTTAAAGTCGTTGGGGCGTCCCTAGCTGACGCCTAAAGTGAAAACAAATATGGAACACTCGAATCAAAGAGAGCTCAGAACTTAAAACTCGGATCACGTTCAGATTTAAGCATTGTACTGGATTATGTGGGCGCAACTGCAGTAACATTTCATTGATTAGTATTCTTGGAATAATCCTTTGAATGTATCAATTAGATTTCCCCTTGTGTGTCATTGCGTGTAATTAGCTAATGCGCATATTGTACGGTACTTATTATTACATGGAAAACTCATTAAATGTTCAAAGGCTTGTCTTATTACCTGACTCCTAGACTCTATTTTATTTTCCATTTGGATTAGAAATATCTTACAGCCTGAACGCAAGACTATAGTTAATTTGGTGCATTGTTTTCACTTTAAGCAGACGACACAGGTAGCCATCCGGTTTTCCGCGGTCAGACGAGAGAAACGAATCAGGATCAGTCTCGTTGTACATGCATTTCTCTTTAAAATTTGGCTCCAGCGTTAAATGAATGAATGCGCCTTAAGGTATACACGACCGCTTATGAGATCCGAGCTAGTATCATCAGAACCCCCATCAGCTTGTTGCTGACCAGCAGGTCCAGATTGACATCCATCCCATCATGGGATCGTAGATTTACCTTATCAGTGCCAGGCATTATAATCTCCATTGACTTACTACACATCTTCATGCCAATGGTGAATGAGTAAATTGCCACCGCGTCACAATTGTCACAATTTCACTCTCACTCATTCTCTCTCTCTCTCTCTCTCTCTCTCTCTCTCTTTCTCTTTCTCTCTCTCTGTCTCTCTCTCTCTCCCTCTCTCTTATTCACGTACACACACATACACACAGACGCATACCTACACTCACACACACACACACACACATAAACAGACACATACAGACACACTAACAGATGCGTACAGACGGATACACATATACACACAAATACACACACATACCCACAAACATTTCAATGTGCTCTGATAATGGCTGGCGACAATATGTGCCGCAACCCCCGCCCACCCCACCCCCTCCTTTTTTCCCTTTCCTCTCACCTCTTTATGCACATGGTGAACAAATGAGGTAAGAAAACCCCTTTTTTTTTCATAAACACTTATCCAACATCATGATTTTGGCGCAACCATTCAAGAACACGTACTCGATATTCCCTTCCATAACATGAAACTCGACGGGTTTTCCTTTTTTTTCCCCTAATCCCAAACGCTCATATTTGTACGTATATGTCTACTTCTGGAGAAAGAAAATAACATAATCACTAGCATACTAGCTAATGGTTAAAAGAGCTCTCCTACGTTTGAGCCGGACGCTTTAGCTTCAAGGCATCAGCCCCATACTCGTCCATTGATTAAGAAAGGCGATGCTCGTCACGCTTGTGAAGACGACAAGTGTAATTATTTGCGTGATCGTGATTAGGAAAATACGATCGATCTAGTGATTGGAGGGAAGGTTGGCGGTATCGTTTCTATTGTAGTCTGCATGCAACAGGAAATGACAACTGCACACATTTACGGGAAAGTATAAATACCTAGTCTTGCTTCCACACTCTTGGGCATATCTAATCCAAGCAGAACAGTAGCCTCTAATACACACAATACTAGTCACTTAATAATTATTCTCTTTAAGCAAAAGAAGATCAAAAATCGAGAAGTACATGTATTAGTCTTCTGCAGTCAGACTCTGTTTAGAATAAGATAAATAAAAAATGCTCAACAGCATGGAAACCAGGCGCAGTATTACCAGGTACGCGTTTTTTTTCCGGATGATATTCTAAGATTTGGATGAGGGAAAGGGATACTGGGAGAGTGAGACACCCTCATACGAAAAATAAAGAAGTCAGGAAAAAGGAGAAAGGAAGTGAGAGGAGGAGAATGAGGGAGCTGAAAATGTAATGACAGTTTATTTCCATGTTAGAGAGTATCAGTCACGGGGGTCAGGAAGAGAAAGGGGGATGAGAGGAGGCGGGTGGAAGACATGAGAGAGAGGCAGAGAGAGAGAGGGAGAGAGACAGAGAGAGACAGACAGACAGACAGAGAGAGAGAGAGAGAGAGAGAGAGAGAGAGAGAGAGAGAAGAGGAGGAGGAGAGTGTAGTTGGTCTGAATCCTCGCCCTTCAGAACAAAACAAATTATTGAAGAGATTATCGATATTCATGAAGTGTTAAGTTCACTTCATTGAGGCCGATTGGCTTTTATTTTATTATTTTTGTTTTAATACCAAGTCACAAAACAAACCCACTGTCAACCCAACCCCTATAGAACCCCCCCCCCCCCCTCCCACACACACACACGCACACAAACGCGCGCACACACACGAGACTTGGTACATACGTTTGTCTCTGTTCAAGTCACCGTAGTGGTTAAAATAGGCCTAAATCCACACACAAACAAACATCCTTAAAGTCAATTTTTTTAGCGTAAGTGGAGACTTAGTTACGGTTGCAGGCTTGCAGGCTTGCAGCAACGCGCCATACAGAAGTAGACCCCACACCCTAGAACTAAAATCATTCCTCAAGACAATGTTACCATGGCAACACTCACAAACACTAATGAGGACTCGTCAAACACAGTATTTTGCATATTGTTTGTACATATATTGTTGATTTCACTCTCCACATATTTCACAAAATATCAATTCCTCCATTTGGTTATGGTATCATCTCTACAACCACCCACAGTCACGTGACGATCAATGAATCACATGACAATGCTACTCTGTCAGTCACATGACTATGCCAATCCTGGAGAACCATGGTTAATGTGTCAATCAATTTTAATTATATGTACATGTATTCTCTGATGCAACTGCTTCGGAATCTCTCGCACATCGTGGTCAGAAACTATGATTTAAAAAAAAACCTTTACAATGTCAACTCTGATATGTACAATGACGGAATTCAACATTATAAAACTGTGCAAACACTTACTTTATACACATGCTTAGAAAAGCTACACCTCTTAATAACGTACCTGAAAGTGCTTTGTGCAAATAAAGTGCACTCAATATTCAAATCATCCTACCTGAAAAATAAACTGTACCTCTAACAGTACAGTTCCATGGCACATCCTCTTAACAATTTGCTCTGAGATCAAAGGTGAATGATTGTTTTTTTAATACTGTACTCAGAACATGTGGTGACATCTCTTTTGGATAACCTTAATTGGGCATCAAAGTTGCAATTTTTCTAAAATCCATTATAAAGATGGACAAGTAAACAAATTCATGCTCAAAGTGTGATTCTCATCCTGTCCCACCTTGTTAGGTCCCAGTTAAAATCAATACACCTGGCAACCATGTGTAATAAGTCCCAAATTGTTGCTCTACATAAATGCCTCTGCCACAAAACAAAGTACTGACCACATTGTAAAATCTGTTTTATCACTAACATTGTACAAGAAAAACAGAAAAACAAATGTTTATTTACATTAAATTTACATAGTGCTGTGACCAGGCTGCTTTGGATTTGGATGCTGCTCTATATATGTAATTAGACAATTTGCAGATTTTTTGTAAATGTTCTCATTAAAAAAACAAGAGACTGTTTATCCTTTGCCCACTTTAAAGATTGTCCGTCCCTTTTGCAAGCTTAAAATTTGAAATCGTCTATCACGATCATAAATTGAAGAAAGTGTGATTCAAGACCATTTCTAAGAATATAGCATGTTGAAGCTTAGTCTTTGTTACAGTATCTATGTGGTTATTATGCATATGTGGAATCCTAATTTTCTGAATAATTAACAAACTTTGGAGATGATTCCTTCTATAGTACAATTTTTTCATAATGTGTTTCATAATTTAATAAACAGATGAATCAATAAAGCAGATATTTCAACACAAACTACTAAGAGCCTGAGGTAAAGACTATTAATCAGACGTTGTTTACCTGCGTTATTTGAATTTTACACTTACGCATCAGTTTCAAATTATGAATATACAGCTTGCTAACACTTCTCTACATGTTTTGTCAATGTTTCTATGGTTTTGTGGTGATCTGAAAAAGGGACGGGCCGTCTTTAACAATGCTTCATATTTATCTCAGTTTTTATTCTAGAAAGTTACTTTGATCCCATTAACACACCACACTGTATCCTCAGTGTATAGACATTGTTCCATATTCATAATGGTGGTTTTACATACTGTAGCCGCTGTACTAATCATACGCTAGCTTCATGGGGTGCAAAAAAAAAACATCTGATGCTGTCACGAAATCACTAATTTTAATCACAGAATCACAACAGTGGGTGATTTTAATTATGCACTGTAATTATCATGTGGACAAACTCATTATACCATTGTAATTCCAAGGGGAAAATCAGTCATATTGAATCAATGTTCCGTGTCCTTTTATTTGGCATCCCATAGAGTTATTTCACGCTTAGGACACTGTTTGCATCAAACAAAATGAGCATAAATTTGTCTTCACTTTAAAGGTAGCCCGTCCCTTTTGCTGACCTAATTCTGAAAGTTCCCTGACTTTGTCATCATTTGAGAGAGAGTGGCTACATAACCTTTCCCTGGTATGGAAAAAGCGTAATTTTCGGTTTTGAGAAAATAATCTTTGGCAATTGATCAAGCTTTTTGTTCGTACCACGAAGATCGTCAAATCTCAGGGAAAACTAGTTAGATTTTCATTTATTCTACAGGAGTAACAGTGCCTCTAACCTTAAAATTTCACAGTTGGTATCCAAACAATACGTGCTAAATATGTGCACACTTTCATGAACTTTGCAGATGTTTGTAAAAGGGACGGGCCATCTTTAAACCTCTGTTTAGAATACAGTCCTTGTTGTATAGACATACATGTACATGTAATTAGGCCTCTAACCCAGCCTGGGTGAGTGATAGCCACGTTAAAGTCACAAATTAGGATCAGAGATTAACTTCATAACAAGGTAGATAGCAGTGTATTCCAATTATAAACGAGCATGGATATAACAAAAATTTTGTTTCTACAAGGCAATTCTCCTAGGGGGTGTTTATGTTATGCACAACTTTATGCATGAGTTCTTGGGTGGCAAATCAGATTATGAATGATGTGGATTCCACATCAGCTAAAATTGAAATCTGATCTTTGTAGATTAAAACGTACATTGTTTACAAGCACATGAATACAAAGTTTATAGTATGTCAAATTTGATAAGAATTACACTATGTAAAAACAGGAACGGGTCCCCAGTTGTGCGTAAAGTTGTGTGGAACTTACTCACATCTTGCCGAAACAGCGCCCGGGTCCGAATGTCAAACCAGCGCACATTTTGTCTAAGTGCCTATAACAAGACTTTATCATAACAAGGTAATTGGCTTGGTCCCGAGCACCCTGTTATAACTCAACTGTAGTTGGAGGCAACAAATCAAAGCAGAATCGTTGCTCTAACTATCGCAGTCGCACACAGATATGTAAGACATGATCCCTGCTCTCCAGTTAACTCACACATTTCTACACAACTTAATGTCCATACCTGTATGTACACCTATTATACTATTTCAAAGACAACTCCAAGGTGTTTGCCAATGAGAAGTCTTTGTATTTACATATGGATCTAGACAGACAGGGAAATTGAAAGGAGACAACACAGAAATTTATATATTCCAAAATATTCCTACGTAATAAAATATTTGTCACAAACGGCCATACTGATACATTTACAAGGAAACCTGCTTAAGCTATCACCTGTATAGAGAGACCATGGCCTGTTGCATAAAATTTATAATTGATGGTAACTCTGCTGTTAATGGTACAGTATCTACCATGGTAACATTGCTTGACAGCCAATGAATTTCAAGGTTTTCTATGATAGCAAAGTTACCATCAATGGTAAGTTTTATGCAACAGGGGCCATGCTTTTCTCACTGAAACCTGTACATAAAGACCACATTCATTGTATTCCTAGAGCGGTCCTTAGGTACAGGTTTCACTGTACTTAGCATACAAACATGAAATGAATACACTCTCCAGACTCAAAATATTCAAAATCTGCAGCTGGTTTTTACCTATGTCTCTATATTCTATGACTATATAATAGCAATAAAATCCATTATACACACATGTATTGCATAAAAGATCGTACATACATAACACTGTCACAGAAACAGAGACAGCATTGACACTAGATTTTGTATGAAGGTCCTCCATCTGTTTTTTCATGGACCTTCTAAGCTCTTCCATTTCCACTGTGCCATTGGTGCATTTTGGCACAGGTAATCCACACAAATCTCATATGAAAAGCTTGTTTGCAAAAGGGGTTAGATCCACTTTAGACCATTCTGAGAAAATCTACTTTTTTTATTCTCCCATATTGCAATATTCTTACGCGAGACTAAATTGTCATGATATACTACCCTATCATGCAAACATAAAATTGGGTATTAAAGAAATTTACCTGTCTTCATATTTGTAAAATATTTTTTTCCAAAAATTATCTTTGTGGATATAGCCCCTTTAGCAAACAAACTGAAATGAATCTAACCCCTTTTGAAAAAAAAAGTTTCATTGCCATTTTTGTTCACTTTTGAATGGGAATTTACAATTTTCTTGGGAATCACCATATAGAGCTACTTCAAATCTTTACATTGAGACAAAAAATATCAAATTTGATGAAAAATGGATCTAACCCCTTTTGCAAATGAGCTCTTCATATACCAATAGCAGCGTTTTGCCTGGTACATAAAGAGTTATATAATCTCTCCTGAACAAAAATGAGTAAAATATCCCACATTTGTACACCCAAAGATGCAAATTTTCAAAAATTCACAACAAAAGTTTCAACAACTGTAAAGAATTCAGTCATCAATTAAAAAAAAGTAATATAAATAACTTAACGGATTATAACAAATTAAAATATACATACAATATTCACAAATCCGTGTAACATTAAGTCTGATCCATCCCTCATGGTAAATTGCTCTAGAAACAGAATAAGGCATTGCTTAAAAGCTTCACCCATTCTACATGTCTAGATCTTTGGGCTTTGAGAACCCTGGTCCAGTTAGGATGTCAAAACTTGCCATGGAAAAGCAGTAACGACAGGGGCATGGCTTGATTGTGCCCTATAAGGACTTTGAAGTTCATTCAGAGCCTGTTGTCTCTTGTCCATACAGCAGATTATGCAGGGGTCGTGCTGCTCAGTATCTGAGTGGAGGAACCAGCCCGTATTATATGCCGTTTCAGTAAAGGATGGATTAATTCCATTGGCCAAACTCTATGTATAACGGGCTCTGGAAAATATAGGAAAACAGCGCCCTCCATGTCACAAGTCGTGCAACGTCCAAAAGTGACTGAAAGTGGACAGATTGGACATCACAGCAGAGAAGAGCATGTCCTCTTTTAATATTGGAAACCAATCAGAATCACACATCTTTATAAATTCTGGAACTGACCAATGATAGCCGCTAGATACCTGGGGGTTGTTTCACCAAGTTGTTCATAAGTTACGAATGACTTTACGAACAACTGGTGATCCCTTCTTGTGCTAAACGCGACACCACACTTTGTTCATTGAGAATCTGATTTAGCACAAGAAGGGATCACCAGTCGCTCGTAAAGTCGTTCGTAACTTACGAACAGCTTGGTGAAACTCCCCCCTGATCATGAGAGTCGTCGTAGCATAATTCCGCTCGAGGATGTAACCTCGCTTCTCTGTTGAAGGGTATTTCTCATCTGAATCGTAAAAACGAGATCTTGTACTTACAAGACTAGGCCATTACCTGTCCTCTCCTTTTCTCAGTCTATCAACTCTTTAAAGATTTTCGCACGGGTAATGCACAGAAAACCCGTTGAACAGCCTTTAATCTGGATACAAAGAGTTCACTCTATGAAAGTCTTGTCCCTGTTGCATAAAACTTACCATTAATGGTAACTCTTCCATCAATTGTAACTACCATGGTAACATTGCTAGACAGCCAATCAAATTCAAGGTTTTCCATACAGGTTGCCATTGATAGCAGTTACCATCAATCAATGGTAAGTTTTATGCAACAGGGTCCATGTTTCCCTTCCCTCACAGGTAATACGCACTGATGCCACAGAGCAGCAGTTTATCTGGCAGACAAAGGGCTCAGATGATCAGATGATGGGAGTAGAGAGTGAAAAGGGTTTCCGCAACCAGACTAGAAGCGGCTTGGAGTAGAAAAGCCTAACAGCCTGGATAACAGGCTACAGGAGATGAGGAACATAGCCGACTCATTTGAGGTGGCTCATGATGAGGAACATAGCCGACTCATTTGAGGTGGCTCATGATGAGGAACATAGCCGACTCATTTGAGGTGGCTCATGATGAGGAACATAGCCGACTCATTTGAGGTGGTTCATGATGAGGAACATAGCCAACTCATTTAAGATGGCTCATGATGAGGAACATAGCCGACTCATTTGAGGTGGCTCATGACGAGGAACATAGCCGACTCATGTAAGATGGTTCATGATGAGGAACATAGCCAACTCATTTAAGATGGTTCATGATGAGGAACACAGCCAACTCATTTGAGGTGGTTCATGATGGGTGAGTTCCAGACAGCCGAGCTGGTGCGCTTGTAGAACCGCGGCCGCTTCTTGGCAAACAGGATGTCCAGGTTCGGGGGTTCGATGACGGGGAACATAGCAGCAAAGTCCGGGGGGTGATAGTGCTGGTTGATCAGGGCAGTCTTCAGCGCTCCACCTAAGATAGAGAGGGGGCAGATGGAAGAGAAACAAAGAGGGGTGTTAGCAAGGGAACCGAGATGAAGTCACACTTTATCGCCTTTTAACCCTAATCAGGCCGGGCTTTTTGGACTGTTCTGTGGCCAAGGGGGGGTTGATTCAACCCCCCCTTGAGATCTCGGCCATCGATCGCGCGATTGCGACAAAATTTGGCACGCACAATACTTGTGTCATAATCTACACGATTATTTTGTTATATTTTTCAAAATTGTTAAAGTAGAACTCCATTGAAAATTCTAAATATAGTAAATTTTTACATCTATGGAAAGCTGGTTATGTAGAGATCACGAAAATATTAATTTCCAGCCTCACACTGCTATGTGAATATAAAAATTAACGATTCTAATCGCCCGTGCATGATCTCCTCATCTACCGCGAAACTGCGAGTGGCAGACCCCCTTTGTGTAGACGTCATTATATGAACAGATCACACACTCAGGCACACTCGCCATACGCATTGTACACAAAATTCGTCATCATTCAAGAGCATCCCCTGTGCAAATGTTGATTCGTACCTATTGTTGTATGATTTTTATTCATTAAGTATTTCCTTACAGTGATACACACATATTTGTCTTTTGAATATTTTCATTAATAATTAGTCATTCTGCCGTGAAATATGCCGATCTTTTTCTTGCATCTAGCTATAGGCATTGGGCGCGCGCCGCACAACTTGGCCATTGCAACATAGTACATGTGTACTCCCGTTCGTACGCTTCCCGCGAGCGCAGTACTTGGTTTTGTGCACAGCTAACAAACGCTAGCTCCGATCCTGAAATTGTCCCTGCAGCCGCGGCCGTCTTACTCTTACGCACGTACGTCTCATCTCAGCGCTGCCGAAGCAAGGCTAGCTAGCTGGCGAGCTTGCTGGCGGCTGCGCTGGCCTGAATTATACGGAGTCATACAGCTTTATCACCGATCTCTACATAGGGATCTACGGGCCAGCCAGACATGCACATAAGCACATACCCGTATGTAGTGCGCTACCCGTACGGCCTGCTATGCAACTCCCGCCTCCCTGCTCATACTATACAGCACAAAACAACCACCGTGCCCATAAGATCGTACCCTGCAGTTGTTTGGAGGCGTAGCAAATGATGCGCACAGTATGCAGCTCAGCGTTGAGGCAAATCAAGGCATGCATGCACCGATGATGCACGCTATCGTATTTTCACAAACAACGTCCTGAATCTGGACTAGCTAACTCGCATGCTGTACTAATGACGCGCCTGAGGTAGCACAGCTGCTGTGCCTTCTCCTCCGTCTCTGACTCTGTGTGTATGGCCGTCGTCATCGTCATTACTTTCTTTCCTTCCCCTTCCGTCTTCATCCCCCCCCCTCCCATCATCAATATCAGTATTGAAAGAAAATTAACCTGAATCATTCTCTCCAATGTCGATGTCAAGGTCTAGTGTGTTTCCCAACATGTTGGCTTTACTTTGGAGCAAGTTCGGAGTCTATCACTGGTTGTAATTGCGTTCAAAACCTATGCGTGAACGTGTATGTATCGGGAGCTAGCTAGCTCGGTTGCAGATCATGTTCAAAGAATGACGTCATCATGCTGACAGCGTTCCGGAGAGTCGATAATGAAGAATTATGAAGTAGTAAAATTGTAAGTTTTGATGCCGGGTTACTCCGTTCTGTTAGGTCAGCGAGGTTGGAAAAGTCAATATTTGAGTACCCTATACTATCCTTTTTCATATGATACCAAAATATAGGCTATAAAAAATCAATGGTGTTCTACTTTAATTCTTAATTTTAACTAATTAATTATGCAAATTTAGCCCACAATTATATAAAACACTAAATAAGAACATTTAGAGTCTAATATTTGGTTTGTATATCTGTAATAATATGTTTAACAATTGGTCATCAAAAAAACTTTGAAAATTCATTTTAATTCTTATGTATTTTATTGTTTTTGGAATTTTTTATGTATTTCTTTGTTTTTTTTCTTTTGTTTTTCTTTGTTTTTTTTATTGAAAATTGTCAGTGACCACTTTTCAGCCATGATTAGCATCAAATTAATCAATAAAAATTATCAAATGGAAAAATAATTAGGCTTTTATGAGTTTTATGAACGAGCACTGTTTTCCATAGGAAACGCACACAAAATTGCAAAATTGTGCACATTTTGGGGTGACATGCATTACGAAAACGGGCGTGGCTCCGTAATGGTATGCGTGGATGTCGCAAATTTGGTCTCAAAAGATGCGCAAGACTTGAAAGAAAAAAGTCAAGAAGTGTCGCGATGAGTCGTTCTTGCGTTGCGGCATTATTGCACGAAACGTCGAGGGGGGGGGGGGTTGATTCAACCCCCCCCCCCCCGGTCGTTTTAGGGTTAAATGAAATTCAATTGCAAAGAGTTGATTTTAAAAAGGGGCTAAATCTTGTAAAAAGTCAGTCTTACAAGCATCTGATGACTGCAATAATTTTGTAAAGCGCTTAGAGATGATACTTGGTTGAGGACTATTGTATGGAGTGGTTATCGTTGTCAGGTGCAGGTTGCTGGAGGTTGTTCCCAAGTACATCTCAACCTTCTAAACAGCCTCCAGCAACCTACACCCGACAACAATAAATCCATGCCGTACAATAGTCCTCAACCAAGCAGTAGCACTGCCTACCTCCGGAAAAATTGAGGAAAGGAATTAAGAAGAAGAAGATAAAGAAACTGTTTCATACTAAGCGTGTTATAAAAAATGTGCATTATCATTAGGGTAGCCGAGCATGGAATGGAATCTCCATTAGAAATGTAGTGCTCACCTTGTGCCCAGCCAGGGATCTTCTTTCTGGGAGCCTCCTCGTCATCACTACTGTCATCGCTGTGGAGGTCGTCGATGCCGTAGTTTTCAGCCGATGCTGCCACGTAGATCCTATGATAACAAAAGGAACAGCCCAAGGCTCTACAGTTAGCAGGGTGAGCGGGATAGGATGCCTTTATATCTAATTTCTCTTTCAACTGTAATCATCTGACAAACTTAAAAATCCTATGATCATTCATATTTTATTTCATGATTACCTATGATGATTTTAGTGTATATACTTACAGTGACATCTGTGATTAGATGAATAGAATTATGTAATTAAAAAATGTGCTTATTAATTCATCTGAAAACTTTGGCGAATAATGGAACCTGCTTATAAAGAATGCTCAGCAAAGACAAGGAATGTGGTAGTATCCAGGTGGTATTTTTGTTCATGTAACTTTAATTCTGTTCTCAATAAGAAGCAAAAATGTGGTCTTTAATTAATTTTGCAATTCAGCCAGTTACAGATTCGTACGACTGATCGCATCATTTCTGCGGTGGCCTTAAACCTATCTAAGATCTCAATCATTGATCGCGCGATCGCGACGAAAATTGGCACGTACGTCACCAATGACAGAATCTCCACAATTCAATTGTCAGTTGCACCAAAATTTTTCAAATTTATTTGAAAAATAAAAACAGCCCCAGCCCCCCTAAGATCTCGATCATTGATCGCGCAATCGCGACAAAAATTGGCACGTACGTCACCAATGACAGAATCTCCACAATTCAATTGTCAGTTGCACCAAAATTTTTCAAATTTATTTTTAATTAATTATGCTAATTAATGCATAAAAATCATAATTTTGTGCTAAATCTTTAAATATATCCCCAAAACTGCTAGATTTCAGTCCAGACACTCTCCCTATGATTATTATCAAATTAAGATTTTAAAAAATGGCAATATCACATTTTTTCTTATTAATTTTATTGTTTTTTAATTTCTTATGTATTGCTCTGATCTTTCGACTTTATGTTTTTCATTGTTTTTTCAATGGAAATCGTTGGCAACACTGTTTCAATCATAAATAGAATGAAATCTATTGTTTTTCATCTGTAAAAATAAAAGTAATGACACATTTATGAATTTTGGCTAGATAAAGAATTTGCATTGGTTTTGTACATGAAATCACGTTTTTGAGCAATTTTTGGTCTGACATGCGTGTACAAAATGTTACGTAACTTCGGAACCGCGCACCCCCGCGTTGCAAATTCAGTCTTAAAAGTTGTGTGAAACTTGGAGGAAAAAAGTTGTGAAACATTGCGGCGCAATCTTTTCGTGTTACAAATTTATCACAAAAAATATTGAGGGGGGGGGGGGGGGGGGTGGGGCTGTTTTTGCCCCCTCCCCCCCGGGCTAGATAGGGTAAAGATCATAAGGGAGATTATGGGGCGACCTACCTTTGCGGAGTGAGCTCATACGATTGCGGGGAGCTCTCCACCTTGTCCTTATTGAACGTGGAGTTGTGCGCGCTGGTGTTGTGTTGGTTCAGAGACGTGTTCTGCTTTAAGATGCTTGCCTTGAGCCTCTCGTGCTCATGAAGAGCCTTCTCCTTCTCCATCACTGCCTTCAAGTGGGCTTCCTCCTGAAAAAGCAAACAAGTTGCAAAATATCACCCACTAGCTCAAATGGAACTTCCTATAACAATATCTTTTGCACACTTTTTGCACTTTTCCATTACTAATTGAGGGAATTTCTTTGTACTTCAGAAGTAATGGGAAAATTTGAGTGGGTACAATCCAATCACCCACTGCTTCAAATAGAACCTCTCATAACAATCCCTTCTCACCTTTTTTGACTATTCCATTACAAATTGAGGGATTTTCTTATTACCTCAGAAATAATGAGAAAATTCAAGTACCGGTAGGTACAGAATATTACCCACTGGTTCAAATGGTACCTCTCAACCAAGCCATCTCGAACATACAATTCTGGACTATTCCTTTATCAATTGAAGGGCTTTCTCTTAATGACTCAGAAATAATAGGAAAATCAGAGTGGGCTTCCTCATGCAACACAAAAAAACATCAACTAATATGAAGAAAGGCTTGTCCGAGGTTTGTCTGAGTTGCGACAACTAATAGATTACACGTGCATGCCAGCATGCCACCTATCTGAACAGAGAGACGAGAAGTTCAGACAAAAAGTAGTTCAATGCAGTGAGACAGGTAAACAATTCCACAAATTTCTCAAGGCTGTAAGAACTTCCTTCGCAAATCAACCATGCGACGAAGTGCAATGATTGCGCATGAACGAGGTGGGTTCTCATGTAAGAATCACAAAATTAAGTTATCCAGTCAGCGGGAAGTCTGATTGGCTTATTGGCCTCCAGGGCCCTGTTGCATAAAACTTACCATTGATGGCAACTTTGCTCCCAATGGCAACTTCTATGGAAACCTTGAATTTGATTGGCTGTCAAGCAATGTTACCATGGTAGTTACCATTGATGGCACAATTACCATTAATGGTTAGTTTTATGCAACGGGGCCCAGGTCTTACCTCCTGCCTCTGCTTATCCCTGAGGGAGCGCTCCAGGGCCAACCTGCGCTGCCGCTCCGCCTCCTCCCTCAACCGCCGCTCCTTCTCCCGCTGCTCCGCCTCCAGCTGCCTCCTCCTCTCCTGCTCCTTCTTCTCACGGTCCCTGCAGGAGAACGAGAGAGAGTTTGAGATGGTAGTTCATTTTCTGATGTGTTAACCCTCACCTCTCTCTCTCTCTGTTTCATCTATCATTGTTCCCCTTCTCTTTTACTTTCTCCAGTCCTTCCTTTTCTCTCTATCACCACTCCTCTGTATATCATTCCACTCCTTACCTTTCTTTCTTCTCTTCCCATTCTTTCTATCAAACCTCCCCTCTCTCTCTATCTCTCCTCTGTCTATTAACCCTTTCCTCTCTCTACTCCTTACCTTTCTTCAGTTTCTGCTGCTCCTTCTCCAAAGCCATCTGCCTTTCTCTTTCTCTATCAACCATCTTCTCTCTCCCTCCTCTCCTCACCTTTCTTCCTTTGGTCTCTACTGCTCCTTCTCTAAGGCCACCTGCCCCTCTTTCTCTCTGTTCTGTCTATCGCCCCTCCACTCTCTATCTCACCACGCCTTATATCCCCCTCCCCCCCCCCCCTCTCTCTCACCACTCTTTCTCCCCTCTCTCTTTGTTCTATCAACCCCCACTCTCTGTCTCTCTCCATGCCTTACTTTTCTTTCCTCTCTCTTCCTGCTCTGCCTATTAACATTTCCCCTCCCTCTTTCTTCACTTCTTACCTTTCTCTCCTCTATTCTCGTTATTTCTACCATAATCTTCTCTCTCTTTCTGTTCTATCACCCCTCCTCTCTCTCTCTTCCTTCACTGCTCTCCTTACCTTCTTCACTTCTTATCTTTCTTTCCTCTATTCTCATTATTTCTACCAAACCTCTTCTCTCTCTTTCTGGGCCCTGTTGCATAAGACTTACCTTTGATGGTAACTTTGCTATCAATGGCAACTTCGAGGGAAACCTTGAATTTGATTGGCTGTCGAGTGGTGTTACCATGGAAGTTACCATTGATGACAGAGTTAGCATCAATGGTAAGTCTTATGCAACGGGGCCTGTTCTGTCTATCACCCCTCCTCTCTCCCTTCCTTCACTCCTCTCCTTACCTTTCTTCCTTCAGTCTCTGCTGCTCTTTCTCCAAGGCCATCTGCCTCTCTCTCTCTCTCTCTCTCTCTTCCTTCACTCCTCTCCTTACCTTTCTTCCTTCAGTCTCTGTTGTTCTTTCTCCAAGGCCATCTGCCTCTCTCTCTCTCTCTCTCTCTCTCTCTCTCTCTCTCTCTCTCTCTCTCTCCAGTCTACCACCTTTCCTCTCCTTACCTTTCTTCCTTCAGTCTCTGCTGCTCTTTCTCCAAGGCCATCTGCCTCTCTCTCTCTCTCTCTCTCTCTCTTCCTTCACTTCTCTCCTTACCTTTCTTCCTTCAGTCTCTGTTGTTCTTTCTCCAAGGCCATCTGCCTCTCCCTCTTCTTGACAAACTCCTCCAGCCTCAGCCTCTCCTGCTTAAGCCTCTGAGTCTCAGCCTGCTGCTTGGCCTCCTCTGCCCGTCGGAGTCTCTCCTGCTCCTCGTACTCCCTCCTGCGCTCCAACATCTGCTGGTGTCGCTTCTTCTCCTCATCCTGACGAGATGATGAAAACAAGGTTTAAATTTAACCCATTATGTGCTAAATTAACCTGTTCTCTATGGGAATACTCAGTAAAAAAAAAAAAACTCCTGGGTCATGTTGCATATAGGTTTCCACTTATTGTAACTTTCCATCAATGGTAACAACCATGGCAACAAGTGCAATAATGATGGTAAGTTACAATTGAAAACCTATATGCAACATCGTCTTTGTGTCTCCTCCTTCTCCTCATCCTGATAAGATGACGAAAACCAGGTTTAAATTTAACCCATTGTGTGCTAAATAAACCACTTCTCTATGGGAATACTCATTAAAGGGAGTATACTGTACTGGGCAGACAAAAAGGCCTTCAAAAGGTAATCGTGCGCAATCTTCTTGCCAATGGTCTTAAATTCATGTATTGTCTATTTTAGAAGCTTGCTGGAAGTTATTTGCCCTAAAATGATCCACATATGGAGTAATTAATGATTAAATCCTCAAAATGTTTGGCCCGAACATTTTGAGGATTTGTGATTTAATCACATTACTCCAAATGTAGATCATTTGAGGGCAAATAACTTTCAGCAAGCTTCTAAAATAGACAACACATGAATTTAAGGCCATCAGCAAGAAGATTGCTAACAATTACATTTTGAAGGCTTTTTTGCCTTCCCAGTACAGTATATGCCCTTTAAATTCAACCCATTATGTGCTAAATTAACCTGTTCTCTATGGGAATACTCATTAAAAAAAAAAAATCTCCATGGTCATGTTGCATATAGGTTTCCACTTATTGTAACTTTCCATCAATGGTAACTACCATAGCAACAGGTGCAATAATGAGAGCTCATTGGATGCTGCCATGGTAGTTACCATTGATGGTAAGTTACAATTAAAAACCTATATGCAACATCATCTTTGTGTCTCCTCCTTCTCCTCACCCTGACAAGATGACGAAAACAAGGTTTAAATTTTAATCCATTGTGGACCAAATAAACCTATTCAGTTCTCTATGAGATTTGTGTACATTACTGATTAATAAATCTCCTGCATAAAACTTACCATTAATGGTAATTCTGCCATCAATGGTAACTACCATGGAAACATCACTTCAAGATTTCCATAGAATGTGCCATTGGTAGCAAAGTTACCA
This sequence comes from Arbacia lixula, assembly GCA_963669155.1. NCBI lineage: Eukaryota > Metazoa > Echinodermata > Echinoidea > Arbacioida > Arbaciidae > Arbacia > Arbacia lixula. Next base: position 17,594,390 of record OZ022597.1, read on the forward strand.
TCAATGGTAAGTTTTATGCAACAGGGCCCTGATGTCGCTTTATATCCTTATCGCGACAAAATAACGAAAAACAAGGTTTAAATTCAACTCTTTATGTGTCAAATAACCTTATCCTTTATGAGATTTGAGTGCAGTACTGATTAAAGGGCATATACTGTACTGGGAAGGCAAAAAAAGCTTTCAAAATGTAATTGTTAGCAATCTTCTTGCCAATGGTCTTAAATTCATGTATTGTCTATTTTAGAAGCTTGCTATTAGTTATTTGCCCTCAAATGATCCACATAATAATGATTAATGATTAAATCCTCAAAATGTTCGGCCCGCACATTTTCAGGATTTGTGATTTTTTCACTCATTACTCCAAATGTAGATCATTTGAGGGCACATCACTTTCAGCAAGCTTCTAAAATAGACAATACATGAATTTAAAACCATTGGCAAGAAGATTGCTAACGATTACATTTTGAAGGCTTTTTTGCCTTCCCAGTACAGTACATGCCCTTTAAAAATAGGTGAATGGCATACAAGGAGGGTAACTATAGTCCAAAATGTAATTGTCCTCATAGGAAGCAGAAACACTACAGGAATAGATCAGAAATAAATGTGAGCAAAACGGACCACTTATATTTCAGTAAGAAAATTGGTCTTGGTCAAACCTTCCTATCCGAAATGAATAAACCACAATGCTGAGAAGGAATCAATGAATTAATGTAAAAATAAATCTTATCTTCACCTGTTTCCATCCTTCGTATCCTAAATAAATTATCCCAATTCTGAGCGGATATGAGAGGACAAACATGTTGATCTTCACCTGTTCCTTGAGTTTCTTGAGCTTGGCGTCCGTCTCCTGCTTCCTCCGTTCCTCGGCCTCGGCCTTCTTCTTCTCGTACATCCGTCTCTTCTGCAGGTCCTCCTTCTTCCTGTCTTCTTTCTGCCTATCGTTCAGCGTCTATCACAAGATCACAACAACATCATCACCATCAAGAACACAGGCATGGGTAAACCTGGAACTTGCAGAAGGAACGCCCGTAGAAATGATTTTTCTTCTTTTCTCTATTGTCTCTTCTGCCATGACGTCACAACAACGTTATTTATTCATTTATTCATTCCTGCATAGTTCACCAATGATATAAAATGCAATTCAAATAATGACACAAGTATTCTATGACAAATAGCAAGTTATTAAAAGTATATATATGCTCAACAAAATCCTCGCAAACTTTGACAATCATAGCTAAAATAGCCCTTTCAAAAAAAGTCATGAAACTCAACATGAATCAGCAGTACACCCAGTATATGATGTCATGTGTAAAATCTCTTTCAGGAAAAGCAAAACGCTATTGTTAGTTGCGTTTGAAACACCCTGTTGTGTAGAGACCATAGCCTACATTAATATACCATAATGCCTTGCCAGTGAGCAATGCATCGGTCAGCAGGCATTGTTAACGACGCATGCACTGCTGACTGACAGTGGTTTCTAAGGCTTCAAGAACTACACTGTCGTAGGTTTTGGACCCATCCAAAATCTCTTTGAAATCAGGCGATTGCTGTAATTCCGCTCAAAATCAATGTCCAGGGCCCCGTAACATAAAAGTCTGTGATCAATCGCAAAATGGCATTGGCTAATCAACATCATTGTGACATCCGCTTTTTGTTCAAAAGAATGACCAATAACCAATCACAATTTGTCTTTCAAATTTGCAATTGATCGCAAACCTTTATGCTACGCCGCTCTGAACTGATATTATGAGAAAAGTTCTTATACACTTTTTCCAACAGATCATGTTCCTATTGTTTTTTGTCCTTTCAAATCCTGGATCCGCCACTGGGCCCCGTTGCATAAAACTTACCATTAATGGTAACTCTGTCATCAATGGTAACTACCATGGTAACATTGCTCGAGAGCCAATCAAATTCAAGGTTTCCATAGAAGTTGCCATTGATAACAAAGTTACTATTAATGGTAAGTTTTATTGCAACAGGGCCCTGGAGTTACGATTCTAGTTGCAATCAATCACAAGTCTTTATAAGACAGGGGGTGTGGAGTCCTACCTGCTTGATTTCGTCTCGTTCCTGCATCTTAAGCTTCCTCTCCTGCTGCTGCCTGTGGAACTGCTCCCTGACAATGGCAGCCCGCCGCTGCTTCTCCTCTCGGCTCCTGAGACGGGGAGAGGGCAATTTGCAAGAGTCATGAAACTTGGCAGGAATCACGAGTATGCCCTAATGATAATGTGTAGGATATTTCAAAGTCACAAACAAACAAACAAAAGTCATAGCTTCACAAACCTTTTCAGGAAAAGAGAAAAACCATCCTTGTTTACCTTTGAAATACCCTATTTCATAGTCTTCATTCAGATACCATGGTCCCATTGCATAAAACTTACCATTAATGGTAGCTCTGTCATCAATGGTAACTACCATGATAACACCGCTCGATAGCCAATCAAATTCACTTTCCATAGCAGTTGTTACTGATAACAAAGTTACCATCAATAAGTTTCATGCAACAGGCCCATATATTGTGCCACACATTGTATTGCTAGACGGTGCGCCCTCGCCTCAATGTATCACTGCAGTGCAGTGAGGTGTGATGTATACACAATTCTCTTCCTTTTTTACCTTCAAAAGGGCTTCCCTGTCTTTAAAGGGATGGTTCACCATGAAATTAAGTTGGTTTTAATAAAAGGAGACACATGGAAGAAAAATATGAGTGAAGTTTTGATGAAAATCCATCAAAGGATAAGGAAGTTGTTATCTTTGACAATTTTGATTTTGTCACAAGCTATTCCATGTGCATTTTCTCAAAAAGATATGCATTATTTCACCTGTGTCTTTGATACATCATTAGAAATGCGTTTTCACACACATACATGTATGAACAAACAAATATTGTTATTTATGGAATAATTTTTCACACAACATATGGGAGAACACCTTGCATGTGACGTCACAAATTTGAAATTTTAAAAGATCATAACTTTCTTATCCTTTGACAAATTTTTGTAAAACCTTCACTACTGTTTCTTTGATGTTTCTGCTTTTATTGAAACCAACTTATCTTCAGGGTGAACTATCCCTTTAATCAAGAAATTAACATTTACTTCTTCAGTTCCTCCATGTTCTTCTTCCTCTCCTCCGCCATCTTCCGTCGGACGACCTCCTCCTTCTTCTGCTTCTCGAGGAGCTGTGCCTTCTTCTCTGCCTGTAGCTCCTGTTTCAAGAAAAAAAGACGACATCAGAGCCCTGTCTCATAAAAGATTTGCAATTGATCGCAATATGACTTGTGATTGATAGCAATCATAACCCTGGGCCATGTTGCATATATGCTTTAAATTATTGTAACTTACCATCAATGGTAACTTCCTTGGCAACAAGTGCTAAAATGAGAGCTCATTGGCTGTTGCCATGGTAGTTATCATTGATGATAACACACTTTTTTGTGATGCTTAGAAAGTCACTCATCTCTTTGAGTTGAGTAGAAACAAGGCGTTTGGCGATGATTCCTAGGTTGATTCTTAAATCTACTAAAGAAGTCTGCTCTTATCATAGGTTCCATCATGAATTCACTTTTTTTTCTTCTTTTTTTTTGGTCACAATCGCTGATGCAGGTTATTGATTACTTCTCTGGTAACCCTCTCAGTACCAATCATTCATATTCCCATAAATTATTACATGGTTTATCATCTATGGGACTGAGCAGATCAATGGGTCTGCATATATATAGATATAAACATCTCTCTCATCTATTCACAGCCATATACCTTGAGTGTCTTCTTCTGGGGGGTATTCCTCTGGATGAATGAAGTGATGACACTGCTGGAGCGAGGTGTCCCCGGCGTGGCGCCAACCAGCTTCTTCTTCTTGCCGGCGTTGAGTGCATTCAGGAAGGACTTCGGGTGGGGTCTGATCACCTGCAGGGAGTGAGGGGGATTAATTGTAGATGCTATCTTCATACGAAATACAAAACCAATCTTATAGGTCCTTTGGTGCTTCACAGGGATTTTTCCCCGAAATGAGGCTTGTTCACTCCACGTCGTGATCAATCTTTCCATATTTGATTGGGTTATTAGATTTGTATTCATTGATAAAATACATAAATTCGGAGAAATATTTTACAAAGTACATTGACCTTTGACCTCATGTAGATGTGACCTAAATATTACACTGATTATAGGGTTTGCAAAATATGTAATTAATTTGAAGTAAACTGTTGAACGGTTCTCAAGGTAAATAGATTTAGGACAGAAAGATGGACAACCTGAAAACATGCTGCCTCTGGTGACTTTGTGGCAGAGGCATGAAACGAGCAACAAAGAGGAGGTAAAATAAATGACATGGTCATTGAAGTGAGCCCTCTATTGGTTCTCTGGCTCACCTTGGACGGCGGGCACTCGGGGGACGGAGTCTTCTCGATGATGTCATCAGATCCGGAGCTGGAGCGAGAACTAGAGCTTGAGGAGGTTGACCTAGAGAAGAGGAGAAGGAAATTGTATGAAGCCAACTATGGTTTATATTACTTTGCAATAAATAAGGGAATATCATGCTTTCTTGCACGGATGAAGAGATCCGAGAAATGGGGTGGGGGGGGGGGGGTTGAGTAGTCTTTTGTTGTATCTATCTGAGATAATAATGCGCTAATATAATTGTAAGTTGGCATTCTGAAATTTGTAGTGACAGCTCTTGACTCTTGCAGAGAGATCTGGGGTTCTACCCTAGCCAGAGCGTTTACCATTGGACAAGGTCTTTTGCTCATGTTTGTCCCTCTCAACCTAGGGGGTGTTTCACCAAGCTCTTCGTAAGTTACGAACGACTGGTGATCCCTTCTTGTGCTAAATGCGATACCACACTTTGTGCATTGAGAATCTGATTTATTAGCACAAGAAGGGATCACCAGTCGTTCGTCAAGTCGTTCGTACCTAACTTACGAACAGCTTGGTGAAACACCCCAGAGGACAAATAAATGGGTAAGTGATCTCATGAGATCAACTAGCTTCTAGCGCTATTTGGTAGCTTAGCTAAAGCAAGAGTACTAATTGAGTGATGCTTCATGCTAGGAAAGCACTATCAGAATACACACACACACGACAAACTCATATTAGCGTACAATATTATGACGTTCATTATTTCATATACATTAGTTTAAAGCCCCAGGTTTCTTTGTAATGAGAACATGAAAAAGAAGTGATATACAACAATGCCTTTGGTACTTTGACTATAATTAACACATGCACTCTTATCATTTGTAAACTTGTACATGTACATGGTCTCAAGTGTAATTTCTTGTGTATGTTTGTATTATTGAAATTCATTTGTACAGTTATGTAATCTGGAATGTATTGTAATTTGTAAAACCATGTGAAAAGTAAATTTCCTGATGAACAATAAATAATTCAATCTCTCTTTGTCTTCAGCCTATGTCTCCTATATTCCTTTTAACATCATTTTTTTATTTTTCCTTCCTTGTCTAATCTAATTCTCGACTCCATCGTAAATGGTGCTTTTTCTTACCCTCTCTTGTCGTCCTTGGGCCTTGCAGCTTGCCCCTCATCCTCTTCAGACTCGTGCAGACTTAGCTTCTTGGCGATCCTCTCGCTCCGCCGTGAGGGCGAGCCGTGCTTCTCAGGCTCAAGCGAGTCCCGCTCCATATGGCTCACTGCCCGAGCGAGGGACTGGCGCGTGGATCGTCGGATAGACTGCAACAATCAAGATGGTAGATAACCTCGGGTTAAATCTTTGCTTGCCAGACAAAATATTGCTCTACGTGATTTCTATGTGGTTCTACACGCATCAATGGCGCATAAAGGACATTTGGTCTATATGTGGTTAGAGCCATATTACAAGTAATTGTTTCTTAGAAAGTAGAATGTCATGTTTGATCAAACCACCTGATAGTCATGGCCGCAATGCTGAATTGCATACATCAGATTTACATTTTTTTCCAAATCATTCTCACATGTTTTTAAAGGTAAAGTGGAAAAATTAAACTTATCATTTGAACCATATATCCAAAAAAAAAAAAAAAAATCATGTACAGTACACTGTGCAGTGTATGCGCTTCACATATACTGATATATTGTAGAAGTCTTCAATTAGAAGAATTTATCACTACTATAGACAGGCAGGGCTAAATCTGCTTGAAAATATAAAACCAAGAAAGATTGTGCTTAGATCAATGCTAATGGAAAGGGCTGCCATTTTTTTCCAAATCATTTTAAAGGTAAAGTGGATAAATTAAAGTTTATCATTTGAAACATATATCCAAAAAAGAAAAAAATCATGTATCAGGATTTATCACCACTATAGACAGGCAGGGCTGAATCTGCTTGAAAATGTTGTGCTTAGATCAATGCTATTGGAAAGGGCTGCCATTTTTTATCCAAAAAAGAAAAAAATCATGTATCAGGATTTATCACTACTATAGACAGGCAGGGCTGAATCTGCTTGAAAATGTTGTGCTTAGATCAATGCTATTGGAAAGGGCTGCCATTTTACCTGCTTGAAAATGTAAAACCAAGAAAGGTTGTGCTTAGATCAATGCTATTGGACAGGGCTGTAAAGCCCACGCACCTGTCGTCCTTGATGCAGCCTGAGGTAAGTGGAGGTCCTCCTCTTGGACTGGCTGGAGGCTGTGGAGAGTCTGGCAGCCACTGACAGTCTCCTGCTGGCCCGTGTGCTCCTCCGCTGCTGACGGATGCTCTTCTCCTCCATCAGACTGTCCTCCTCCATCCCCAACGACGACAGAGACGATGATGAGGATGACGCCGAGGTGGACACAACTTGCGGCGGTGCCGATGACGATGCGCTGTCTGGCTCGTCATCGTCATGGATCTCTTCCAGAGAGTCTTGGGAGAGGACGGTGCTGTCTGCCGCTGGGGGTGGTTGGACGCTGGTGTCCGGTAGCACCTCCTGGGGCTTGATGACTGCTTCATCCGCTGGGGCTTCAGAGTGCGTCTCCTGGTCTTGGGTGGTCTTGGACATATCAAGAGTTGGCTGAGCTCCTCTGCTTCTGAGGCCACTGAAGAAGCTGGACACCTCTTTGGCCTTCTCCTCCAGGACTGCTTTTCCCTTGGCTTTAGCTGGTGGTGTTGAGGCCTTCCCTGGAGTGAGTCTTGCCTTGGATGACACTTGGATGCTGAGAAGCGGACTGCTCCTGTACGGACTCTGGCCAGCAGTGGAGGTGGGCGTCTTGGGTGACCGAGGGGTCTTTGGTGTACCAGGAGTCCTCGGACTGGAAGGGGCCTGTCCCAACCGCGGTCGCTTTGGCGAGCTGGCCTCCTCCGCAGTCTGCACCTTAGCGATCACACCCTCATGCAGCTGGACAAGCCGCTTGACATGGTCCTTATATCTGCTCTCTCCTGGTGTAGATGGTGTCTTAGCCTTAGCGGCAAACCTCTTGCCGAGACGGCTGACCGCTTTCTTATCAGATCTGACCGATGAGCTATCCTCTGCTGCACTAGCTTCTGAGCTGCTGTCCGCAGACGACTGCCCAACATTCCTCGTTAGTCTGGTCCTTGCGGACTGCCGCGTCGCTGTTTGGCGCATTGACGCTCGTGTAGACGCACGCACAGGCTTCTTCTTTACCTCAGGCGGGGCTTTCTTTTCTGCTGTTGCTGTCGCAGGGGCAACGTCCTCCTCCTTCCCACCTGCCTTCAGTTCCTCCTTGCAAGTGCCCTCCTCCTCTGTGCTGCTTTTCTTGGTTCTCCTCCCTCGTCCCGTCTGCCTACCTATCGTTTTCGCCGTTGTGGCGCGGGTTGACGCGCGGGTCGACGCTCTGGCTGCTCGGGACCGTCTCGCTTGAGGTGGTGGTGTCGGTTCCGCCGCAGCCGCCGCCGTAGTCTCCGCCACTTTCTCAGCTGTCACTTCTTCCTCCTTAATTGGGATTGAAGGAGCTGCCGTCGCACAAGGAGATGTTGCTTCTATGGACTCGCCCTGTAGAGACGCACCTCTGCTCTTCTTTGCTGGGGGCGTGGCAGTAGGAGGGCTGGTTACCGAGGCACTCTTGAGAGCCTCCTTGTGGAAGTCAGAAATTTCTTGTGCTTGTGACGACTGGCGCTTGGCAGCCTGACGAGTAGACGTCCTTGTTCTGTGTGGGAAATAAATGTAATACAACTCACACATTAGAGTCCCAATTATACTATATTTATGAAGTATCAAGTCGTGCTCTCAAAGGGGAACAAAGTATTTGTGGGGCTTATGTTCAAACAAGCAGCGGACCCTGAAGCATGCTATGGATTAAACTCTAAGAGAACAATTAAAATTCTTTCAGGGACTATTGTTATTTCTAATGACTGCTTTATTTCTTGCATTGCAGGTGGGGGGGGGGGGGGGAGCTGGAGAAGGGGTCGCCAGTAGCCTGTTATCATTTCACTTGATCACACAGTTTTGCTGGTACTCTCTCCATAATAATAACATTGATTGATCAATCTGTTAATAAAATAAGCAGAGGAAAAGATATGATTGGACAGGGACTTGACACAATGACTATAATTAGGAACTAATAGCCAATTCTCTTGCTTATTAGGACAGGGCCCCATTGCATAAAACTTATCCATTAATGGTAACTCGGCCATCAATAGTAACTACCATGGTAACCAGTATTAGTAACACCACTCAACAGCCAATCAAATGTTTCCATAAAACTTGCCATTAGAAGCAAAGTTACCATCAAAGGTAAGTTTTATACAATAGGGCCCAGGTGTTTATTCAACCAATCGGATCGATCGAATGGTCTTACCTCTTAGCAGGTTGTACGGGGTCCTCTGTGTCCTGGACAGAGCTCTTCCGAGCCCTCCTCCGCCCCTTCCTGGCCCTGTTCTTCACACACGGCGTCTTGGGCAGCAGCTTGATCTCATCCCTAGAAGAACACAGCAACAACAAAAACAACAATGATGATACAATAATGCTAAATATGTTACTCATTGCGGATAAATGGCTACTGATAATCGTTTGTCTCGCAATGTAAGGTAAACAGAATCGAAAAGATCACAACGTTTCGTGCGCCGCTGCAACACTTCGTCAGGTGTGATACAAAATTGTAGTAAGTAGGGGTTTAAATACCCTATGGTCAGTGCAGCGCACTAACAGAAATCTGCTCATAAATGGTCCAATACTAATAGCCGGCGTATCCGGGTACTTGACCAACAATAGACCGTTAATGCGCCTCGCTTGTTACCGCCAGTCACTGCGCGGCTCACGAAACGTTGTGATCTTTTCGATTCAGTTTACCTTTCATTGCGAGACAAATGATTATCAGTAGCCAATATGTAAGTAATCCACTGCTTTTGGGGGGCCAGCAACAGTCAGCTAACTGACTAGCATGTTGATCGCAGGCCTCGAAAGTCACCTGTTTTAGGGGCAGGCAACTTTTAGTTTTGGGGGGGCACTTTTTTCACTTTTTTCAAGGGCAGCAAGTTAGGTCAGAGGGGCACCAAGGCAAAAACCGACAATTATGAAAGGGCACCAAGACAAATCCCTAAAATATGAAAGGGCTTCCAAACCCATACCCCCATTGGCGGCTTAAACATTAAAAATATTTGTTTTGTTTGTTTTTTCATCTGGCCATAAGGCCAGGTAAAATTGAGTACATGTTGATCGTCCGGATTTTTTAAAAAGAGGAGGGTGTACCATATTATTTGATATTTGATAGTTTTCCCAAGATGGCTGCCGCATGTAAAATAGTATATAATACGATGCACATCAACCAACGTTGCTGTAGTGTGTATGATTTGCCCCCAAAATATCAATTTTTTCAACAGGTTTCTTTTTGTCTATTTTTAAATATTAAAATGTTGCCTTTATTTTAAATATGAAATTACATTTTGTTGATATATTGTCATTTTTGTGTTGATTTTGTAATTAATGTTTTAACATTTGTGCAAACACTTTCATTGGAAGCCTTGTTTTTCCTCAAAATACACGGAACAGCAACAGAAATTACTCCAGAATCTCAACGAAATTCAAAGATTAGATGGCCACAAAACACGATCTCACTTCACTACAATCATGATAATCAGACTGCACTCGACTCCAGCGCACTCGATTGTACCCCTCACCCTGGCCTCGCGCGGGCCGGGGTCGGCCGCATGGAAAACATGCACATAGCGTATGTATATACGGCTTTGAACACAGACATGTGTTGCTGCCCTCTACGTTGAAGATATCGCGTTTTCGAATAATGGCGGATGGGAAAAAGTCGTTGACTGACCAGAACGATGTCAAACCCCCCCCCAAATTACCCATCAACATTCCATTCAATCGTGACAAAATGCTATTAATGTGAAAGGTGAGGATGTATTTATGTTAAATGTGTTTGTCAAAATCTTTTTTGTGCGCCGATTGATCCGATTGAAGTGGATTGTAATGAGTTGTTGGTACAGTGGCTGATAAAAATTTTAACATCGCTACTCAATGCGTATTGACTTTCTGTGTAAACTTTTTCATGTACCGCTACACAAAGTCTATGGGGAAACGGAATGTCCATTTTCACCTGCTGAAACTGGAAAAGACCATATGGCCTAATGCCCTTTTTGTCATGTTTCAAATATTTTTTTCGCTTCCTCGAATAAAGCCAGACAATTTATTTTTCTTCAAACGCAAATCGATAAACTCGAAACAATATCATTCGCTCGTATTCATTCACAATCTAGATCAACGAGCCGAAACATCGCACTTGGAAAATAGCCGCAATGGCACATTGCGTGTAATGTAACAGCCTGTATCGAAACTTTCCCCCCGCTGTAAACTTTACTCCGCAGAACATACGTTGACACGAAGGGCACAATAATACGAGGGATTGAGTTCAATAAATGGAATGTCCATTGCATTTGTTTACGAAAACTCTCCCATCGCATTTACCCCCCTGAAGTTGTACTCGGGTACGTAACGTACATAGGCTATTCGGACGGAGGTACGAGGGAGTGAGTTCGGGTAATAGAATGGCAGCGTGTTTACAAAAAAAAAAATCCCATTCACTGCGGTGCGAGCATGCACGAGTCGAGTCGGCTGCAAGATTTCACGCTGAACGTTGATGGTGAATTGCAACTGAACCGAGGCCGACACTGCTCTGATGCGCTTGTGAATCGAAGCTGTTATTAGTTTGATGCGAAAGAATGTTGTTTCCGTACGTTTAGGGGAAAAGGGCATTACGGCAAACTGAAAAAGGGGACGGCAATAAGTTGCCGTAAGTATCATAATTTTGAGAGGGGCGACGCGGCAAGTAGAGGGGGCATCGCGGCAAATTGCCGTTTGCCGGCGGGTAATTCGAGCCCTGTGATCGGACATTCCTTGAACATTCTTTCTTGTTTCTACAGTTGCAACACATTCAGCCTGTCTGTGTGGTTCAGGTATCCTCGTCCACCGTCGTGATAAATCCTTCAGACTGAAGAGTTCTAAAATATAATTAAGTATGTGAACCGCATGCCCTGCGCAAATTTCAACTGTAGAATTGCATGTATATACAAATAATTTCACACACATATAATTTTGATCACTTTATCTTTAAAATCATGTGAGAATGATAAAAAAAAAAGACTGGAAATCAGATGTGTGGAATTACAGCATTACAGACATGACAGCTGGACATTTCTGTCAAACTAATATTTTCAAAGTTGAGCTCTGTTCTCAAACACAGCAAACAGAGAATTGTGACATTAATTCTTAGACATGAATGCGTACCTTCCAAAATTGTTCAACTCAAGCCCAGTGAGAAATGAGAAATGAGAAATGAGACATCACATTTCAGACCTGCTATCATTGGCGTTAGTGCAGCAAACAGAATTATAATGAATCGTTCAAGATTCATTTTTCAGACATACCTTCCAAAATTAGTCTTTGCAGCTTCCAGGATTTCCTCCAGCCACTTCATGTGCTGGGACTCAAAGACCCCCAAGAAGTCTGCCATCTGTTTCTCTGCGGCAGCAAACACAGTATAGCCCAGAGGGGCTGCGTCTGCCTCCCCTTCCATCATCCCTTCGTCTCCTCAAGTCTGCTGGAACCTAGCAATCAGGAAGAACAAGCACCCAGTATCTTGTTATCAGTATCATTATCAGGGAAAAAATAACTTAACAAATTGATAAATATGCTGGCAATCAGGGGGGTGTTTCACCAAGCTGTTAGTAAGTTACTAACGACTGGTGATCCCTACTTGTGGTAAATCAGATTCTTAATGAACAAAGTGTGGTATCACATTTAGCGCAAGAAGGGATAACCAGTCGTTCGTAACTTACAAACAGCTTGGTTAAACACCCCCCTGTACATACATGTACTGTAATATGTCCATATTTTTGAAAATGGCAGGGTCACAGCCATGACATCGTAGCTTTAACGGCTTGTTCTATTTGATTAGCAGCAGATTTCAGTAATCCTCGTTAATCCTCTACGCACATTTTTTTTCTCAGTTACGGACAAATCAATGAGATTTTCTGGTGATTTTTTTCACCTGATAATCAAAAAAACAATCGCACACCGCACCTCTCAGTCTCGGTCAGCTGCTTCAACATACATCATTTACATGACATACAAACTGCCAATGGCTTTTCAGTATGTGTCTCCGATAAACTTGTATACATGTAAATTTCCCCTTATTTCATGAGACAGACTCAAATGTCAATTATGTTGATGCAAAGACAGATACAGCACATGTTCAACAAATCAGGTCGATGTTTGGCCTTTGGGTATTGTATAGTTATAGATCTAGAGTCTACTTCATGATTCACCGAAGAGTGATTTTCCTCATTTTAAGTCATTTTGATGGTTTCCTCCATAGTTAAACTTGAGAAAATCAGGTAAGGGTAAGGATCCAGGCTAGAATAAGCCTAGGTACTTAGGTGAGGTTAAGTGAGGTTTAATCTGTGATTTTTCGAGCAATTTTGTGGCCTGACAAGCTGACAAGCCTGAAAATGAAATGCACAGTCATGACAGTCAAGACCTAACCGTAGTGGCTAACCTGCCTTAGTTTCTGATCATCAATCATCATGATCATGCACCACAACTCTTTATTAAGGTTATTCCGTCATCATTATTGCCTGGCCATGACACAAATGTTTTACAAAGTCTAGAGACATTGTCATTGGTTGCAACTTGCAAGTTTGAAATGAAACACACACACTCAGGTCAGACATGTCAGAAGAGTCAGACACAGCAAAATTAATTATTTCATCATAGTAAACATGGTAAACAGAGTCAGAGACAATTCTGACATACATAGAAATGTAAAATGACAGATGAACCTGGAAATCAGACTGCTCATGAAAGCAATCTTCCAGTAGTCTAATTCCCGTAATAAAAGTCTTCGCTGTCATTAACGATGAGCCTCGAAAGTGTCCAGTCAGACTCTCCAATCCTTGCCTACACTGCTACACACACTACACAAGATAAACGGAGGAAGCACGGCGGGCCGGGCAGCCGCGGTGATGATGTATTGTGTGTCCCGTATTGCCGCTGTTTGCTGTGTTGCAGAACGCGACGTAAACAAGACTCATGAGCACGTTTCCCTCTAAAAATGCGGCGATCGACCTTACAATAATAACAAATCACTCAGAATTCATAACAGATTTAAAATGTGAAACATTAATACTTACAATATTATGTATTTTCAGCAAAACAGTTCAAATATGACTTTATATCTTGTCCACATGACCACCTCATCCAGCTGTAGATTTCTATCGATCCTCGCGGTTTTGAATCCGTACACCAGTAAGTGACCAATCAATGAGCGCCGTTACTGAAACGTCACAAGAAAACAAAGAAGATATTTTGCCGCAAGATGGCGCTATACAAAGCGAACGCGAAGACCGCCTCAAATTATTGTGTAGTAGATTTATCTTCTAAAACTATCACATCTGTAATTGATCTGCAAACGTAGAATTGTTTCAGTATGTTTGTTGTAATCCCTGAATGTCATTCCATAAATGATAATGAAAAATACCTTACATACATTGGTCTTCATGGAGGGAGGTAAGTGTATACTTTTTACAAAATAATCATGTTTTGGGTATACACACGTATAATAAAATGGTTAAAAATACAATTGATGTTTGTAGGAAATTACATTTTTATGTATCATGTGAGATATTTTTTTTAAGAGTGATGAACGCAAATCCCATAAATCAGCAATAATCTTGCCCGGGAAGAGCTAAAGGCGTGTCACTTCTATTTTTTTTTCCTTGCATGGCTGCATGAACAACTTATCCTGTTGATTTTGCTTTCCATTTTATTCAGGAATTAGATAGTCCTCCCTAAAATTAACTCTTTATGTTCACTAAAAGACCGACGTCCGCATAGGCATAAACATAGAGGTTGTTTGGCTGGTCTAAAAGTTACACCTACGTCGCCATTGAGTTTGCGTACAAGGAGACACGGACAATACATGGGGCAATGGTCCTTCATCGCCATGAATGTCAGAAAGTTGAATTAGAGCAGTGTAATTATATTTTTTCATGAAGGCCTAGACTGCATGGCTATGTGAATTAAGAACGCCTAAGATTCTAATGGTGGTTCCCTTTTGCCTCTTTCTCTCTCTCTCTCTCTCTCTCTCTCTCTCTCTCTCTCTCTCTCTCCATCTCTTTCTCTCTTTTCTTTTCCCTTATTGGCAAATCGCATTATATAAAAAATAGATTGATTATCCAGGCTGCAGTGTATTGAAGGCCACTATAGTAAGTCATCGTTTTACTCCCCACCCCACACACCGAAACACACCCTCGCCGCCTCCACCTATTATCTGTCTCCCTCTCTTTTCTCCCTTCACCAAATTAGTCCAAGCATTATTGCTAGACTATACAGTATCATCGCTGAGATTTAAGATTGATAATAACCGGCCGATAAGGAGCCCAAGTCCATATTGTGCTACAGTACTTATAATGGACGGATTATTGCGACATCAATCACTTTCGTCTGACACACATATATATAATTATAAACATTATTTTTGGACATATTATGTCTGAAAGAGATATGGCTTCATTATTAGTCAAGGAAAGAGATTAAATGGACACACTTGAGTCGCCCGTCATCCCCTTTCTGTTCTTCTTCGTTTAATGCTGATTGGAAGAGGAATCATCGTGAATAAGAAATTAATTCAAATCTTTATAATTTCTCGTTCATTTTCCTTTTTGAGAATTTTTTTTCTTCATTTCCATAATAATTATTTTCATGTTCTCGTTCTTCTGTTACTTTTCGTTCTCTCCCTCTCTATAACAACCAAGCACTCGCTCTCTCTCAATTTCTCCCTCTCACTCTCTTCCAACTATCTCTCTCTCTCTCTCTCTCTCTCTCTCTCTCTCTCTCTCTCTCTCTCTCTCTCTGATTTACTCACCCTCCTCTTCCCTCCCACGCTCATCCCTCCCACCACCTCTTTCTCCACCCCCAAATCCGTCTACCCTTCTCTTTATGTCTAAAATATACCTGTCTCCCCACCCTCTCTCACTCTCCCTTTGAATCACTTCCCTTATCGCTCCCTCCCACGGCTATCTCTCCCCCCCCCACCCCCCCCCCCCCCCCCCCCGCTTTCCCCTCTCCGTCATCTTCGCCCTGGCACATCTCCCCTCCCCCCCCCCCCCTCTCTTTCTCTCCCACTCACTCTCTCGCTCTCTTTCCCATCTTCTACACCCTCTTCCCCAATACACTGGACATCGCCCTCTCTCTCTCTCTCACTCCTTCCTATATACCTCCTTCACCCTCTCCCTCAATACACAAGACATCGCATCTTCCTTCAATCGCAGGTAGAATGCTGAAAGCGTGTCATCTTCATGACGCATTGTGATCGCGGAATGCGTGTCATCTTCATGACGCATTGTGATCGCATGACCCGTTATGATGCCGTAGCTTCACGCTCTTCAGCCATCATCAATAATTCAACACGAGCTCACGCCAAGAGAGGAACTATCCGACATCAATCTGACTCTCAGAATTTTTTTTTTGTTCCGGCTTGATTTTATACTGTATTTATATGATTAAGTTTTACGACGTTGTATGAGGTAGTATGAATTGTAACATTGGAGGGCTTGCTTTAGAGACAATCTGCCGATAGGACCACATTTTGGTTTCCCTTCATTGACATCGGAATTAAGTCATATGCTTGTTTGTGACATTGGAAAGGTTAAACTGTATTTCATTAAAAGTGTCATTGATTGTATAGTTATTATGTCAATAATGTTATTTTAAACTGATCCTCTCAGCCTATGCTGATGATCAGTAGGCTAAAAGTCGCATGACTTTGTTTTAGGATATACACAAAGTTTTTTTTTTTTCATGTCAATTCGAGGTTGCTGATCCACAATTGGAATGATGCCATTCGCGTAACCTTAAGCATTTTCCGAAAATTGGCAAATCCAAAATGGCCAACAAAATGGAACTTTGACACTAAAATTACAATGACATGCATTTTTATTACCAAATATTTGGGTCAGAACTGTTATGTTTCTTGAGTTATTGGTATGGAAATGCTGGTCAGTTTTCATTCCAGTTTTTCAAAAAAGTCTTATTTTGACGAAAATTTGAAAAAAACGCACGCGTCCAGTGACGTATGAGAAGATTGTATGGAAGTCAACAATAGACCATTATCGTAATGTATTCACAACTTTCCCCCTAACTGCGTAGTAACGCGTTATTGCATTCACCTGTATCTTGTCATTCAGATCCAATGGATGGAATGCACGTTGAATCTATTAGTTGTTGCTACTCAGACAAACCTCGGACAAGCTTTGGGGTTCCCATTGGTAAAGTATTATTTGAATTGCGTAAATAATAATAAAAAAATATGTACGCCGTTGGCATTTATGGCTTTTATTGACTTCTCATACGCCACTGGAGGCGTGCGGTTTTTTTTTCTTCAAATTTTAGTCAAAATGAGACTTTAATTGCGGCAAACGAATGTGAAATTCGTTTCTAGTGGGTAATAGATTTGTGGAAACTTATTTTTCTAATTTAGTAACCCTTTAAGGTGCAAAGTGAGATTCATGTAACCTTCAATTAACGTTTAGTGTGTACATCTGTAGCTTTCTGTTATAATGTATATGATTCTGGCAAACAAATTGGATTTTTCATAAAAAACACAACCTTGTATTTTAGCGACCTGTAGATTTCAGGGTGTAGAGGGTTTATGCCCCCCCCCCCCCCCCCCAACTCAGTGTTTTTTTAGGCAACGCCTCCCTCCTCGTCCAGATACTGGCCGTATTTTCTCTCTCACACAATACGCCACTGACTACGCACACCGCGTTAGACCACTGATTGCACCACTCCACTTATCTGTCCGCCCGAAAAGT
>OZ022597.1:17614347-17694721 GCA_963669155.1 Arbacia lixula
AGCAGAGAGAGAGAGAGAGAGAGAGAGGGGGGGGGGGGGGAGACTGTGTAGTATAGAGAAAAGAGGGAGGGAGTAGTACGTAATGGGGATTACAAGCATTTTTCTATAAATCATTTCAATTGACTTCGCGGTCATTGTGGGATTGCGATTTCGATTATAATCCCTTACAACAACATTTTCAGCCTTTGAAAAACCCAGTTGGTTTACTACACATAGGCTGAATGAGTAAGGTAACCATCATATTACCAGGCTTCGAAAAACCCATTGGTTGATATACTACCCCATTGGCTTAATGTATAGACCTATTAAAATATTGGTAATGAGAGAGTTAACTCTTATATTACCAGGCCTTGAAAAACGTACCCGGTATGTCCAGTAGTGAGAGATTTAACCCTTACATTACCAGGCCTTGAAAACCCCATCGGCTTACTACATGTATAGGCCTGATGCCAATGGTCGTGAGAGAGTTACACCCGGGGAGTAACAGTGGAAAGAACACTTTCCCAAAATCACAATAGTCTATATTATGTGAAAAAAAAACATCACAATAGGCCTACTTTGGCATGAAATCATTTTACGGATCTTTTCCCCGCTGTCCCCCTTCCTAGTAGTTCTGGCTTAGTTTGACACTGTCATGACTGATCACAATCATTCGGTCACGCCAGTCCATTGTATAGGCTTAGCAACATGCCAAAACACGACCTTTATTTCTGTAATAATTGTATTGACAATATTTATTACCAAGTCAAGGACTCTACAAAAAGCAAAATACTCCTCCCCCTCCGCCCCCCCCCCCCCCCCCCCCCGCTAAAAAAAAAAGAAAGAAAGAAAGAAAAGAAAGACCACTCAAAGTTAATGAAATAATTAAGGAAATAAGCCCAAAAAGGCAGCAAAACAGAGACGTGAGGCCTAATCAGTCGAAATCTGATATATCGACATAAATACTACTTACTACGCGATTACGTCATGTTAATTGCACACAATCTTGGGTATAGTGGGGCGGTTAAGTTCAAAATATCGGCGGAATTGTGCACTTAATGACTAAAGCATGAAATTTTCACCATATCGCCGTTATGATCTAAGCTTCGTTTTAAGCTATGGAAGCACTTTGGACTTGACTTCTGGTGACCTCTGGTGACCTTGAAAGATCAAAGTGACACTACTAACCACTTAGTCGGTTTGCATGCCCATATGTCACATTTACTGTGCACAACTTTTATAAATTTCCCTCTCTACAATGAACAAAGATTTCTGTTGAGTTTTTTTGTGTCAAAGTAAAAGGGTAGGAAGTACCCTATCATGCAGCCCCACCCCTAATTTGGACATCTAGGAATGTTAGTCGCATACAATGAAAGAGGCACATATATTTATCTATGTTAATCAATTATAACGTATTACTGTATTTCTGAAATGGACTTGGTATTTAGGGCTGTCAGTTAATAAAACAGGTAGCCATTTACACCCCACTTCACGACATTCACAATAGTTAGCTAAATGGCAATACTTTAAATAATGGAAACTATCACTTTAGGCATAATTCAGTTCACTAATAAGAATTCTTTTTGGGGTAGGTGGGGGTGAGGGGTTGTTTGTGGCAAAAGGTAGAAACCCCCAACTCTTCCTTACTTAAGGATTTTGTAAATGGATAGTCACATGGTCATTGACATTATCAATATTTGTATTAGGATGATATGTACACTGAATATGAGTAAAAAGCCAGAGAGATGGTAATTAATTAGCAATGAGTAAATTAAAATCATGTGCATTTATATTTCTTCCCCGGGGTATTCCCTTGCTATGACCCATTTGAAGTAGAATAACACTGTCAAAATCTGTATTCATAGCTCTCAGTTTATCAAACTTTTGTCTAATTTGATATTTTCATGTTACCAGAGGTCAAGTCCAATGTGCTTCCATAGTTTTAGAAATCATGTATTCCATTTATTGAAACCACTTTACATCTATTTGTACAAATGTCAAAGGTTGGATTATCTATAATGTCACAATAATTAACCTATATTAAACACAATAATGAAAAAAACTTGTTTATGCTAAATTACATTATATTGCACTGAAAGATTGCAACCAAAATTTTGAGTGTGTTTATGGATTTCTAAAAAGGTACTGAGTAGAATAGAATATTCTACAACATAATGAAAGATAACAGCACTTATCATTTACCGGTATACAAGGATGTGTTCGTGGCACATAAGTACTAAACTGGGTTTTAACTGAGTCAAGTGTCATAGGAATCACAAGGTAGATATACAACTAAGTGTCATGTGTATAAAAAAACAAATGTTAAATCCCAAATGGAATTGGTTACTGTAATGTACTGTATTCAGATGAAATTAATTTAATCTAATTAAATTAAATTAAAATTGATTTTCATTGCATTCAATTTTTAAAATACGAATAAAAGTTGGGAATTTAGTCATATGATACCAGCTATTTTACAATAATAATTTGAGAAGAGCTTAAAAGTGGGCCATCTAAGGATCACAC
Source organism: Arbacia lixula (assembly GCA_963669155.1). Classification (NCBI taxonomy): domain Eukaryota; kingdom Metazoa; phylum Echinodermata; class Echinoidea; order Arbacioida; family Arbaciidae; genus Arbacia; species Arbacia lixula. Next base: position 17,616,853 of record OZ022597.1, read on the forward strand.
ATCTAAAAATGTCATAGACAAAATACATTAAATGTTATAACGCATTATTGGAGTTATATATATATATATATCAAAATATTAATACACCAACATGTTGGTAATGAATGGACGGATATTAACAGTTTCTGAGCTTAAATCAAAGTTTGAGTCACAAAGATGACATGGTGAAAATGTCATGCTTTAGTCATCAAGTGCACAATTTTTATGGTTAACTGCCCCACTAGTACACGTATACCGGTAGTTCATCGGGCCCAAGTACTGGTACTCCGATTCACGGAAATAACGTAGAGCTAGTATAATGTGTACGTTTATGTACGTACGCATATAGTATTCGTTTCAACAATACGGAGAATGATAGCATCTCTACCGGCCGAAATATTGTTATGGACATTATCTGCACACATTTTGTATACGAAATGTGACCCTTGAGCATGTTCAACGGATAATCTTTGATCATTGGGAAATTCGTTTCTCGTCGAGAGTCATAATGTCTGCAATGGTAAGTAAGAAGAGAACGAATTTGAGGTGATTGTGTGCAATTTTTATGTTTCATTACGCGACGCGCGGTGGAACTGCGCTGGATGTGAGGGTTGACGTTGACGTGGACGACCGGGCGCGGTGTGCGAGGTATCGCGTGTACACTATGCAGGCCTTGCCTCCGGCCCGAAATGCTCCGCTGATCTTTGCAGCTCTGCATGCCCTGCTTTGTTTGATAGCTAGCATGGATAGGGCAGAACAATACAATTTTTTTTTCTTCACCTTTCATTTCTGCACTTCAGTGAGTCCTGTTCTTGTAAGGGAAAGGCCACTGACTATAGTGTTGGTGCTACTTTTCTGGTCTATTCACCATGTTCACAAGTGCGGCAAACATTTCATGATGTGCGATTCACAATGATTCAGTGTGAGAATAGTGTTGTCTCTAATTTTGTGGTCTAGATCTACATGTAAAGCTCTGTGAATGTTACAGCGTCTCAACATCAAAAGACTTTACATGTTGGATCTAACACTCTAGTATGCAGACAGAAAAACAGCCGGCAGTGAATAGCGTTAGGCGAAGCTGAATGTTCCATTTCTCCTGATTGAACTTGAAGCTTGACAAGGTCTGTCTGTAGTACAGCTGCTAGCATCCTGGAGAACTGAGTTTCTGAGTCATCTATAAGACTATAACATGGCCTCTGCTGTGGTAAGAAGATCCTCTGCTTAGCAGAATAATACCATGAATATCCTTTATTATATTAGAATTATTAAAAGGAAGGAAATTTTTGCCAGTGTAAAAATCTGTATCAAAAGTGTATGGACCCATGTGACATGGTACATGTAATGTTTCAATGTTTTTGACTGTGAGTGTGACTACATTGCTTTGCTGTGATGCAGGTAGGATGACTAGGATAGTGTAAAAAGCATAATACAGGGTGGTGCTTCACCAAACTGTTCTTATGCTAAGAATGACTTGTGACCCTTTCTTGTACTAAATCAGATGCCAAACGTTGTTCCTGTCTTAACATAGTGCCGTGGGAGTTAATTTCCAACAATCCTAATCAAAGTTGACAAAACATAAACTTTGCAATTCAAACGCTTGTTAACAACAAGAATTTTAATTGATAAACATCAGATTTTGAACTGTAGCTGATGGGAATCAAAATCATTGAGAATCTCATTAAGCACAAGAGAGGGTCACCACTCACCAGTCATGCACAAAGTCGTTCTTGGTGAAACACCCCCCATGGTTGCAAATAAATAGAAAAAAAAAATGCAGTGTGTATGATACATTTACTGTGTGCGGAATATATGCTTGTGGGCTCACATGCCCTTGGGGCAAAAGACAACTTCTGCAGAGTGTTTTTGCAAAACAATTTGCATAAATATGCTGTTCATGCTACCAAATTAACCCTATTGAAACTAATTCTGCTGCACATTTACAACGTATGATGCGAGTGCCTCAAACCGGCCCCCTTGTTTTCTTTTGAATATTTTAATTCCAAGATAACCAAATAAAATTCTAAAATTTCACACACAAATCAGCAAAATAATGCTCTATAAAAAACTATTTTTGGATTGATGATTAACGATAAAATTTCGGAGAAATTGCGCTTTGAATATCGCTTGATAAATCGTCGCACATTCACATCCCTGAACCTTGAAACCGGCCCCTACCGATTATGTGCGATATCTCCGTCAATCAGACGAGTACAGTGCCGACATTTCACCAGTATTGCTTCTCGATCATGCCCGTTCCAGTGCAGTGAAAAATTGACGGGAAAGTTTCGGCTATGGACGAGAAAATCACGGAAGTATGAACGCAAATAAGTGCACATTTTGTCTAATTTTGCTTCCGAAAATCTTGCATTTTGCTTACTAATGCGTAAATACATAGTAAATCGCGCATCCAACCTTCGATAACGCGCACTAAGCAGCAATACGCTGGGGCCGGTTTCAAGGGTAGGGGCCGGTTTGTGGACCACTCACTATACACCTTTTCATGTGTGTATGTAATTATTTGCATAAATTTGTTGTCTTAAGTCTGGAGGAAAAGCAGACAGTGTTTGTCAGTTTTTGTGGAACCTGATTCATTCTTCAGTATACACCTCCCTGTAGAAGCCATCTAAAAACTTGAAACCCTACATATGTACATGATGGTAGACCATGGAATCAGGGAAATTGAGAGCATCGTTTCCATGGTGATATATTATTCAGTGTTGAATGACAAGTACTATCAATTATGTGTGAAGCTGTGAGAAAGGCTACAGTCTGATTTGCTGCTTGTGTGTCAGTCAGTAGTTAGCCGTAGACATGTACATGTAGGTACTAGGGACCTTTCGACTGGGTGAACGAGAGTGATTTGACGCCCGGCGGCAGGCGTATGTCAACGCGTTTACTCCCTACGTTGAGCCGCTCCTGAAATGCGTTTCGATTTCGAGCATCACGTCTAGTCAACGTAGTGACGTCATGGCCCATGTGAAAAGCGCGCGCGCCATCATCGGTGGATAGAGGTCAGTGGGTGGCCCGCATGGCCCCACTGGTGGCAATACGTATACGGGTGCGGTTAAAATGTATATGTGGGACTGTGGTGTGCATTTGCAACTTGCTAGACGACAGAGCAAACAGGTACCTGATAGGCTGTAGTTGGTACGTCAGTGGTGCTCATGTTAAGTGAGAAGATGATGAATTACTTTCTGGTAATATAGCTTTTAATATTTTGTTTTAAAAAATAAATGGTCCCTACTAGGCTGTGAGGTGCATGGACACAAACCAGTCTGTTTACACAGAACATGGAGCTACATGTACATGTAGCTCAAAACTTAACCACATCTGAATTGATCTTCATGGTGAACTGCTAAGGTTGATACCTCTGTTACATGGACATTGCATGAAAACTTTACCCCAACCCCATCATGGAATGACCCCAGAGCTGTGGGTTTGCTGGATGGAGAAATTTGCTTCATACAGTGCGTTACATGATTGATATTAATATAAATACTGCTGCTTCGCTTTATGAATGTTATTGCAAGGACAGCATCAAAGTCAATAACGTGTATGTCGGCTACCAGTGGTTTTTATTTGTTCAAATTCCTCTTCTCTAACCTTACAGTGGTATACGTATCCATTATCAACTGTAGCATCTAAATGTGAGTTTTCAGGAACTGACCCTTATCAGTGAGCGAGAGAGTGAGTCAGTCTGAATCTACATGTACATGTATGGGCCAAACTCACATAGGAGTGTTTGATTTAGATCACAGTTTAAGCAAATTTTGTGGCAAATCAGCAGAAAAGGATGTTTGATTTAGCAGTATGCTACAAAAGGGTCTAATAATGCATGCACACGTTGTGGGCAGGGTGGTAAATTAACATTAGTTACTATAGTTTGTATTACAGTTTAATCAAATTAATTTGATTAAATTGTGGTCTAGATAAAATATAGCAATATGCTACATAAGGGCCCAATAATACATGCACACGTTGTGGGCAGGGTGCTAAATTAACATTAGTTACTATAGTTTGGATTACAGTTTAATCAAATAAATTTGATTAAATCATGGTCTAGATAAAATATAGCAGTATGCTACAGAAGGGTCCAATAATGCATGCATACGTTGTGGGCAAGGTGCTAAGTTTACAAGTTACTATAGTTTGGATTACAGTTTGATTAAATAGATTTGATTAAATCATGGTCTCGATACAATATAGCAACTAGTGTGAATTTCAATTGCTGGGAACTTGCTTGTAAACCGACGTGCATTGGTAATAATAGCGCTATATGCTATATGAACGGGGCTAAACAATAACACACCATTTCTGCCTGTTCTTTGTTACATCCCTCCACCGTTTTCCTGTTTGATAAGGCTAGTGTTCGTCCTTGGATGAATACTGATATTGGGTCCCGCATGAACGTATACAGATACTGTACCCTCTCCAGATAGGCTTTTGTACCAAATTCTATGAACCTGGAGGCCTATTCATCAAACCTTCGATACTGAGTAAACAGTACGTACACGTATGTACATAGTTAGTTGTAGCCTCCAGTGTACTTACTTATAGGTACAAGTCTGTGAGGTGCATTGACACAACCCAGTCTGTTAACTCTTATTCCCCGTTTAGATCTACCAAAAATATACTGTTCCTCAGGAGGCTACCGCAGGTCATTCTAGACGAGTCGTTAAACGGTCTCGGCACAAAGCATACGGCATGAATCTGAGGGAATCGCGAGGTAAAATTCACCCTAGACAGTCTAGCACAATCGCGGGATCACACGGCGTGATCCACTGTTGGACTGTAGATCTAAACGGTCGCGGCGTTACTGCGGCGTAAACATGGCATAAAAAATGGAAGTCTTTTATCTCAGCGTTCGTTTCAATAAAAGGAAACACATGAAAAAAAAAAAACATATTAGTGAAGGTTTGAAGAAAATTGTTCCAAGGAAAAGAAAGTTATTTGACTTTAAAGTTTTGATTTTGTGACATCACGTGCGAGGTGCTCTCGAGCGGCGAGCGCATACGTTGAAAAAAACAAATAGGCTAGTACGGTATGAATAAGTAAATATCCTGTAGGGAAAAATTCACCAACAGCCCTGTATGGTAGATGCTTTATACGGCACTGAAATATGGACATTGAAGAAAAAAAATAAAGCATTTTAGATGTACATGTAGAAGAACATTACCTATATCATGGATACAACATAAACTAAATAGAGAAATCTTACAAATGATGAAGGCTCAAAAACAAATACTCAATACGATTAAAAAAAGAAACTCGGCATGTTATCAAAGATTGCTGTTGGAAGGAAGGTTTGATGGAAAGAGAGGACGAGGGCGACCACAAACTCAGTGGATGGACAACATTTCTGTTGTATTTTGACTACTGTACATCTACCCATTGCCAATGTACAGTGCATATGTACGTATAGCCCATGTCTTGCACTGGTTATCATTGCATGCATTCTACAGTACAACATGGATGTACTCCCTGCAGATGCAAAGTCAGGGTTTTCCCCCTTCCTTTCCTAAATCAGGGCTGTACACCCAAGGTGGAGACAATTGTTTGACTTAAATTACATTTTGTAAACCCCTTAAAATGATGACAATGGAAAATAAAAAAGAAAGATTACTGATACAGCAACAAGAAATAAAATTGCCATATAGACTACTGTAGCTGAAGGTTGCATACTGTCACTGACAGCCTTGGGGGATCAATTATTCAACAGACAGTACAATCCTATTAGGCTGTGTATTCAAAGCCTGGCATTAAAGGGCATATACTGTACTGGGAAGGCAAAAAAGCCTTCAAAGTGTAATTGTTAGCAATCTTCTTGCCAATGGTCTTAAATTCATGAATTGTCTATTTTAGAAGCTTGCTGAAATTTATTTGCACTCAAATGATCCACATATGGAGTAATTAATGATTAATGATTAAATCTACAAAATGTTCGGCCTGAACATTTTGAGGATTTGTGATTTAATCACTCATTACTCAAAATATGGATCATTTGAGGGCAAATAACTTTCAGCAAGCTTCTAAAATAGACAATACATGAATTTAAGACCATTGGCAAGAAGATTGCTAACAATTACATTTTGAAGGGTTTTTTGCCTTCCCAGTACAGTATATGCCCTTTAAAGATTGTCCATCCCTTTTGCAACCTAAAATTTGAAATCGTCTATCACGATCGTAAATTGAAGAAAGTGTGATTCAAGACCATTTCTAAGAATATAGCATGTTGAAGCTTTCTGTGTATGTACAAATTTCAGGCGTTAAATTTAAAACCGACTTTTTTCGTACTACGAAAAAAATATTAGTCTTTGTTACAGTATCTGTGTGGTTATTATGCATGTGTGAAATCCTAATTTCATGAGTAATTACCAAACTTTGGAAATGATTCCTTCTATATAACAAGTTTTTTTCATAATGCGTTTCATGATTTAATAAACAGATTAATCAATAAAGCAGATATTTCAACACAAAAAGCTAAGAGCCTGAGGTAAAGACTATTAATCAGACGTTGTTTACGTGCATTATTTGAATTTTACACTACGTATCAGTTTCAAATTATGAATATACAGCTTGCTAACACTTCTCTACATGTATATGTTTTGCCAATGTTTTGATGGTTTTGTGGTGATCTGAAAAAGGGACGGGCTGTCTTTAATGCCTCACACAAGACATAACTGAAAGAAAATACATGTATACAGTGTACATCCATGGAGGTGTATCTCGATAGAGTCTACCAAAGTGTGACTTCATTTGAGCATATTGCCAAGACAAACTGGGTTCTAAACTACATATTCTGGTAAAGCAAGCAGCGGTGATCATAGGCATAGCTGGGAATCTATTGGGTAGTGCCCAACACTAACCCACTGGACAATGTCAAACCAATGAACTTCTCACTTGAGTCATGTTGTTGAGATACATGTACGCATGTAACAATGGATACATGTGACCAGACCGCTTCAGGGGCCATATATTCATGAAAGCTTGCTAGCCTAGTTAGTTCCTAACATGCATGCAGCTGAATGCACCTTAGTAGCTTACTAGACCTAGTACGGTTTCATGAATATGGCCCCTGCGCTCTATGCCAAGGGAAAATGAGATGAATACAATAACTGCTGTAATGCGAATGTGACATTTTCCTGAACTTGAAGCATGAATAGAAGAGAAACCTATAATAATGCAATGATAGAACATTGATGTATTTTGTATAATGGGGTATTAACATGATTCACTGAATATTTTGTTAAAGGATTTCTCCTCCTTTATCAGTCTTCTCATCCGTGTTTATTTTCCTCCCTTTTCTGTGTTTCCCCCTTTTTTTACTTTTCATTATCTTGTTTTTAGGAGCATACATTGTTGTGCTAAATAAATGTTGGCTATATGTGTTTAAAGTAATTTAGTTTGAACTCTGTAAGCCACATTAAGTCAGTTCTTGGACTGTGATTGTGGATTTTATTAATAAAATACCGTATACTACTTCTACTTCTTCTACCACTAATTCATGTACATGTACATGTATGTGCCTGCCCTGTGCAACAGGTGCGTTCTAGTGTTCTTCCTAGTTAAAGGGCCCCTGTCAACCAAATATTCCTGGTCTTTAAATTGCTTAGACATGTCATATTAACAGCTTTTATGTATTTTCACTTGAATGTATCGTTAAATGAAAGAAAATGTGATTTTCCGTCAAAAATAATACATGTAGCTATTTCAGAGTTTCTAAGCCCCGCCCATAAAACAAAATCTGTTTCACACGATCGCTGTCAATCATGATGTCATGTGACGAATTTCATCACAGGGGGAAATTGACTTCCAAGCTCTGTGTTGAATGCCCGTGTTTTGTGTTGCTGTGTCGAAGGATATTGGGCATGTAATTTGCCCCCAATTGGAAGAATTCAAGAGAAAATGCAGAAGAGCAGCATAGTGGGATGGTGAAGTAACACCTCAAAAGATGACGTGAGCCTGCACTTTTTCTCAAAAGATGACAATTTACGGCGAATTAGGTCAGCGAGAGTAAGGCTAACCCGTGCAAAATGCCCCAGCGACAGTAGCGTAATGTGCAGTGGTCACTTCCCCGGCGATGCCTACGAGGCGGCGGTACTGTATTCGCAGTTCAACATCAGGTTCAGAAGGAAGTTGAAGTTGGATGAGATCCCTTCCATAAATCCAATACCCAAGAAAAGGAGGAGAAAAGGAGTACACTAGTATTCGAAAAAAGGAAGAAAATCAGAAAAAGCACTCTGAAGATATATTCGCAAAATCACTCTCAATGCACAGCCAGCTATGTAATAACACGCGAAAGCCAAGCTTGCACTCGATCGCGTTTGACCGAGCCTGCCCCCTCATACGTCACGGGCTATGACGTAATACGCTGGCCAGTGATCTCTATTTTTGTCATGTCGCTCTAGTAGTAGTCAGGTTTTGATGTAAAATGTACAATTCGTCCTTATTTTTCTCTCAAAAGTATATGGTTATTCGAAATGGCCATTAAAAACTAAGGTAGATACATGTAAGTGGAAATAAGATTTTAAGCTGTCTGGCTCTCAGGGGGCCTTTAACAGACATGTTTGTCTATTTTCAGGGTAAATAAATCCATATTGTTCCAATAGCAAGTAGCCTTGCAAGCTGCAAACTCTTCATGGGCATGTGCACTGTACATGTGTCATTAATTCCTTGCTACACACATACAGTACTCACACTGTACATAACATACATGTGGCTGCCAAGTCTCCCTGATTTCACAGGAGACCCGCTGAAAACAGTCCAATATTACTGCATTGGATTTCATCACACCCAATCTCCCAAGTATGTATTTGATGGACTTCTCCCTGATTTCTGATGAAATTTCCCCAATCTTCCTGATTGTTGAATTTCAATGTTGTTAGCTCTGTGTATATAGATCTGATCTGTGATTGCTTACAACCCATTTCTTCTTGCAGAAAAGTATGGCGGCCATGGTGCGTACATACATGATGCTCTGCGTGGCGGGGTTGGTGGTCACTGTCTGTATCCTGATGGTCATGCGCAGCGGTCAAGATGGTGACGCCGGCGAGCTGATGGTCAAGGTTGTTCCAGCTCAGGTCCAGGATATCCAGTAAGTGCATCTTGTGCTTGACCAATTAGCCATTTTCATAATGTATTCAAAACTTTCCATATGCTGCATCTACTATATGTACCACATGGTGTGTGCTGAACTGAACTGAAACTTTCTCCTATGTACATACTGAAGGGTCATACATGTATGAGTGATTACATTATCAGAATGAAAAAAAGTTGAGTTATGTTTATGACCTTTTGAAGGTGCACAAATCTTCTGAAATGTAATGTCCATACTGCATGTAGACCAAGATACATGTACATGTAGATACATGTACATGTAGATACATGTAGACCAAGATAGTTTTTCACTTTTCCCGAACAGGTTGTGAAGCTATATGACTATGATATTTCATGCACGTTCTTGTTACAGTATACTGCATGATTTTTGCAATTACATGTACATGTATAAGCTTCCCTGTTTTTGATACCAGTAAACAAAATCTGGCTGTATTGCACTAATAATTATGTCATTCTTCACTGGCTTTGCTGGATTTGAGGTTGGAAAAGTGGCTACCGATAGTCTTTTCAGTAACTACAAAAATTCTAGAGTATGTAATTCTAGAGAAATGTAAAATGTCCAACAGCTTGGAAATCACATGTTGTGTACACTACAGCTCAAAGGAATTAGCATAGGGAAAGGGAAAGGGAAAAAGGGGAAGGAGCCCAGTTGTAATTTGTGGTATATTTTGTCCAGTTCAGCATGAAATATGATGCTTTTTAGGCTAAAGCATTGTTTTTCATGCTGAACTGGACAAAATACACCACGGTTTAAACCTGCGGGTCCTTCCCTTTCCCTTTCCCTATGCCAATTCCTTTGAGCTGTAGTGTATGATGTAGTACACTCTACGTATTCATACTATTCTTCCATGATGAGTAATGTAGAAACTTCATACATGTACATGGTATGGAAATGCCTTAAACATACAAACTGTCCTTGGAGTTTAGTTAGCACTTAAACATGTACATGTAGGAAGTGAACTTCTGTTTAGATAATCACTTTACCACAGGCACAAAAGTTACAGTTTAGTATCTAAACCAGTCTATTTCCACCCCTTGTTTCGAAATTGGATTGCCAACCCTCATATTGGTTACAGTACATGTGCAAAAGTTACATACCATTAATGGTAACTCTGCCATCAAAGGTACAGTGTAACATCGCTCGATAGCCAATGAAATCCAAGGTTTCAATAGAAGTTGCCCTTGGTAGCAAAGTTACCATCCATTTAGTAAGTTTTAGGCAAAGGGGCCCTGCACTCTGATCATCATGTAGACATGTACATTTGTAGCTTTGTTCTAGAAAGAGTGCAACTTGTTCCTAATGATGAACAAAGAACACATCTTAAAGGATTGCCATTAGTACATGTATAGAATGAACTGAAAGATACAGTGAAACCTGTCTACAGTGGTCACCCAAGGGAAACAAAAATTGTGGCCTTTATAGACAGGTGGCTGCTATAGACAGGTTGTTTAAAACATGATCTCTCTCCGGGGGAATTATTTTAGTGGCCACTATAGACAGGTTGGCTGCTATAGACAGATGGCCACTAAGACAGTTTTGACTGTATCTTCTTACAGTTCATTCTAAATGCTGGTGTTTGTTCCGTCACACCATCGCACTAGTCTTAGATTACCAGACTCTTTATCATTTGTCAGTTGGGATCAGAAATGTCTAACAGCCTGGAAGTCAGGCAAACAGGTTCCTGTACTGGGGACCACCGTGCGTAGCCTCGGTACAAGGCTGTGAGGTGCATGGACACAACCCAGTCTGGTAACAACCATGTCTGGTAACACAGACTATGCCCAGAGGAGCCATAATATAAAAAGGGCGTGGTCTACATGTACATGTATGTTACCAGACATGCAGTAGTTGTTAACAGATTGGGTTGTGTCCATGCACCTCACAGCCTACACATGTACGTACATGTGGGTAGCCGGTTACAGTTCGATATTCCGAAGGTTCGTTTATTTTGAAGGTTCGTTATTCCGAAGGTTCGTAATTCCGAAACATGTAAATTGCCTATACCTTGATGGTCGTTAGTCCGAAAACGAAAAAGGGTTCGTTAATCCGAGCATTTGTTGCGTAACGTTTGGAATAACGAACCTTCAGAATAACGAGTGCTTCCCGGGTAGCCTAGTACTACATATGTAGGCTGTGAGGTGCATGGACACAACCCAGTCTCAGCAGTCTGTTAACAACCATGTCTGGTAACACAGACTTCATGTACATGTATGTGTTTACAGACTGGGTTATGTCCATGCACCTCACAACCTACTTTCATACTGTACATGTACACATGTACCTACTGTATGCCACACCTTACATTATACATGTACATGTGTGATTATTTACAAGTATTAAAAATGTCCAACAGCCTTGGCGCTAGACTAGCAGGTAGCTGGTTGGCAGTGTGTGTGTGTGATGTATTGGGGTGCAGGCTGCTGTCAAGTGCTTTAGAGACTGGAGTGTGAGTGCAGGAGAGCATGGAGAGAATGGGACAGTGGGGTGCAGCAAGACATGAATAAGTGAACATGAGGCTTCCACATCAAGGTCAGACCAGTGACCTCAGTCATCAATCAGGAGTCTAGCCTTCAATCAAGGCTTTGGAGTGGGTACACTAACCACAAACTCAATGTCAAGCGGTAAAAAAATGTATGTTACATTACAGTGTACATGCTAACGGGGTTTCCACAGTACACACGAGAAATCTATTTAGTCCAGGCATTATTTGATATGACCTCCCACTAATTGCAACAGAAAGTCTGTCAACTGTTTTATACCCAGAAAAATGTCCTCTATAACATATCAAAACTCTTAAGGAATCCTGATGGTGGAAAGTACCATGGCGGCCATTTTTCAAAATGGCCGCCATAAATCTGATATTTCCCTATATCTCTGTTTCTAAATAAAACAGATCTTTGATTTTAAGTGCTAAACATACATTTTCAGGGACAAGGAATCATATAAAATACATTTCAGTATGCAGAAACTGCACAAAATGCCAAAATGGCGGCCATTTTCCAAAATGGCCGCCATAAACACATATTTTCCGATATCTCCGCTTCTAAGTGGCATGGAGATTTGATGTGAAGTGCTAAACATACTTTTTCAGTGACAAGGAATCAAATAAAATACATTTCAGTATGCTGAACCTGGAAGAAAATGCCGAAATGGCGACCATTTTCCAAAATGGCCGCCATAAACATATATTTTCCGATATCTACGCTTCTAAGTGGAATGGAGATTTGATGTGAAGTGCTAAAAATACTTTTTCAGTGACAAGGAATCAAATAAAATACATTTCAGTATGCTGAACCTGGCACAATATGCTGAAATGGCGGCCATTTTTCAAAATGGCGGCCATTTCCCTAAATAATGTATTATTATTAGGGTCTGCAAACCAGAGTAGTTGCAATCTAGAAGATTCTAGGTTTGCCTTTTGTAGGTGGGTCTGACGGTGACCTGTTGTTAGCTTAAATGGCATCCATTTTCCAACAAAGCAACCATACAACCCTGATATTTCCCAATATCACTGCTTCTGAATTACTTAGGGCTTTGATTTTCAGTGCCATTTTCCAAAATGGCCGCCTTAAACAGATATTATCCGATATCTCCGCTTCTAAGTGGCATAAAGATTTGATGTAAAGTGCAAGACATATATTTTATGGGGCGATGAATCCATTGAAACACATTTCAATAAGCTAAACCTGACTAATCCAATGATATACATTCTAATAAGCTAAATCTGACTAATAAGCCCAAAAGGCAGCCAAATCCAGATGTCATCTTGCTTGAGACACAAGTGAGATTTGCTGCCAGATTGCTACATAAGTACGCTATATTGTTGGTAAGTGTAGAAGTGGTTTGGTGTGGTAGTAGTAAACATAGTAAACTGGCCTAAGCTGAATGTTACAAGTAGCCCTTTTAGAGGTAACAGGCATGCATCCGTTCAAAGGTAGTAATAATCTAGTATTATTACGGTCTGCAAACCAGAGTAGTTGCAGTCTAGAAGATTCTAGGTTTGCCCGATTGTGTGTGGGTCTGACGGTGACCTGTTGTTAGCACTTCGATTCGATTCGGTATAAATCATAATCATAACTACAATGCAGGTCAATCAATGGCAAATCAACTCATTATTAGACAATTTATAACCCGACCCCCTTCAACTTTTTTTGAAACATGGGCTAAATATTTCCCAAATATCTGATGGAAGAGTCTGAAATATGTTGCATAGACATAGAGCTTTGATTTTCAGTGCTAAGTTTACATTTTGGGGGGCCAGGAATCCACTGAAACAAATTTCAATAAGCTAAACCTGGCCAAAAAGCTGAAACAACAGCCATTTTCCAAAATGGCCACCATATAAACCTTATATTTCCCAATATCTCCATTTCTAAATGACTTAGGGCTTTGATTTTCATGGCTAAGTATACATCTTCTGTGGCCAGGAATCCAATGAAAACATTTTAATAAGCTATACCTGGCCAAAAAGCTTAAATGGCATTCTTTTCCAAAAAAAAAAAACCACCATACAACCCTGATATTTCCCACTATCACTGCTTCTGAATTACTTAGGGCTTGGATTTTCAGTGCTAAATAACATTTTGTGGGGCCATGAAACACATTTCAAGGAGGTAAACTTAAATAAAAAGCCTAATTGGTAGCCGTTTTCCAAAATGATATTTCACCATATCTCTGATTCTAAATGACTTCGGGCTTTTCTTTTTCAGTGCTAAATATACATTTTTAGGGGCCAGGAATCCAATGAAGCACATTCTGATAAGCTATATCTGGTCAAAAAGCTGCAACAGCATTCATTTCCCAAAATGGCCACCATATAAACCTGATATTTCTCAATATCATCGCTTCTTGATAACATTGGGAAGTGATTTTTAGTACTGAATATACATTTTCTGGGAACACGAAACTAACGAAACACATTTCAGTAAACTAAACCTGACTAAAAAGCTTAAATGGCAGCCATTATCTCAAATGACCGCCAAATAAACCTAATGTTTCTCAATATAATTCTGCTGTTTAATAACCAAGTGACTCGATTTCTTGTAATAAACATACATTTTGGGCCAGGAATCCAATGACACACATTTCAATAAATCCAATAATTGGATTAATCAGGTTTGGCTTATTGAAATGTATGTCAAGAAGTCAAGTTTAGCTTATTAGCTGTATTTTATTGGATTCCTGGCCCCATAAAATGTACGTCTAGCACTTAAAATCAAATCTCTGTGTTATTTGTAAGCGGAGATTTAGGAAAATGTAAGTTTTATGGCAGCCATTTTGGAAAATGGCTACCATTTTGGCTTTGTAGCCAGGTTTAGCATACCGAAATGTGTTTCATTTGATTCCTTGTCACTGAAAAAGTATGTTTAGCACTTTACATCAAATCTCCATGCCACTTAGAAGCCGAGTTATAGGAAAATATCTGTTTATGGCGGCCATTTTGGAAAATGGCTGCCATTTTGGCTTTGTGGTCAAGTTTAGAATACTGAAATGAGTTTTATTTTATTCCTTGTCACTGAAATAGTATATCTAGCACTTCACATCAAATCTCCATTCAATTTAGAAGCGGATATATAGGAAAATATGTGTTTATGGCGGCCATTTTGAAAAATGGCTGCCATTTCGGCATTTTGTGCCAAGTTCAGCATACCGAAATGTGTTTCATTTGATTCCTTGTCCCTGAAAATGTATGTTCAGCACTTAAAATCAAAGTTCCACGCTATTTAGAAACAGAGTCATAGGGAAATATCAGATTTATGGCGGCCATTTTGAAAAATGGCCGCCACGGAACTTTCCACCACTAGGATTCCTTAAGAGTTTTGATATGTTATAGAGCACATTTTTCTGGGTACAAAACACTTGACAGACTTTCTGTTGCAATTAGTGGGAGGTTGACCCCTTTTTTCTCACAAAATGCCTGGACTAATTCTATAGCACGATAAAGAAACGTGAAAATAGTGAACAGGGCGTTCACACATTTTAATCCTGAAACTCAATAAGGAAATGTTGTATTCATGTGCAGCTGTACAGTACCTGTACATGTAGGTGCACATATTATTACTGCAATCTACACACAGTGTTTTCCTTGTTTTCTGCTGATCTGCTGTCTTAAGTGGATGCATTATTTTGAGTTAATTCTATTGTGTTTGCAAAACTAGTGATATGTACGTCATCCTAATGTGTCCCATTACACTCTGTTCCTTTGAGTTTGACCTTCTCCCAGTCATCCATCCTCAGACCCAAGCCATGTCCTCCCAATACAGTGTAGCCTGAGATCAAATGCAATCAGCTCCATACATTGACTGCAGTCTGACTGCAATAGATTGCAATCAGTTGTGACGTTGATCTCAGGCATAACTGTGTATCATCCATCTATCACCACCCAGTTACAAGTCCTACCCCCAATGCCCCACCCATTTGATTGTACAATAAGATATATGGCTACTGATAATCGTTTGTCTCGCAATGTAAGGTAAACGGAATCGAAAAGATCACGATGTTTCGTGCGCTGCAACACTTCGTCAGAGTATCACACCTGACAAAGTTTTGCAGCGGCGCATGAATCGTTGTGATCTTTTCGATTCCGTTTACCTTACATTGCGAGACAAACGATTATCAGTAGCCATTTATCCGCAATGAGTAACATATTAAAGATTGTCCGTCCCTTTTGCAAGCTTAAAATTTGAAATCGTCTATCACGATCGTAAATTGAAGAAAGTGTGATTCAAGACCATTTCTAAGAATATAGCATGTTGAAGCTTTCTGTATATGTAAAAAATTTCAGCCGTTAAATTTCAAACCGACTTTTTTCGTACTACGAAAAAAGTATTAGTCTTTGTTACAGTATCTATGTGGTTATTATGCGTGTGTGAAATCCTAATTTTATGAGTACATGTAACTACCAAACTTTGGAGATGATTCCTTCCATAAACAATTTTTTTCATAATGCGTTTTATAATTTAATAAACAGATTAATCAATAAAGCAGATATTTCAACACAAACTGCTAAGAGCCTGAGGTAAAGACTATTAATCAGACGTTGTTTATGTGCATTATTTGAATTTAAACATTACGTACATCAGTTTCAAATTTTAAATATAGAGCTTGCTAACACTTCTCTATATTTTTGCCAATGTTTCGATGGTTTTGTGGTGATCTGAAAAAGGGACGGGCTGTCTTTAAGCAATAAGACATATGAGAATAAAGGCAGTTGCCACCCAGACTGCAAAGGATCCAGTGCAGCATTTTCCTTCCTCCCACACACATAAAACAAATTGTAACAATATTAAGGGCTAAGAAAACCCAGTGTACATGTATGTAACATTGTGTACTGTTGTGCTTGTCCAAGCACTCCACTACCTACAGTAGAACCAAGGCCTCTCTTGAGTCATACACATACACTACAGCTCAAAGGAATTGGCACAGGGAAAGGGAAAGGGAAGAAAGGGAAGGACCCGCAGTTTTGAACCGCGGTATGTATTTTGTCTAGATCAGCATGAAACATAATGTTCTTTAGGCTAAAGCATTTTGTTTCATGCTGAACTGGACAAAATACACCACGATTTAAAACTGCGGCTCCTTCCCTCTCTTCCCTTTGCCATTCCCTATGCCAATTCCTTTGAGCTGTTGTGTTCATGTACATGAATGACTAGCTTCAGTGTGAGCTTCAATGTCGCCTGGTTCCATGCTGTTGGGCGTTTCTGAACCAAACAGTGCCATAAAGGAGTTCTCTATTCTTCTACTGACAAAAGAGGAGAATGAGCATGTTACTCCTAGTATTCATTTGAGTACTAGACTCTTTTTTTGTCTCGCCCACCGGAGGTGAAAGCGAGACTAAGGGATCCAAATGGCGTCTGTCCGTCGTCCGTCCGTCGTCCGTCCGTCGTCCGTCGTCCGTCGTCCGTCGTCCGTCACAAATGTTAAAGTTTACCTGCAAGACTCTCTTATGATCCATAACTTGGCAACTGTTACAGCAATGGCAGCCACACTTGGTTGATAGAAGCACTAGGGGTATCTTCATGTTATGGTGTTGTCAGAGGTCATGTGATGATGTCAAAGGTCATTTGAGGTCATATATTAAAGAGTATGTGCAAGACTCTCTTTTTTGTCTCGCCCACCGGAGGTGAAGGCGAGACTAAGGGATCCAAATGTCGTCCGTCCGTCGTCCGTCCGTCGTCCGTCCGTCGTCCGTCCGTCGTCCGTCCGTCGTCCGTCGTCCGTCCGTCGTCCGTCGTCCGTCGTCCGTCGTCCGTCACAAATGTTAAAGTTTACCTGCAAGACTCTCTTTTGACAAATAACTTCACATAGGTTGCTTGGATTACAACCTAACTTGGGTCATAGATGCACTGGGGGTACCTTCATGTTATGGTACCGTTGGAGGTCACAGGATAAGGTCAAAGGTCATTTGAGGTCATACGTTAAAGTTTACCTGCAAGACTCTCTTTTGACAAATAACTTCACATGGGTTGCTTGGATTACAACCTAACTTGGGTCAAAGATGCACTGGGGGTACCTTCATGTTATGGTGCTGTTGGAGGTCACAGGATAAGGTCAAAGGTCATTTGAGGTCATACGTTAAAGTTTACCTGCAAGACTCTCTTTTGACAAATAACTTCACATAGGTTGCTTGGATTACAACCTAACTTGGGTCATAGATGCACTGGGGGTACCTTCATGTTATGGTACCGTTGGAGGTCACAGGATAAGGTCAAAGGTCATTTGAGGTCATACGTTAAAGTTTACCTGCAAGACTCTCTTTTGACAAATAACTTCACATAGGTTGCTTGGATTACAACCTAACTTGGGTCATAGATGCACTGGGGGTACCTTCATGTTATGGTGCCGTTGGAGGTCACAGGATAAGGTCAAAGGTCATTTGAGGTCAAACGTTAAAGTTTACCTGCAAGACTCTCTTTTGACAAATAACTTCACATGGGTTGCTTGGATTACAACCTAACTTGGGTCATAGATGCACTGGGGGTACCTTCATGTTATGGTGGCGTTGGAGGTCACAGGATAAGGTCAAAGGTCATTTGAGGTCATACGTTAAAGTTTACCTGCAAGACTCTCTTTTGACAAATAACTTCACATAGGTTGCTTGGATTACAACCTAACTTGGGTCATAGATGCACTGGGGGTACCTTCATGTTATGGTGCTGTTGGAGGTCACAGGATAAGGTCAAAGGTCATTTGAGGTCATACGTTAAAGTTTACCTGCAAGACTCTCTTTTGACAAATAACTTCACATAGGTTGCTTGGATTACAACCTAACTTGGGTCATAGATGCACTGGGGGTACCTTCATGTTATGGTACCGTTGGAGGTCACAGGATAAGGTCAAAGGTCATTTGACGTCATACGTTAAAGTTTACTTGCAAGACTCTCTTATCACACATAACTCATCACATGTTGCTACAATGGCAATCAAACTTGGATGATGGATGCACTGGGGGCACCTGCATGTTATTGTGCTGTAAGAGGTCACATGATAAGGTCAAAGGTCATTTGAGGTCATACATTAAAGTTTACTTGCAAGACTCTTGGTGAAGGCTTCCTAACTTGTGCACAGAACTGTGTGAGGGATACAATTCTTTTGCGTAGCAACGGAGATCGCGATATTTCTGGTTATTTTCGCAAGTGGGCGAGACACAATATTGCTAATGCCTTGTCTATGTTAAAGTTTACCTGCAAGACTCTCTTTTGACAAATAACTTCACATAGGTTGCTTGGATTACAACCTAACTTGGGTCATAAATGCACTGGGGGCACCTTCATGTTATGGTACCGTTGGAGGTCACAGGATAAGGTCAAAGGTCATTTGAGGTCATACGTTAAAGTTTACCTGCAAGACTCTCTTTTGACAAATAACTTCACATGGGTTGCTTGGATTACAACCTAACTTGGGTCATAGATGCACTGGGGGTACCTTCATGTTATGGTACCGTTGGAGGTCACAGGATAAGGTCAAAGGTCATTTGAGGTCATACGTTAAAGTTTACCTGCAAGACTCTCTTTTGACAAATAACTTCACATGGGTTGCTTGGATTACAACCTAACTTGGGTCATAGATGCACTGGGGATACCTTCATGTTATGGTGCCGTTGGAGGTCACAGGATAAGGTCAAAGGTCATTTGAGGTCATACGTTAAAGTTTACCTGCAAGACTCTCTTTTGACAAATAACTTCACATAGGTTGCTTGGATTACAACCTAACTTGGGTCATAGATGCACTGGGGGTACCTTCATGTTATGGTACCGTTGGAGGTCACAGGATAAGGTCAAAGGTCATTTGAGGTCATACGTTAAAGTTTACTTGCAAGACTCTCTTATCACAATTCTTTTGTGTAGCAACGGAGATCGCGATATTTATGGTTATTTTCGCAAGTGGGCGAGACACAATATTGCTAATGCCTTGTTTTTTTTCCAGTTTAAAAGAACGCATTCGTTGGTATCGAGAGGTGGGTACGGGCATGGTGAAAGGTCTGTTGACCCATGGATACCCAGTGCTCATGCGCGTTTCGTGCTAGTCGGACTGGTAACATAACTGATATTACTTCACAAAGGTTCGGTCAGATGGCTTTGGTTCAATACTGTTACACACTAGTATGCACACACAATTCATTTTACATACGCCATAGCCTTTCAAAGATTGCTGGTAATATCGCACACGCGCAAGTTCACAAGTGTCAAAGTTTTACCTATCTTGAAGGTAGGGCTGATGGGACTGCCGCCGAAGGTAGCGCCCTCTTCAAATGATATCGCTTCATAAGACCTCAGTTGTGTGGAAGAAGTGTGTGTTGAGGGGGGGGGGGGGAGGGGAGGGGGGCAGGGGTATAAACATACTGTATGAAAGAATTCTTCTTCAAATTGATTTTCAAGGTTTAATCACAATCTAAAAACACTCTGGAAACTGGCCAGGCTGACTTCAATGCAAAAATGGGGTTGAAAATCTGATAGTCAATTGTACTCAATTTTTTGAAGAAAATGCTTTTGAATTTTAAAATACCAGCCCCAAAATCAATTGTTTTTCATGAATACAGTTTGCTTTAAACAATACTAACAAACCTGGCACGTCACACAGAATGCTAACAAAATGTAATTTACGCCAGGTTTGTTAGTAAAAGCATACTTTTACCTGAATAATCAAACAATGCATACAAAACACACTCAGATACATGTACACATATAATACTGTACATATGTTTTGAATGTGAAGACAGGGGAAAGTGAATACTGATAAGGAATACTGTACATGCCTGTATCTTGCTGGCTTCAAGCCTACAATGTACTATGAACCTCCGCCCCGAGCCATATAAATTATTCACCATCCCATATCAGGAGGGACTGGAATCAGCATTAAGTTGAAATGAGATGGGCAGTCATCGGAAACAGGTACACGCTAGTGTAGGCTTGGGACCCACTTCACATTATGCAGAAGGCATGGAATGGACACATTCACACGCTGGTATGCATTGCACATGCAGCAGGCAGTGAAGGGAAACATTCATATGCTAGTACTCATTTCACAGCTTGCTGAAGGCGTGGAATGGACATATTAACACGGTGGAACCCATTTCACATGCTGAAGGCTTGGAATGGACACATTCACATGCTGGTACGCATTTCAGATCATGCAGCAGCAGTGAAGGGAAACATTCACACGTAGGTATGCATTTCACTTCATGCTGAAGGCATGGAATGGACACATTCACATGCTTGTGCGCATTTTACATGCATCTAGCAGTTAAGGGGGACATTTACATACACTGTCTACAGGTACGCATTTCACATCATGCAGCAGGCAGTAATGGGACACATTCACATGCTGGTACCCAATTCACTTTATGCAGTAGACTTGGAATATTCACATGAACATGCTGGGACCCATTTCACATCATTTCCATAGAGAGGACATCTTCAACTCCATGTACATGTACATGTATTCACATGTCTGAGACACATAGTCATAGTTAAGAACGGAAGATATTTTTATTAGCTTTTCCTGAATCAATTTCAATCATAGCTACAGTTTCAAGGAAATATTACCATTGATCAACAATAATCATATCCTGCATTGGACTTCCATTGTGTCTTTCTACCCACGCTTGTACAGTATATGTATGTAAATACTGTGTGTGCTGCAACCACCAATTACAACATATTATACAGTTGTACTGTATGTTTACCTGTTAAATATGCACGAGTTCAGAATTCAATGAAAACCTCACCCTTAATTCAGGGTTATTTTGGTTTCCCGCAAATGAGACACATAAAAGAACCATATTAGTGAAGGTTTGACGAAAATCGGTCAAAGAAAAAGAAAGTTAGTTTTGATTTTGTGAAGTCACATGTGAGGTGTTCTCGCATACTAGTACATGTTATCTATGTTGTGTACAATTTTTGCTTAAGATATGCATTTTCTCAAAAAGATTTATACTGCATCATCAGAAAAATGTCTTTACACACATGCCTATACGAAAAAAAAAATCATTCCTATGTCAAAAACAGGAAAAAAGCAATTTATTGAATTATTTTTTACACAACAAATTTATACATGTAGGAGAGCACCATGCATGTGATGTCACAAAATCAAAACTTTACAATCAAATAACTTTCTTTTCCTTTCGTCAAACCTTCACTGATATGTTTCTTTCATGTGTCTCCTTTTATCAAAACAAAACTAATTTCAGGGTTAACTATCCCTTTAAAATGATTTTGAGGGGGTTACAGCTTTAGAGCTGATGCCCCTAACCTCCCATCCAACAACTACCTCCCCTACCCCCCCCCCCCCCCCCCACCAACCCCCACTGCCACACTTCCCCTACTGCTTTGCCATTTCCTAGATTGTTTTAAGACAAATGAGACCAAAGATGAAGCTTAGCTGGATGTACACTCATATCTTTTTTTACCCATTCCTCAAAAGAGAAGAATGTCTCTTTTTATCAGATCTGATCTGATCTGATATAAATGTACATTTCTACTGAAGCTCATGGCAATCAAAATCATGGAGAGTCTGATTTAGCACAAGAACAGGGGCCATATTCATGAAACCATTCTAGCCTGGTTAGTTTCTAAAGTTGTGTGCTGTACTATATGGTATTTAGATAACAACTAGGCTTAGCAAGGTTTCATGAAAATGGCCCCAGGTCACCAGTTGTGCCTTAAGTCATGAGTAGGTTACAAACAGCTTGGTGAAACAGCCACAAGACAAGGTACATAAGATGAGACCAGCAACCAGGTGGAGATAATTACATACAATGTACACGTATGCCATCCTCATAGGCTTGCTCCCGGGTTATTACACATGTCAGATCCAATCTGAAAAATAAAGTCTGAAATTCTTAGACTATACTGTATCATCCTCGGCATCTGGTCTTTTGCAAGTTCCGGTTTCAATTATCGTGGGGAGAACCCCGTGGAATTCTCTTCCACAGAGTTTGAAAACCCTGACATCAGTGACCACCTTCAAGGGCAACCTAAAGACATACCTGTATAATGGTGCTGTTTGACATACAAGTTCATACCTGTATTGTATTTCTTTTCTCTCTCTCTTTAATTTGCTCTGAAGCGCCTTGAGCATCTAGTTAAGATGGAAAGTGCGCTATACATGTATAATTCTATGTATTATTATTATTATTATTATTATTATTATTATTATTATTATTATTATTATTATTATTATTATTATTATCCTCCTCTTTTATCAGTTCAGGCAGCTGGAGAAGAAATCAAGGCTGAATAAACCTACTGCAACCAGACCCCTTTATTAAATACATGTAGTCTGGTTTAGAAATACCCCACAGCCTGGAAAACAGGCTACCATCTGCATACTCCAGCCTGTTACTTTGTTTATCTAAAGCTGCCAGAGTCAACATTGTATGTATTGAGTTAATAATATTAAGCTTGTGTCCACAAATAAGTTAGTTGTCCAGGAGTACCATCTGGTAAGCAGCAATATTGATAGGTCAGAGACATGAAGGTTTGAACAAACAGATTATTTCTTATCTGTGACAGTATGTTTGAACTGCAAAGTACACTGTAAACTTGTCTACATAAAAGGTGGAAATTATCTTGGGCCCATCTCATAAACAGTTGCGATTAATGTGCATCGATTGCAAGTCCAATCCCCTATCTCTAATGTATAGAGTTACACTGTACAATCAATTTCAACCGCAAGTCTAAAAAAAGGGGACCACATTACATACATGTACATTGTTTCAAATAAACAGTTAAAAAAGGGGACCCATTACGTTGTATCAAATAAAATCTAAATTGTGTACAGTTTATGACAAATGTTCAATACTTGCACCCATTTTCTCCAGGTTCCATCTGTATCACTCCACTCCTACGATGAACATCTGTTAACAGCTCTACCCTAAGGGACTCAAAACCCCGTCAAATCCATCAATCTCAAACAGTTTACAGTTACATGTACATTATGTCTCAAGAAGTTGCTTTTTAAAAGACCTTTCTTGATGTTATAACATTTAGTTGTGTTACTGTACTGTGCAAAGTTCTATGGATTTTGATAAATTAAGTTTACATGTATTACTCATCATTACATGTACTTGTACAGGTGTATGTACGTAAGTTCACTTGGTACCATTGTACATTGTAGGTCTCTAATGTTATTGTTCTGATGAATGTAATGCCGTTCATGTACAGTTTGTCGACGTCCCTTTAACTACATTGATGTGATTGCTCGAGATATCCAGCAGGATCCATCTGACATCCCCAATTTAATGACAAACAGGGACACTTGGCGCTACATGGTGAACAGCATCTCGGCTGCGGCCGTTAGATATAGACAGTTGGACATATCAAAGCCCTGTAATTGATGTCTTTGTTAAGCGCATCTGTATTAAGAAACTTGCTCATGAATGTTGATTACAGTGTATGTGAAGTTTTTTGTGATAATCTACATGTATTAAGAAACTTGCTCATGAATGTTGATTACAGTGTATGTGAAGTTTTTTGTGATAATCTACATGTATTAAGAAACTTGCTCATGAATGTTGATTACAGCGTATGTGGAGTTTTTTTTTGTGATGATCATATCATC
Source organism: Arbacia lixula (assembly GCA_963669155.1). Taxonomy (NCBI): domain Eukaryota; kingdom Metazoa; phylum Echinodermata; class Echinoidea; order Arbacioida; family Arbaciidae; genus Arbacia; species Arbacia lixula. Next base: position 17,641,010 of record OZ022597.1, read on the forward strand.
TTCAGGAGGTTGCATAGTAACTTTTATTTCAAGGAAGTTCTTGCTAGTGTTGAGTCCTCTCTTCATGCTTAAACTAGTTCTGTTTCTTTTGCTTCATTTAGGAGTCCGATGAGAAACATAAAGGGCGCCACCGATGACAAAGTGGATGGATTCGTAGCCGCATTACCGAAATGGGAAGGCAAACCTGCAGTTGACGACGAGGAAGACGCGTGGGAGAACGAAAACGAAAGTAGTAACGACAGCACGGACAATGCCCTGGAGGGGGAGAGGGATGATGATGTGCGGGATGCGGGCCCTGACGCCATGACGATACTCCACAAGAATGCGGCTCCGCTTATGGACATTCTGGAGGAGGACACCAGTGGGGAGAGGACTAATATTCGTATCGCAGACACAAAACCAATACATGGTGGCAGCGGTGGGAATAAAGACACTGGTGATGGTGTTTCGCAGGGAGGGGGCGGAGCTACCGGGAACCTGTCTCTGATCGCCGACGGCAACGCGGGGACGTTGAGGGACGAGGTGGACGACAACATGGAGAACATGAGGATCGCAGTCGTCGGGAAGAAGCAATCCAGGCCTGGGATTGCGGGCGGAGTTCAGGACCTTCTCAGGCACCCAGAATCACACAGCGTCAAAGGTGGGTAGCCTTGCGTCAAGGATACATGTCCATTTATTAGCTTTGATTCTCACTGACTACATGCAATTCTCCTTTTCTAAGAATCACACAGCATCAAAGGTCCATAGCTAGGTGTGAAGGCAGTGGGATAATGATAATCCAATTTTACGTAGTTAATTAGTTCTTAGATCACAGTTAATTTTTATAATTAATTTGAATTAAGCCGTGGTAGAAACTAATGCGACAAGTTTAAATCTATTGCCCTATGCCAAATGTGCACACTGTATCTTAAGTGCACACGCTATAAATCAAACGCACTTATTTTTACTGCTTTTATTTGATTTCATATGAGGGTCATTTTCCCCTTTAATGTTTTGTTTTTCCTTGATAAAAAAAGGATTGCTGATTCAGTTGTTGGTAAAAATTGATTGCAGACAGGTGAGGTGGCAGCAGTTGCCGCTGATTTGTCTCAGACATACATGCCAAGCTGTGTATAAGATTTCTACTGCTTTTATTGAAATTACACACGGAATATCCCATTTGCAAAGATCATGAAACTCTGCAGGAAGCAACAGTAAACCCTGACAATAACGTGTATGAAATGTCACTGTCATTGCTTCATAAACATTTTCAGAAGTGAAAAACTATCCCTGTTTATGTGTGAACCGCAGTAAGCATAGTCTACATTCGTCATCGTATTGTCCCTCTCAGCACGCAATAGCAGCATTGCTCCCATTGAACGCATGCACTGTGGAGCAGGCCCATAGCGCACAGTGGTGTCTGGTCTTAAGGTATGTTTCCGACGACCAGCCCAAAACCACCTCAAAATCTACTGATCGCTATTCAGTTGGGCCTGAGATCAACATCACAGCTGATTGTAATCATTTGCAGTCAGACTGCAGTAAATGTATGGAGCTGATTGCATTTGATTGCAATCAGCTGTGATGTTGATCTCAGGCTCTACTGTAACTTCACTTGAAATAAGTTAGTGTCCAGTTCCCTTATTAGGAGGGAAGTTCTCATGCAGTACATGAACATGTCATTTTCTATGGTTTTTACACAATTATCTTTGTTGATCTGCAAAACGGACACACTGTCTTTAAATCAGACTTTCATTACCCTTTAATTATTATTTTTTTGTTTTTCCTCGACAAAACTGCTTCCTGATTGAGTTATCGGTTACCGGTTCATACACTGTACATAATTGATTGCAGACAGGTGCGTTGGCAGCACTTGCTGCTTCTGCTGATGGTATAGGGTGTAGTAATCAATTTCATATAGCAAGCGACCTCGACTGAGAAGCTGTAATTGATTGCCACTCATTTCCCATGATTAAGGCCGGTTGTGGTTCTAAGTGAGCTACTGAATGCACTGTATATGCGTAATGGCACCTGAAATTAAACCTTTTTTTTTTTTCAATTCAATTCAATTTATTCATATTTCTCTTCAATACATGTAAAATAAAAGCAATAATACATCAGCATAGTCAGTCTTTGACATAAACAAAACTAGTATAATGATGCAAAATATTACATAATGGTCAATATCAAACATACAGTGGATATAGGTAAAGAAATATGAATGGGGCCTATTTAAAGCAAGCTTGTAAATCGTATAGACCCCAAAATAATGTGGATTAAAAGAACACTTCGGAGTACGGATAAACAAATTGACCAAAGAAATGAACAAAAGAAATCATAAACAACTCAAGAAACAGCATGAAAACAAATCGAGAACAAAAATCAAAAATCAAAAGGCGTACGATTAATTCAGCAATACAACAGAAAGGTGTGCGAGCGAGGAATAGACAAACAAAACCAAACAAATCAGGAGAAGTCAGGATGAAATACGATAATGCTCAAGCTTCTACGAAGGCAATTCGACTGTTGACTCAGTATTGAATATGTATGGATAATTATAAATATGTACACGAAGACATCATTCATAAGATGGATTCATTATAATATATGCAAATCACATTATATGTACATTCCGGCAAGGACGCCTAACCATGCCACGTGGACGAGCACCCGCCGAGCTCAAGGAAATCGGCTAGTAATTCTAAAGAGTATCAGTTTTTTTTTTTCCAAGAGCTCGGCAGGTTGCTCGGACCAAGGTGCCGGGCAGCGTCCCTGTCGGAGCGTGAGTGGTGAACAAAAAAAGAGTAAAGGCTAAAAGAAATTATTGCGTGGTATATGAACATAACAAATGTTTCTTTAAATTGCATTTGAATGAAGATATTTTTATGCAACGAGTAAGTTCGTGGGGAAGGTTATTCCAAAACATTGGCCCTGTAAACATGATTGTTTTCTTTGCAAAAATTGTTCGAGTACGTGGAAGGTGAAAAGCGTCGCGCTGTCGAGTTGGATAATTATGAATAGCATCGTTTCTTGTAAACATGTGCGAGAAAACATCTGGAAGTTCCCCATTCGAAAATTTGAACATAAATATACCGACATTGTAGTAAAATAAGTCTGTTATTTTCAAGATTTTATTGCTTGCAAAAAGGTCATTTGTGTGGGACAAATAGCCAGCGTTATTTACAATTCTAATAGCACGTTTTTGAATAAGAAAAAGAGAGTCCAGTAAGAATTTTGAAGCATTCCCCCATGCAAGAATCCCATAGTTAAGATATGGCGAAATTAAAGTTGAGAATATGTTTTGTAAAATGCGGCTAGGAAAAAAGTGTTTGAGTTTATTGAGAATTCCGGTGTTTCTGGACAAAATTTTACTAAGATAATTAATGTGGGTTTTCCAAGATAAGTCATTATCAATATGTAAGCCTAAAAATTTAGTACTATCGACCTGTTGAAGATTGGTGTCGCTTATTTTAAGAGGAGTGGGGAGGGCATTCAAAGAATTACTAAAGATCATGTAGTTGGTTTTTTCAATATTAAGAGATAATTTGTTTGCGTGGATCCAAGTCTGGACTAGTCGTAATTCATTATTCATTGTATCAGCGAGTAAGATGGGATTGTTATGTGAAAAAAATAAATTTGTGTCGTCGGCAAAACAAATAAAAGAGAGTACCTGGGAAGATTTTTGAATGTCATTAATATATAAAATAAATAAAAGTGGGCCCAACAGGGAACCTTGGGGGACACCACACGAAATCAATTTTAGTTGAGAGTCATGACTATTGATGCTAACGTACTGTTTCCTATTCTTTAGATAATCCCTAAACCATTCAAGAGCCCCCCCACGGATTCCATAGTGACTTAATTTGTAAAGTAAAATTTCATGGTCTATCGTGTCGAATGCCTTCGAAAAATCAAGGAAAACACCAATGGTATGAGAAGCATCATCTATAGCATGGGCTACCTTGTCAATAAAACTGAGTAATGCATGGGTAGTACTATGTTTTTCTCTGAAACCAAACTGGGAGTTAGTGAAAACCTGGCAATTCAAAAGAAACCTAAGAGTGCGTTTGTAAACAAGTCTTTCAAGAATTTTAGAAAATGATGTTAAAAGGGAGATAGGACGATAATTATTTACGAAATCTTTTTGACCTTTTTTAAAAATGGGGACAACCTTACACTCAGTGACTGCAATCGACTGCAATAGTATGCAATAGATTGCAATAGAATGCAATAGAATGCAATAGAATGCAATAGAATGTATTAGAATGCAATAGAATGCAATAGAATGCAATAGAATGTATTAAAATGCATAAGATTGCAATTGACTGCAATAGAATGCAATAGAATGAAGTAGAATGCAATAGAATGCAATAGAATGCAATAGAATGCAATAGAATGCAATAGAATGTACATGTATTAGAATCCAATAGAATGCAATAGAATGAAATAGAATGCAATAGAATGCAATAGAATGCAATAGAATGTATTAGAATGCAATAGATTGCAATAGAATGCAATAGAATGCAATAGAATGCAATAGAATGTATTAGAATCCAATAGAATGCAATAGAATGCAATAGCATGCATTAGAATGCAATAGAATGCAATAGAATACAATAGAATGTATTATAATGCAATAGAATGAAATAGAATGCAATAGAATGCAATAGAATGCAATAGAATGCAATAGCATGCATTAGAATACAATAGCATGCATTAGAATGCAATAGAATGCATTAGAATGCAATCGATTGCAATAGAATATAATAGAGTGTAATAGAATGCAATAGAATGCAATAGAATGTAATAGAATGCAATTGGTGTCATCGATTTGTATGCATTGGTTATAGTCATTAACTGCAATCTATTAAAATCAAATGCAAACATATGTTTCAAACATATTCCAATAACTGACTGCAATAATCCATTTTCATATTCGCTGCCTGGTGACGAGCTATTACATCCACCTGTATTTTGTGATTCAGTTTGAATGGATGGAATGTACTCTGAATCTATTAGTTGTTGCTACTCAGACAAACCTCAGACAAGCTTTGGGTTACCATTAGTTACGTGTTGTTTGAATAACGTGAATAAAATTTGCATGACCGCAAGGGACTGCAATCAGCTGTATACATGTCACATGTTTGCACACACTGATTGCAGTCAATGTTTGTAATGTACTGCGATCAATTACAATCAGCTCCATATGTTTGTAATGTACACACCGATTGCAGTCAGGCGCCACCATAGAACCAATTATACAAGAGATAACACACAACATTGATTTCATGATCAATGCAAGAACATATTGTAACATGAAACTAGTGAAAAAAAGTGACTTGCATGCTGTGTTTTCTTTTTCTAGTGGTATACAGAGAACCCAAATGAAGAAATTGTTTTGTAAGAGTGTATGATGAATTCTATTTTGGTGACTTGTAGCATATGTACACACTGATTATTTTTGGTAGAAGCCACATCACTTAACTGCATCTAAAGTGTACATTAAGTAGACCACACATGGTACCTTGGCAGAGAATAATCACCAATTGCCAAGTGGAGGCACGTTATGTAAACATTCATGGAGCAGCACATTATTGACATAGGCCCAGAAAAATACTGTGCAGCTCTAATTATGGTATGTGAGAAAAACAACATCCCTCTGCCCAGGAAGTGTCAAAGTTCTGTTTTCTGAACAGTTCTATGCAGTTTATATCATTTTGCACGTCAAAAGCATTTTTTTAATTTTTTTTTGTTTTGGGGGGGGACCATTAACCAAATGAAGGTGATAAGTTGAAAGCAGGGTTGATATTGTATTCTGTCATAGCATCAGATTTGGTTGATTATTTGGTGACACATTGGGAACTTAGGCCCGATTTACACCAAAAGGCCAGCTCGAGGCCTCCTTTCCTTTTACACCGCATTTATGCCGGCCTTGGGCTGGCCTCGGGCCGGCCCGAGACTACCTCCAGAGGTGGTCCCAAATCGGGGCCGGCCTCGGTCCTCCTTTGCATTTACACCAAGCTTTAGGCCGGTTTCGGGCCGGCGCGAGGCCGCCCTAAAAGCTTGGTGTAAATGCGGTCTAAGTCTGTTTTGCGGTCTAAGTCTGTTTTTCGTTCATTTCATGCATTGTTGTGATTCTACATGATCACAGTGTTTTTGTCTCTCTTGTGTTCGAAGCTGTGAAACCTAGCTGTGAACTCAAGAACAACATCATGATGATGAAAACCCATAGTGTCATCATTCATGTATTATTGTGATGCCATAATCACAGTGTTTTTGTCTCTCCTGTATTAGAAGCTGTGAAACCTAGCTGTGAGCCCAAGAACAACATCATGATGATGAAAACCCGTCTACATTGTAGTGTCATCATTCATGCATTATTATGATTCCATAATCAGTGTTTTTGTCTCTCCTGTATTAGAAGCTGTGAAACCTAGCTGTGAACCCAAGAACAACATCATGATGATGAAAACTCACAAGTGCTCCAGCTCCACCATGCAGAACATCCTCTTCCGCTGGGGCGAGAACCACAACTTGACCTTTGCCCTCCCGAGATCGGGCGTATACCTCGGCGGCCCCGCCCCCTTCACCAAGCAGTCCGTCATGGAGTCGAATGGAGGCCACTACAATATCATCGCAAATCACCTCGTATATAATGAGAAAGGTACCAGCAATGTAGTCTTGCCGTTTTCCTTATGTCTTCACAACGTACATGTAATAATAATAATAATAATATTCAATTCTTAGAGACGCATAATACCATTCAAATAGTCTCTATGCGTGTGAAAGTAAAAATTGATTATGTGAGAATTTGAAAATAACTAGTAATTATCAAACAGATGCGTCTTTAGTCTTGATTTGAATTGATCAAAGTCTGTCAATGATCTAATGCCTTGGGGGAGGTTATTCTATAATTTGGGTGCCGTATTTGCAAAAGCTCTATCACCGAATGTCTTAGATTTTACACAAATTTCAGAGAGAAGATTTTTTGAATGAAGATTACGAGTAGGCTGGTATGGTTTGATGAGTTCAGTAAGATAGACAGGAGCATTTCCACATAAGCATTTGAATACAAGAGTGAGGATTTTAAACTGAACACTTCCTCCCTTACTGCGTGCGTATTCTTCCATACCGTATAGGGAAAGCCATTCCATATTGTATCCCACAGTGCCCTTAAGAATATTTTTATTTTTTTTTATTTATTAGTATAATTTACCCAGGATTGCCCCTTCAGTGGTTGAACACTGTTCTACCAGGGGGCCCTGCTTTGACACATTATATGATTTACATAAATACAAATAAATAAAATGAACAGTTCAGTGGGAAATGAACATAAATACAAACAAATAATATGTAAATGTACATGATAGTTATCAATATTTGAAAAACATAGGTCTTTGCTGTTGCCGACCTATATGAAAAGAAATTACATTGGATTGTTTGATTGCCATGTATTTCTACATGTATGTCTCCAATATAACGGTATGAATTGTTTGGTTGTGGTACGTTTATTAAACATCTGGGTGTAAGTTATTCCATATTGTTGACCCATGGTGTGAAAAGGACTCTTACATGCTTTTCACACTGGCAAAAATTAGCCCCGTTCTATCCTTAGCCCCGTACTATCCCTAGCCCCGTACTATTTCTTAAACCCGACTAGCTTTTCAAACTGTTCTCACTCGATATCGTTAGCCCCGGACTTTCTCGACAGCTTATGAATATTTATGAGTGTACGTCTTGCACATCGGCTCTTTACCACTCCGCATCAAGATCACTCGCCCGTCGGGCCTTATCTGATTGGTCTTGGCGTTTCGGCCTTGAGAACTGACATCGCATTTCCTTAGGCCCGTACTATTTTTCGTTTCTGTTCACACTGGCGCTCTTAGCCCCGGACTATTCGGCTTGGCCCTGCAATTGCGGTGTTAGCCCTGCTTTTTTGCAGGGCCAATTAATCCCGGATTATTGGTGGGGCTAGCCTACTTTGGTCAAAACCAATGTGAATAGAAAGTGGCTAAGGCCCCCCCCTTAGCCCCATCTACAGTACGGGGCTAAGGAAATTTTTGCCAGTGTGAAAAGCATATTAGCTGGTTTGGCTATGTCCTACATGTCTCATACATTGTGCACTAGACTGGAAGCAGACATGACTGCCAACAAACTCTGAAGGGCTGTTACCCTATGCATTATGGGATGGCTCTTCATTAGAAACGGTGTAGATAATTCTCCCTATCGCATATAGCTCTCCGAGTCTGAACGCGTGTGGCGCTCTAATTTTTTTACCTTTAGTTCTTGGAATATGAACTTAACTAGAATATGAACTAGAAATGGTATCTGATAATTCTCCCTATCGCATATAGCTCCCCGAGTCTGAAAACGTGTGGCACTCTTAATTTTTTTACCTTTAATTCTTGGAATATGAACTTCCGGTTCACGGACATTCTATAGCCATTGTGTCTTTTTATTCTTTCATTAGTCCATCCACAATCAAGGTTGAGGTAGGCAAGTGATAGGTGGTATTTTCTTCCAAGTCCTTCATCCATGTAACAACCCTTCCATTTTAATATTACAAGGATTACAAGGGTTGAAATGATAGATTCTGTGCGTTAATGCGTGAGTTGAATACGTACCAAACTCCTACCGGAAGTATATAGATATCGACTGTATGCGAAAGGGAGAATTTGTGGAAGGTACTCTGAATCCAGGAGTTGTTTACACTTTGACTGAAAGGATAGGGAATGTATGAGTGCCAAGTACTACATAAAAAAAAAATAGTTACAACTCAAATCAAACTTAACTTTACACATAAGATTAAACATTTTTTTTTCTTTTTATACATTGATCTTTATAGACTAGTCATTATAGACAGTGGTCTTTATAGACAGTGGTCTTTAAAGACAGTGGTCTTTAAAGACAGTGGTCTTTATAGACAGTGGTCTTTATAGATAGTGTTCTTCATAGACAGTGGTCTTTATAGATAGTGGTCTGTATAGACAGTGGTCTTTATAGACAGTGGTCTTTAAAGACAGTGGTCTTCATAGACAGTGGTCTTTAAAGACAGTGGTCTTTATAGACTGTGGTCTTTAAAGACAGTGGTCTTTATAGACTGTGGTCTTAATAGTCAGTGGTCTTTATAGTCAGTGGTCTTTATAGACAGTTGCCATTATAGATTGGTCTTTCGAGACATTGCTCTTTACAAGCCATTTTCACTGTATTATAATCTAACATGTTTTTGCTTGCTCTGTGTTTGCAGCTCTTGTGGACTTGATGCCAGCGGATACTGTTTTCATCGCACTCTTGCGGGACCCAGCCACCCAGTACGAGAGCATGTACGGCTATTACCGCTTCGACAGCCGCTTCCATGCTCCTCTAGACCAGTTCCTCAAAAGGCCCAACCTCTACTACGAGAGCGAAGCCCATACTGTTCGGCACGCTGGCCGTAATCCCATGTTATTCGACATCGGGCTCGACGCACGCCACCTAGAGGCGAACGACCGCAAGGTGATTGGGCACATCGAGGGGCTGAGCAAGCGATTCGACCTGGTCCTCATCGCGGAGTACTTCAAGGAGTCGCTGATCCTGCTCAAAGACATCCTCTGCTGGGACATGGACAGCATCGTATACTTCAGCCAGAACGCCCGCAGTAAATCATCGGTGAAGTCCCTCACGGACGACATGAAGCGCAGCATTCGCCACTGGAACGGTGCCGACAACATGCTCTACCAGCACTTTAATAGGACGTTATGGCAGAAGATCGAGGCGTTTGGCTACGAGCGCATGAAACAGGAGGTGGCCGAGCTTGAGCGGAGGAATACGGCACTGTCCAAGCTGTGTATTGGTAGCACCAAGCAGGCGGGAGACTCTCGGGTGTGGTACCCTCCTGGGGTGAACGTGAACAGCTTTGTGCTGAGCTCCAATGCGCAGGGCAACCAGCTCTGTGACCAGATGACCCGGCCAGAGCTGACCTACATCCATATTCTGAGGAAGCAGCAGGTGGAGAGGGATAGTCGGCATCTCAGATAGTAGTCTCTGCCCTCCGTCACTCTCTCATTAAGTGAACAAAGTGTTTGCAATATTCTGTACAGATGTTCCCGTTGATTCTGCCTACTAGAGCTGCTTGTTGGCTTCTCATGCCACCAGATGTCAGAGTGGTCACCATGGTGATTTCCTGTATTTTCAATGAAGAATGACCAGGGCCCGTCTTATGAAGAGTTGCGATTGCTCTCTATCAGATGCAAGTCCAATCCCCAGGGTGGTATTACAGAAGTTATTCTAAGTTTTCTCCTAAGTTTTCTCCTAAGTCCCCGAGTTAGGAGGTGCCTAAGAGAGCAAGAAATTGGTATTCCAGAACGTCCTCTTACGACAATCTTAATGCAAATTAGGGAGGGTTTGACCCCACCCAGTGCGCATTTATTAGCCAATGGAGGAAAGTGTTTCATTTATGAACAGCCAATCACAATCACAGCATCTCATCGGGGGCCCTCCCCCTAGGATTCTTAATTTTGTGGTTGCGCAACTATGTGCGCGCACATCATTCATGAACGCGCGCTTGCGCAAATAAATGCTGCTCTTTTTTATTGCGTGTGTTATGAATAGCTAAGACAGGGGGATGCTCTCCTAAGTTTTCTCCTAAGTTTTCTCCTAAATCCTCTCTTACGCACATTCTGGAATACCAATCCTCCTAACTCTATGATTTGCATAAATTTGCATAAAGATAGGAGAAAACTTCTCTAAAGGAGAAATCTTAGGAGCGGAGTTAGAAGAAAAGTTCAGATCGTTCTGGAATACCACTTTGGAGAATCCTAGACTTAGGATAAGATTTCTCCTAAGTTATCGTTCTGTAATACCACCCCCAGTCTCTAGTCTACAGAGAAACGATTGATATCAATCTCAAGTCAAGTTGTGCTCAATCGCAAATCTTTGTTAGACAGGGCTGAGGAGTGTTTTAAATCATGAATTCCATTTTCCATTGTTTTAGCGGCCAGCGTATGCTTCTTTCTTAATTTATGAATGCAGGAAAGTATTAAACATATGCCACCATTTGTAAGCACATGTCACAATCTCCTTGCATTCACAGCATTCCCTACATACAGCCAAAATCTAGACAAGAAATATTAATCTTGCTGCGAGATATTCAATCTAACATGATGTGGTGTTGCACGGATGCCAATGCAAGGCTCAGACACATTTTGCTCATTTACGAGAAAATTCTCTTTTGTTAGTTGCTTCCTTTTGTCAGATTAGGGCAGTAATACTGTACAGACTACAGAGGCCAGCTTTTGTTCTTGCATTTAAAAAGGCCTTTCTCCATGTCCCATACATAATTGCATCGAGGAAAGGCAGCCCTTTTGCAGGTCAAAAAGAAAATTGTGGAAATACCATGTCAAATGGATGAAAATGCTTTCATATATTACAACTTCCATGGCAATATTAGATCTGGAAACTAACTTTAAGCTGGAGTATATAGTATTGATCAATGGAGTTCTGGTCTTCTGGATGCGTCGTCCAAAAGCATGCGTCACGACTCTACACATCAGTTTTTTACAAAAGGGTCTGGGATGCTCTACCTTTAAAGGTAAAAGGGAAAAAATTGCTAGGAGGGTAGAGTGCATGCACAACAGTGAACAGATTTGAGCTATATGTTAGTAATTGCCAAGAGCTATTTGATTTGAACATAACTGCAACATATCATACAGCTGTGCTGTGGTCTACGCCCTCTGTCAAAAGATTTCAAATGATTATGGACTCGAGGTCAGCATGAAATTGTTCTTAAAGAAAATTGGCATGTACAGAACGTGTGTGTCGTGTACATATTGTAGGAAATTGAATTATGTAGTATGTCAGTACTTTTGATTACAAATTATGTAGTACTTCAAAATACAATGTACAAAGCAGTGAAATTAATCATGATTTTTACCCTGGTGATTCGGTAGTGCAAGGCTTTTAACTTTATTTATTGTAGTAAGTCTTGTAAGTAAGTTTAGTAGTAGTAGATTGATACTTTATACGTAGAAGCGTATATTATCATGTGAGGATTTACGATTGCAGTATGAAAATTGAATGACTGCCAACTTGCTCTGAATGGCTGAAGAGTTTTACTCGGCCATTATTGATATAAATTCCAAAGAAACAATCACAATTACAAAAGGGCAAAATGATATGATACTGTATATGCCATATATTTTGTGTAGTTTTTATTTTTCAGTCGGGTGCTATTAGCGAATTTAAAAACCTGCGAAAATATGCATACGAAGTGCACAAGCACATGTACTACTAGTACTAGTACTCCGTGATCATGAAATTGTTGAGAAGTCCTCATTCGCAAAAAGTTAGACTCGCGGAATATATTGCATAAAAAGTAGTATAGCCTCTGATGAACTTCCCATTGTGGCGGCAATCACTTTCAGACAAAAGAGGGCAGCCTTGTGCATTTGTAGTTTGTACAATGATTTGACTACTATGAATTGCAATTGATTGCAATCAATCCCATGTCTAACCTCACTCTCTGAGAATCTTTTATCAGAGGTGCTGCATACGCAATATATTTCGGGAGGTTTTTATTTTCGCGCATTTTGCGAGTTGGGTGCTATTTGCAAATTGAACCACACACGAAGATATGAATGCAACGCGCACACGTACTAATAGTACTAGTACTCTACGATCGCGAATTTAACCACTCGCGAAATTGTCGAGAAGTCCTGATTCGCGAAAACTTATACTTGCTAAATATGTGGCGTATACAATATGAAAAAGATAAACCCTACAGTCTAAAGCAGGTCTTTTAAACCCACTCAGTCCCATAGCTAGTCATCTGTGTAGTCCAGGCTCCGTCTGGATTTCATCCTTTTTTCTTCTCCATCATACACACCCAGTACAGATTGCAATTCCCATTTGATCGTGTGATCCCTACAACTTCACCAGCCTTTTGTGAGGGTTGATTTAGGGCTGTCTCTGTGCTAACGTTGAACATTGAAAGGTCGAGGGTGTATAATTTTATGTTTACACAGTCCAGGCAGTGGACTGTCATTGTGTTATTAACATATTACTATCGTCATTATGATTTTACATTGTTTCTATGGGAATTTGGGGGCTCTTTTAACATTTCCCAGGGCATTTTGGGGTCGAAGTCGCCCCGAGCCCCAGTGTATTTTTTTCCCTGCATTGAGTTTTCTTGGAGGTGCAGGGTAAAAGAAAGTGATTATTGACCATAATCACAGCAGAAGCGGGTTCTCTTGCTATCACCTGGTCAGGATTTTGTTTGATATCATTTTTACCATTTTTGTCTCACTTGAACGAAGTTCGGTAGAGACCTAGTAATCACTTTTCCTGTTAGTCTGTTGGTCTGTTGGTCTGTTACAAAAATGTTAAAATTTTTCTTTAACTTGCTCTCATTTCTTTATTTCTGTATGAATTGTAATCAAACTTTGTACAAATGATCCTTGGGTAATACCACATGTGTCTTTATGAGGATGATGGGGTTAAAGGTCATCTAAGGGTCAAAAGGTCAAATGATATGAGGCCATGTGCATCATTTTTCTCAAAGTTTTTGTTTGACTTGCTTTCATTTCTTTATTTCTGTGTCAATTATGATCACACTTGGTACAAATGATCCTTGAGTAATACCACATGTGTCTCTTCATGAGGCTGATGGGGTCAAAGGTCATCTAGAGGTCAAAAGGTTTGAAAAAAATATTTGAAAAAAAAACTTAGCACTGTTTATCGATTGCAAAATCAGGCGAGACTCATGGTTCACAAACCGCCTTGTTGAATGACTCCTTTGTGGTGTCCGGAAATAAAAATATAATAGGATCCATAGTCATGACAGAGTAGGGGGGTGTCTCAGCAAGTTTTGTTTGTAAACAACGGGAATTACATGTAGGCTACTGTATAATGTATAAAGATCAGATTTTGACTTGAGCTGATGGGAATCATGATTGTCATGTCACGAACGTGGAATGCTTTTGATATTTATTAGCATGCTTTAGTATCCATGCAGATGTTTGAGTATGTTATGCTTGAGTTTCTTCTCCTTCCTAACTCCTCCTGGTTAGTGCAAGTGGACTTGTCCTTGCAAGAATTTACTGCTGATCCTCCAATAGAGGGCGCTAGTCCCAAAAAGATGTAAGTGTGTTATTATTGCATACAGTTTGACAAGAGCACATCGTTTTTGAATTATTTTTGCTTTGAGTAATTTTAGCTAGGAGTCACTGTCCCATTGTCTTGTCGTGCTTTCTTCTTTCTGTTCAGCTTGTTTCATATTTATAATGTCTTTCGTTTGTTGTATTTCATGTCATTATGCCAATGCGCTGTATAATATATCCTGTATCTAAAATGAGTAAATTGCCTCCAAAATTGAAATCAAACATTCAGTTTTCATGGATTTTGTTTAGGTATAGTAAATGAAGTGATGGTATTATAAAGGCCTATCCCTGAATGGTTCTTGATGGAGCGAAGGTTCCTTCACTTCTTTATTCACCTCTTTCTAAAGTTCCAAACTAGAACACCACTGCAACAGCTTTTTTTTTGGCAGTGAATGTGGATTTTTTTTTTTTTTTTTTTTTTTTTTTTTACAAACGAGTATATTGCTTTGTGTAAACGTGTGTGTGTGTAGAGCTTATTAAAGCTATGCCGAAGTGTTGAAGTGCTTTGTATCATTTTAAAGCAGTACATATTCTTTTTATACAAGAGGAGGTACTATGTTATTGTATCCCCCGGACGATGATGCGGTGGGTTCGGGGGACTCGCCGAGCATTTCTAGCTCTTTATATATTTCGGACATATTTGTTTTATTCTCACATATCCTTTACTGTAGTTAGCGGTAACACATATTTCAAAATATTATGTTTGATCATTTGTAGTGATGTATATCTCTTCTTCTTTTTTTGGCTGAAAATGTCTTTGTTTTTACTTGTATCAAATAAAAATATTTGTTTGTTTCCTGTGTTATGAAATTACCATGACAACCACTGAGAAATGCCAAGTGTGAAGTATAAATAGATATTTGGAGACCTCAGGTACTTGAGGAATTGGTTGCATGACTTTACACACAGTTATGTCCAGGCACTCTGTTTTGAATGAGTGTGTAAAGAGTGTCATCTGATTGGATGATATGGCTACGATATATGGCTCGTTTTACACCATCGGCAGATTTACCCGTTTTAGGTAAGCTTTCGCTATACTGGAGTTGTTGCTCTCCAGCACCTCTGACATACTGCAACAGCGCCATCTACGACGAGAAGCATATGAACTCGCTCGTCAGAGCTCTGAGGAAGCTTGTCGAAACACAGGTAAATTTCCTGATTGAATTAAAAGAATTATGTACTTTCATAGAAATGATGGGTTTTAAATGAGTGGATTATACTGTGCAGTGACCAAATATAGTGTATCATATTGTCGAAACATTTGTAACCAAGTTCACAATGTAGGCTAATCCATGTTGATTCTATGCTTAAGTCATGCGGATGGTGGTCTGTACGACTTCAGTTAAAAAAAACCCCCAAAAACAATTGTTGATCATAATCTATTTGCTTATTTATTCATATATTTATCTAATGGGTATGTTCTTCAGTGATTAAAACATTGTTCTTCCAGGGGGCTCTGTTTGATATAAGTAGGCCTTTTGTACCAACATGAATCACGCAGAAGACAACAACATATCTACATGTAACATTAGATATAACTCAACATCGATACGTTCAATGTAATTTTGAAGAAAGATAATTGCGTGACGTACGGGGTAGATTTTCAAAGAAGATTTCCTACCATATTAAAATCATAGTTCACGGCGTAAATATATTCGTAACAAATATTCTTAACAAATATCCAAATGGTTGTCCTCTTTTGTGTTTCCAGAAAGGCGTTATTCATTGGCTCAAGAAAAATGAAGTGTTATTGGATGTTTTACGAGATATGTTTTAGGATAACGTGTTTTTAAATGGCGAATTATGTTTATTAATTGATTTTGATAGTGATGAATTTGATAGTGATGAATATGAATTGTATTGTGATGAATAAAATAAGTCGTATCGATTCAACAGCAGAGTAACGTGGGTGTGGAACGTATGATTCAGAGTTGATGTAACCAGACAATTCTGGCCCCGTTGTATAAAACTTACCATCGATGTTAACTCTGCTTCCAATTGCAACTTCTGTGGAATACAACTTCTCTTGAATTTGACTGGCTGTCAAGCAATGTTACCATGGTAGTTACCATTAATGGTAAGTTTTGTGTAACTAGGCCCAGAAGGCCAGCTTGCATAATAATGGATTATAACCAATGTGTGGATGTTTGATTTGATATAAATATAACGGGAATGTGTTTAGTACGTTTACTTTAAGCTGAGTTGTTGCTGTAGAATACAGAAGTGTGACGTTAAATGAGCATGTTATAAAGATAACTGGTTCTGAACTAGGTTAGCAGATCAAAGTTAATGATCAGAGCAGGGACTCTTCATTGGGAGTGCCCGACACTGGCACTAGCCCTCTAGGCAATCTCAGACCAAACGTGACCAAACATGACGTCACCATTCAGGTACTATATGTATATGTAATGAGAGGCCTGTCTGACATGCGGTGAGCCGATAGCACAGTATTTTCCACGTATTGCCGCGGCGGGAAGCGGCATATATTTAGCGGGGAAGCGGCATGTATTTAGCCGGGAAGCGGCATGTAGTGAGCTGCAGTGGAAGTGGCAATCCGACTCCATTGGATCGTGCCGTTAATCTTTGAAGTATTGCAAAGCAGATCTCGACACTAGTCTTGTACGGTCTATGTAGAGTCATGCAGGTTCAATTCTTGCATGAATCAAGAATCTTCAATGCCGTCTATAACAGTCACTTGATTATTGCGAACGATCATTGGTTTACCATAATTTTAATACTGTCTTCATGTACTGCGTGTGCATGTTAACTCCAGTATGGCACATATGTTGCATAGAGCCAAATATTATATGGCACCGAAGGGTGTTATCATGCTGTATAGACACACATCCGACGCACTAAATCATTATCGTGATGTTATATATGTTTTTATAAAGAGAAATCGTGTACTGTATTGTATTAAAGCGATTGTACTTCCAACCTTTATCTATATTACTAACGTGATTTAATAATACATACACGATTTTTGCCAGGTTTAGTGAGAGTCTGGGTGAATGCTATGTATATTTTACATGAATAAACTTAATATGTATGAGCACAAAAGATGGAGTTGTCTCTTTGTATGATGTGAAGTTTTGAATGAATTTTAGTCCGGCATGCCATGAACGGATATCAACATTAACACTAACAATGAACTTTTTGTGTGTCACACGTGACTTACTTCAAGTAATACATAGACATCGCATAGAAAGGCAATTCATCAGGAACACAGGGATGCTTACCCTATCTTAAGACTTCACTCTCTTTTTCGCAGTTGGAACCAATACATGTATGTTTTGTATAGTAATTTTTCGTTGATGTATGATTTTGTTTATACATGAATTGTTTTGTTCCATGATAGCTCTCACGACGAACTGGTATTTAAGTGATTTTTTTTTCTCGAAAATGTGCATTTTCTCCAAAAGATATGTATCATTTTACCTGTGCATTTGATACATCATTCGAAATACGTTCTTACACTCATACCTGTATGAAAAAAAAAATCATTCCTGTGTCAAAAACAGAAAAAAAGCAATTGATTGAATTCTTTTGTACGCAACGTATTATGGGAGAGCACCTCGCACGTGACGTCACAAAATCAAAATTTCAAATCAAAGAACTTTTTTTTTTCTGACCGATTTTCGTCAAACCGTCACGTATAATGTTTCTTTCACGTGTCTCCTATTGAAACCAAAATGATTTCACGGTGAACTATCCCTTGAACCTCGATTGAGTAAGGCCATGATTGTGACGATAGTAACCAAAGCAACACAACGGATGTGCATTGGTCAACGGAATGGGTAATCAGAGCATCGAGATTAGTCCACTGCCTGGACTGTTTTAGTTGAAGCGCGTCATGTACGTATACGCATTGCGGACACGCACAACTAGATGTGTTTGTCTGCCCTCCACTTTCTCAGCTACTTTTCTTCGGGCGGACAGATTCGTGGAGTCGCGCAATCAGTGGTTTGGCGCGGTGTGTGTACTATGTGAATCAGTGTCGTATTTGTGTATGGGAGAATAAGCGTTCGATAAAATACGGCCAGTACCTGGACTACATCGAGATAAGAGAAAGGGTGGCTAAATTATACACACACGTAAATTCCAGTTTACATTGTCGAAGAGAAGGTCCATTCTGAATGTTTTGATGATAGCAGACATGATTAGCACAGTATGACTTCTTGAGATTTTTTTTTTCATTTCGTGGCGTAACTTGCGAGTTTACCAATATCGCGTATGCTGTATATGATTCCACACATCTTTCTGCAATTTTGAGATGTGTGTGTAAACACATGTGTCAAAAGGATATATCACAACCACAAGTAAAATTCTTTATATCCTTTTGAGAAAATGAACATTTTTCAAAAGAAACTACTTCACAACCTAACGCATAGTAGCTCGCAAGTGACGTCACAAAAGTAAGAATGTGAAAATGCATAACTCTGTTATCCTTTGACGGATATTAATTTTGGCAAACCTTCAATAATCGATTCTGTAATGTTTGTGCTTTTATCAAAACCAACTAAAGTTTAAGTTCGACTTTTCCTTGAACTCTTAATATGCAATGAAATTACAGTCAAAGCCCTGGGATGGTATTCCGAGAAGGAAAGAATAATACCCAAACTGTCAAAGCCAAGTCATTTCGTATTCTTAGAAACAAACTGTCCAAATAGGCCAATCACAGTTTAGCCTAGGTACTAGGCTGTGAGGTGCATGGACACAACGCAGTCTGTTAACTATGTCTGGTATCATATGTCCCATCCAATCCTCGCTCGGAAGCCAGATGAGCTATGACGTCATTAGGGCGTAGTCTGTGTTACCAGACTGTGTTGTGTTCATGCACCTCACAGCCTAGTACCTAGGCTAAATTTCTTTGTAAATTAGGAAAAGTTCTCTGTCAATTGCATTGGCATCAATGCAACACCACATCATGTTAATAGATTGAATATCTCACAGTGGGATGAAAACTTCTTCCCCAGAATGTGTTTGTAAGTAGGGAATGCTGGGTACAATTTTAGTGATTTGTCACTTGCTTCGTTTTGACAACGTATTAAGGGAGATTGTGTATCTTTATGTTATAGAACCACTCACTGATTTGTGAAGAACGCATTTAGTTTCAAAACGCAAAGAATCGTAACTGTCATTACTAAGGGCAGTATTAAGGGCAGATTGGGTATCTGTTATGGAAGCACGCACTGATTTGTAAAGAACGCATTCAGTTCAAAACCCCCCAAAGCACATACACAGTCAGTGACAGTCATTGCTGCTGTTGTGTGTATTAGTGTGTATTGAAGCACGCTCTCGACCCATTACATTCTGCTCAGTTCATGATCAGGTAGCTAACAACAGTCATAGACAATGCTTCAGAATGTACAATCAAGTGTATTATTTTGACATTGAGATGCCATGGTTGGTTACGCTATTGACTGCGTCTTCATTTTTTTTTTTTTTTTTTTTTTTTGCATATCTCGATCTCGGATGTTTTTCTTTCTCTTTCGTTTACCGTCCACTGTAAGCAAAGATTACAGAGAGTTATATTCGGGGTGGATATGCGTACAATTATATTATCATGACAAGTAGGTACGTTATATTCATAGTACAGGCGAAGAAAAGAGAATGGGAGAGAGGTAGAGAGAGAGAGAGAGAGAGAGGGAGCGAGAGAGAGAGAGAGAGAGAGAGAGAGAGAGAGAGGAGAGAGAGAGGTGAGAGAGAGAGAGAGAGAGAGAGAGGAGAGAGAGAGAGAGAGAGAGGAGAGAGAGAGAGAGAGAGGAGAGAGAGAGAGGCAGAGAGAGAGAGTGAGAGACAGAGGGAGAGAGAGGGAGCGAGAGAGAGAGAGAGAGAGGAGAGAGAGAGAGAGAGAGAGAGAGGGAGAGAGGTGGGGGGAGGGAGTATAAAGGAAGAAAAATAGAGAGGAAAGAAGAAATTATAGAGAAAGAGAGAGAGAGAGAGAGAGAGAGAGAGAGAGAGATGGATGGGTAATAATGCATGACAGTCACGGTCCAAGGGTCATGCACAACACTAGTTCAGTTTCTGAACGATTTTATTATAAGAACAATACGCCACTTATTCACTTAGTACGCACACACTGATTTGCGCGACTCCACGAATCTGTCCGCCAGAAATTTCAGGGTGAAAATTTTTGTGTGTGATGCGCCACGAACGTTCGTTGTCGGCGGATTGCTAAATACAGTCCAGGGGGTGGACTAGGTTGCTCAGCGAGAAGAAAAACGTTCGCATTTCTCCCTCCCTCATAACCCTTCTCAACTGCGCAATGTAACACCCTTATGCACCTACTTAGATGTACAACATGATAGCAGGCATAATACCTCTCATCATACTGAGCTCGTGACTAGACAGTCTTGGTCGCGTTGGCGTTATTGCAAAGCCATGCAAGACAACACGCCTCAATGACATTATTGATTAATGTTTGTCTGTTAACGAGACCCTCGTAGACTAGACTGACGTAGCCGTGCGTAAAGATAGCATTGCCCGGGTTTCATTCTAGCGCGTACTAAGGATGTACAACGATCTCCGTTTCATACATCTTTGCAACGCGTTAATTGTGAGCACGTTGCAGTAAGGATGCCCGGGCAGGGAGAGATCGGCGTCGCCGGTAGCCGACGGCCGCTGGGCCTGCTGCATCGACTACGACAGCGATGGGGATGCGTGGTCGTCCCAGCTATCTTCATCGTGTACGTCGTCCTATTCGGCCAGCTCTACAGCTACAACGTCCTCTTTATCGCGTTCAGGGAAGAGTTCCACAGCAGCGCGACGTTAACAGGTACGATGAATCAAACACACACACACACACACGCACACACACATACACACACACACATACACACACACACACACACACACACCCTCACACACGCACATACACACACACACACACACACACACACACACCAGGGACCATCTTTAATTCCCCATGTCTAATGTGCAGAGATATGGTTGAAAGCAATCGTAAGTCAAGTTACGCTCAATCGCATATCTTTATAATACGGGGTCCAGCCTTAATGTATTCCTCATTGAATCGAAATTAAATTTGTTTTATTTTCCACTCGGTATACACAAATACAAACATACACAAATATACACAAATACAAACATGTACAAATACAAACATTACTATGATACGTAATGATATATAAAAATAAAAAAAATATGCAAAGGTAACGCGGGGGAGGGAGGGGGGGGGGGGCGGTGGGCAACGATTCCGCACGACCCCTTACATACTCCTGATGTTTTATAATGAGTTTTGTCGCCGTATCTCGTACAATGATATAGTACAACTGTAGTATATATGCAGATGAATGCAGCGTGCAAGAGAATTGAGCAACTGAAATATAAGGTGTTAAAAAAAGCTTTTGAAACTTTTGAAAAATGATAAAAGATAGATTACAACCCGAATACAGCTGAAACTGAAACATTATAGGGGATGTCGACTTCTTTATAGCAGGTTTTGTGACATTTCATTTACTACTATTTTTGTAATAATACTGTAAATATTAATGGATTCTCAATTTTACAAAGTTGGATCTAAAAATGTTTTTTTGTGTATCCGATAATCAATTCAGAACACAACAATGGTCATTGTGCATTACACATGTCAACCTTCATAACCTGCATTATTATTAACAACACTGTGATGACAGTTACTATTAGATGTACAGGTTATACACAATGGTCATTGTTGTGTTCTGAACTAATTATCCGATACACACACATTTTTAGATCCAACTTTGTCCAAAAGTGAAAATCTCATTAAAGATTCACAGGCATGATTAATCTGGTCATGCGCAAATTGCAATTACGAAGTGACTTATTGCTCATGAGTTAATAACAGTTGTTCGGTTTGTATTGTAACGGTTTTAAAATCTGAGCGCAGTTGAACAGCGAATCGAATAACTCGATCGGCGACGTGTTTCCTTTTTTTTTGTATGGCCAGGGATACTGTATGGGCAGATGTGAATCAATATTTGTGGTTGCCTCGTTATAAACTCTCGCTCTGGGGAGTTTCGGTGACAAAACCTTTAAAACGTTGCCATTCACAGTATCACACAGATGCATCAATGCAGGAAACGTTCAGCTGAAGTTAAAAACAATCTCATTTAATTAAGGAAATCCCACATTTCGTGTGAACTTTGAAAAGTCGATACCTTGCGACCTTGAGATAACAACCCGTCAGAAAGAGTAATCAGAATATTGAAGTAACCCAACTGCAAAATACTGACAATTCACTTAAATTATGACCACCATAAATTGTAACTAAACAATTAATATCCATCTACTACAGTGTTCTACTTAGGTCTGAATGTAAGATAAAAGTAACATGTAGTTAAACGTAATGTTCTATTCGTTTCATAACTTATTTAAAAGGACACATCAACAACCCCAACATACAACGTAATCTATTTCTATGGTGTCAGACTTGACAATTAATAGTAAAACTACATCATCGTTGATGCCATACATCATCTTCTCATGCTATCTGAATGAGACTTTTTCTTGCTCTCGCACTTGAGATGATGTGTGAGCGACTAGAATATATTTATATAATTATATTCTCTAAAAGTACTGGTTAAATGTGGGCCTACTATCATAAATGAAAGATGACTACACAGTGTTCAGTATAACGATCCCACTGATACATAAGAATAACGAGTGTCGCACATGAGCGACATGCTTGATCAACTGCAAGAATGTACATGGTAGAATGAACTTCTCACAATAGTCACAAAGGTAATGATCATAATACTGTTATCATTGTTGTTGATGGATGGTTTAAAGTATCTCACCCTATCGAATGCGATAAGCGGTCTTTATATGAAGGTGGGAAGGTGGGTATGAGAGTTCCACAGTCCCATATGAATAGTTTATAGAAGTGTTACGTCATAATGTGCATGTTGCCAAGACAACTGCATGGTTCTAAACTATATGGGTAGCGCAAGCGTCGGTGATCATATTGGCCGGGACTCTCACTGGGAGTGCCCGACACTGGCCCGCGCTAGACCAGTCTCAGACCAGTGATACTCACATTTGCGCGATATTGCTTAGACCAGCCACTTACGTAACAATGGATGTGACGGTATCACTATCATGTGTATTACAACACATTGCACTGACTGTGGCACTAAAAGTGCAAACAGAGCATTCGAACATAAAATGACAATCCGGGCACAACCGATGAGATAAGGGCAAAGTCCTTGCCTGATATGAGCGGCAAACAGTACTATTCCCAGTACTCTTGCACAATACGAGATAAACCTCAAAGGGACGGCTCACCCTGTATAGTGAAGGTTTGACGAAAATCGGTCAAAATAAAAGAAAGTTATTTTATTTCAAAGTTTTGTTTTTGTGACGTCACGAGGTGCACTCCCATATGTTGTGTACAATGTGTACAGTTTTTTTTTGAAAATGTGTGCATTTTCTCAAAAAGATATCCATCCTTTTACTTGTGTATTTAATACATCATTACATTTTAAAACACATGCCTGTACGAAAAAAAAGAAGAAACACATTCCGTTGTCAAAACAGAACAAAACAGTTAATGGAATGATTTTCTCCACAACATATAAAATTCATATGACAAAATCCCCAAATTACCCTTGTGACTTTTAAAAAGTGACATTTTTGCCTTTAAAATTTGCCCACTAATGCATGACTAATTGGAGTAATGTGATTTTCACTCATAAGTTATTCAATAAGTTAAGAAACAATCTTAAGAAAAGAAAACCTCTTCGATAAAAAGTTGTGCCACTTTGCTTAGGGCGGGGGGGGGGGGGGGGCTCACTTTTTTGTTGTGTTTAGTTACACGTTGTCTGATAAATGATATTACTTTATTTAACTAGTGGCTGCAGAGTATCTACGCACATGCATTGTTGAGCCTATAACCAGGGAGGTGTTAGGAAGGAGTAGAAACTCGAGCATAATACATTCAAACATCTGTATGGGTTCTAAAGCGTGCTCATGAATGTCAAAAGAATTCCATAATCATGACAATGCTTTGATGTTCCATGTGCCGAGCCGACATTTAGCTGATGTCAACTTGTAAAGAAATGTCTTCAATTTCCCATTTGTCTATAGACGTTTTGTTTTTAACAAATTCGTTCGCAAACTATAAGGAAGTTAACGGCAGATAATGACAGATCCTAATACTCTGCTTTTGTTTCGAAAATTATTGAGGAATCATTAAAAATCGGACATATCAGCTATTTGTATTACTTACAAAATTGACCAATTTCTTCACTTTCCGACATCTTGTGCATTTGGGGGTTTCAACCACTCTGAAAATGATATATTAAGCCATGTTAAGCTGTGTATTATCATTAACGGCGTTTGTGTGTGTTTGCGTGCAGCAGAGATATTTTACTTAAAAAACTTGTTTATTTGTGTTTGCTGATACCTGTTGTGCTCATGGAAGTATTAATGCCATTAACAGAACGGAACAAGCGAAATGAGACAGTAAATTTCTTTTGTTCTCTCTGAGAAGCCGTTGTCACACAATCATGTTCATAATTGTTCAAACACCTGAACAGCACCTGTTGAGAACATCATAATTTTTCAGCGGCTTGGCACATGGGTTCAAAGAAAGAAAGTTGCTTCATATCCTTCCATAACACATCCCTGCTATAACACTGTATAATGGAATGAACACTGTCCCACAAGAAGCCTCGTATAGCGTGACAACGAATGCTACACACGTGACTGTGTTTTTTTGGTCGTGTAATCGATACCCTTCACAGTATCATCTCGGAATTTCCAGAAATCGATAATGACGATATGGATGCGTGCGCGTTTCTCTCCCATTAGATAGCTTTTACATGCATCTCTATAGAGTGACGAGGTGGACTCGTCATATCGATTGTTATACCGGCTTCTAGTTCTTAACAACATCACTCAAGTGAGAATTTCTCAGGTCCAAGAGTTTCTAAACTCCTCAAAAAAAAGTTTGGAAAGTGTTTTTTTGCCACTTATTTATCTTTTATTTCAGACTGTTTGTATCGTTATAAATGCATCAGTCCGTTAGTTTATGCCCTCTTCTGTAAAATAACACCAATTTGTAACAGTCGGTTGCTTCATGGCGGAGTACTTCCCCATTGTTTACAGCTGGGTCTCAAACAGAATGTGAAACACTTGACAAGCATCTGTGCCAATCCTATTGCTATAGGAAAAAGCGATGAGTGGATGGATGAATGAATAAGACATTTGTTTTGTTTATTCTTCTGGGGCAGATGCAGGTCAAACTCACAAATTCTGCTCGGGACTCACTTGCAAACAATGGGGAGGTAATCATCCACGAAGCGATTGTCAGAAGAATTATGGTGATTTACAGACGAGGATCTTAGCTAATGGACTGATACTTACAATGATAAAAACAGGTGTCAAATAAATGAGAAATAGGTTGCTCAAAATTTCATTTTTTGAGGAGTTCGTACAACGGGCTTGTGTCAGGCACTCACAATGGTAGTCCTCGCTCTGATCACTGCTGTTCGATGAGCCAGTTGTCTTGACAGCATGCTTATATGACGTCACACGTCAGTACTCTATCTAGCCAGTATACGGTCGACTAACAGGTTAGGCATACCCAATATTATGTAATTCTCAATCATTCTACTAGGTGTTCAATAAAAAAAAACTTGACACTTTTGAAAAATAATTAAAAATCACTTTCAACTCACATCAAGCTGAAATTGACACATCATAAAGTCAATGGACAAATGATGGATGTGAACTTTTTAAGAGACAAGTCTTGTGGCATTTCATTGATTACTTTTCATGTAATAATCCTCAGAATATTCAATGAGATTTTCACTTTTGGACAAATTTGGATCTGAAAATTTGTGTGTATCAGATAATCAATTCAGGACACAACAACGGTCATTGTGCATCATACATGCCAACCCGCAACTTCTTTTCTGCCAGAAGCATCATGCATTATCAATGACACTGTGATGGCAGTTGCTAGTGGATTAACAGGTGTCATACAGAATGGATGTTGCTGTGTTCTGGATTAATTATCTCATACACACACAGTGTGAGGTCCAATGTTCAAAAGTGAAAATCTCATTGAATAATCCAAAGATTATTACACGAAAAATAATAATACGTTAATAAACCTGTCTCCAAAAGAAATGACACCCCTTGACTTTATGATGTGTCAATTTCAACTTGAATCTCATTTCGGCTATCCAGTTCAGTTCATGGCATCAATACATGATCGACATGTTCTAGATATCCGAAAAAAACAACATTAACAAGTTTTTCCAAGTGAAATGTCGCAGATGCACACAAACACTGTTAGTGATGATACACAGGTTAAGATAACATTTTGATAATGATTGAATCACACAATAATTGCACACAAATCAAGAAGTGAAGAGGCCAATTCTGTAAGTAATAACAATATCTGTCATGTCCGTCTATCCATCCTTTCGAAGAAAAATGAGTAAAGGCTCTTTAATGACATTGCCCTTCACTTCCTTGAGACTTGTACAATGTGATAAAAGAGATACAATGGGCAATTGACGATTTATCTCTTTCCGAATTAACACTAGCCTCTTGTCGAGGCCCTGGCGGCTGAGCCGCGAAGCGGCCTGGCGAGCGCTCGCCAGGCCTCATTCGCCTCGTGATTAGGATCCCTGGCTTCGCTCGGGAAGCACACGCTGGGGCCTCAAGAAGAGGCTAAATAGACCATTATCGCAATGTATTCACAACTTTCCCCCTAACTGGGTAGCGACTCGTTATTGCATTCACCTGTATCAAGTAATTCAGATTCAATGTATGGAATGCACTTTGAATCTATTAGCTGTTGCTACTCGGACAAACCTCGGACAAGCTTTGGGGCTCCCATTAGTAACGTATTGTTTGAACGACGTGAATAAAATTTGCATATATAACGAAAATGGTCTATTGTCACTCGCTCTCTGTTGGCTCTAGTATGGGTCATCTCAGCATCGCATGATGGTCAAATGATTCTGACATTCATTAGCATGCTTTAGTATCTATACATATGTTTGACGATAATTATTATTGCTCTAGTTCCTTCTCATTCCGACCACCTCCCTGATCTCAGTAACTGAGTCTACCGCAGCCTTCGGGATTGCTTGCAGTTTCCCATGTTTACGAAACCGCGGTTCTTGGCTCTGTTGCAAACTTACCATTGATGGTAACTCTGTCATCAATGGTAACTACTATGGTAACACCATTTGACAGCCAATCAAATTGAAGCTTACCCTATAAGTTGCCATTGATAGCAAAGTTACCATCAATGGTAAGTTTTATACAACAGGGCCCTGGTACATTAGTCATTACTTAAGAGATCATTGTAATAAATCCCAGCGACTAACCGCAGCTCTCAGTGCAACCAGCTTGGTATGATCAGGGAGGTGAAAAGAGACCTCCCGGAAATGATATAGGCTGGCGCGGAGTGTCGTCATATCCGCTTAGCAACCCCTTAGAGCGATGAAAACAAGTTTTCTATGGCTTTTCAACATCAGCCAGTCCGACAGCCGCGGCAGGGCAATGGCCCCGCCTAGCAAGCCTTCACCCGAGAATCTCCACGTGCAATTTGCTTTCATCAGTTGTCCACAGCAACGTATTGTTATGCATGACCTTTGAACGATTGTACCCGTATGTCCGCGCCCGCCTATATGAATCAATAAACATATCGTTCCCATCTTTCATACGGTACATGAAGCTGATCCCAATCATTATAGGGCCGCTGTTATCAAAATATATGTTGACTTCTGTTGATGCATCTTAAGATGCATTTAACAAAATCACTAACTGTTTAATGGAAATATGTGTCCTATATTTTAAAATATTTTTTTTTCTATATTTTTTTCTAAGCGCTGATAAGCCCCGCCTCCAAAGTATCCTTCAACTCAAGATCCCCCTGTGACATCATCAAAGGTAGAAATTAGCAGGATAATAGACATAATTCATGCACAAACTAAACATTGCAATGACCACCTGCAAGTGCTTATAATAACATCACATAGCTAGCACATGTCTGATATAAGGAAACGATTATTCCCACGTGAAAGGTTGTTAGATGGTATTGTGTGAAGACATGTGATGCTCTTGTGGGCAGGTGGAGGTAGTCATTGCAATGTTTAATTTGTGCATAAATTATACTTATTATCCTGCTAATTTCTACCTTTGATGATGTCACAGGGGGGAATCCTGAGTTAGAGGATATTTTGGAGGCGGGGCTTATCAGTGCTGAGAAAAAATATAGAAAAATTATTCTCTATTTTGATGACAGGGGCCCTTTAAATGATGTGTATTGTCAACTTTTCTTTATTTGAGAAGCAATACTAGTACGCATAATGCATGGAAGCGATTTTTTTTTAAATCCCAAACTAATATCTGGCAGCTATACAGGGGCTTTTATCATGTTCATGTCATGTTTTACGCTTGTAGATGTGTTAGCTGCAATGCCAAATTGCATTCTTCAACAAATAACGTTAACATTATTGTGGTTGCGAATTCCACGCGGGCGAATGGAGTGTTTAGACAACATATCAAGCGTAGAATGGGTATTGTTACGGCGATTTTGCAGCCGTTGGCGTTGGCATTCAAAGCATGGTTATTTTCGGAACCGGCTTGTAATGATCACAATCCATGACACGCTAATCCACTGCTTTGCTATGGTAATGAATAATAGCCCTTTAGAGGAAAAGGGGAGCTCTTTTACAAACATGACGACAAAAGTCAAGCTACTCGGCATGGATCTGCATTCATTCTGTTCCTCAGATCTATTTTTCTTTTTAATTTCATTGAACAATGCCCGGTGCGCTCATTCCGCCTGAGTTGATTATGTTGTATAAGACTGCAATTTGCAATTTTATTAGCTTTACCATTTTACTTGTTACAAATGATTCACATAATTGAGAGTGTCGGTATGAATTGAGGCACAGAGTCATTTTGCATAGTTTAAACACACGAGGCGCAGCCGACTGTGTTTTCCCAAACGTTCCGCGTGCACATAATTTACCAAATTATACAAAATAAAGTGCATCATCCGCTTTAGAAATGTCCTTTCATTTTAAAAGTGTCTTGTTTCAAGTATGAGCATCTAATGATGGGTTTATGATGATATCGTGGTTGAGTGATCCTCCCAATGTATTTTGGTCCATTTTAATTTGGATCTTTGCATGTATGAGTGAACAACAGACAATCTGCGGAAGACTGCAAAATCCCACTGGCGCCAAGAACAAAACAAATTTGAGCTGTGCGGCAACTCCAATCCGAAACTGTGATTGGTTTGGCTAGATTTTAGTGAAAGGGCTTTCTGGGGTAATTTCAATTTGCAAAGAAATTTTAGGCATACACCCAGTAATAAGGATAGCGTGCTCCATCCTGTAAATGAACGAAAAACAAGTCAGACAAAAATCTTGGAACCAGACGGGATTTGAACCTACAGTCTATTGCTTACCGGGCAGCGACTTAACCACGCAAGCTATTACTAGTTCACGGGTCAAGACACGACAACATGGAAACAAATACCCGAAAGAGTCTCATTTCATCTGATTCATTAATATTCATGAGTAGTCCGCCGTAGGGACAATTCGGCTAGATTTTTAGTGAAAGGGCTTTCTGGGGTAATTTCAATTTGCAAAGAAATTTTAGGCATACACCCAGTAATAAGGATAGCGTGCTCCATCCTGTAAATGAACGAATCTAGCCGAATTGTCCCTACGGCGGACATGAAAGTTTGCAGAATACCAACCGACTAGCTACTGCAGTTTTTGACTTACGTCTTGATCAGAAAACTCCCCCAATCCACGACGCTATTGGTCTGTTTCTACCATACAGGATGGGTCGGTTCTATCAGTCTGGGTCTCAATCTCCTACTCGCTCCCCTCGTCAACATCCTCTCTGAGCGAGTCGGCTCCCGCGCCGTCGCCCTTGTCGGGGTCATCTGCTCCGCCGGCGCGCTGGTCGTGACGTCATTCTTGCACTCTGTGACGTACATGCTGATGTCGTACGGAGTGGGGTTGGGGCTTGGCTCGGCTTTGGTGACCATGGCGGCCGTAGAGTTGGTCATTCTGTACTACCCACGAGAGAACTGCGTCAGAGCTATGGCCATCATTTTGGCGGGAACGAGCACGGGTAAGAAGAAATCCCATTGGCAACGACCATTGACCGTGCCCATTGACCATGTTGACCAATTCCATTGACCACGATCATTGAAAAACGCCCATTGACCATGCCCATTGATCACGATTACCGACCACGCCCTTCTCATGACGCAAGGAATAGTTAATACAACAATGTAGCCTTTTTTCAAGGCTTCTCCCGTCTAATTTCCCAAACCGTGAAGATGTGCCGATCGGCGGGCCAGTCTTTGATCCAGCCGTTGTCACGGTTGTATTAGACGCTAGAGGTCTTGTTTAAAGACTAGCACATATAGGAAGTAGGTCGACAGATGGGGATGGGGCAGGATGTGTCAAAGGGCGGAAGGTCAGGGGTCAACAACGTAAAATGTATATCAGGAGATGCTCCGCACAAAAGGTCGAAGGTCAGAAGTCAACAGTTAGTCTGCCAATAGGGCGCACCTGTAATTTTGTTTTTTTAACTGAGGTTGCCTACCATGTATCTTTAAAGAAGACTTGAATAAAATAAATAAATAAATCGGCAATTAACCTGCTACGCATGGGCTCATGCCCGAGTCATATGAAACTTTGGGTAACTTTGATTATATCCCAATGATTAAAAACTCTGTATATGGTCTAATTTACCCACGGCAGCGTCATGAATAAGGACAGTGCTTTTTCATGAGGATCTAGTCACTGGATCAAATTGCTGAAAAACACACATGGCTGTAAGGGGGGGGGGGGGCAGTGTTACTACTATGCTAACCCTTCTGACATGCCTGATCGAGAGTCGGAGGGATGATTCACTACCAGACTACACCCACAACTATGCTCCACACACACATCAATACATTTTGATCGCATCTCTTTCTCCCTCTCTCTCCCCATCTCTCTCACTCCCCCTCTCTCTCTTCCTCCCCCCCCCTCTCTCTCCCTCTCCCTCCCCCTCTCTCCCCCTCTTCCCCCTCTCTCCCTTTCTCTTCCATGTCTCCACAATTCAATGCTACTCTCAAATACAAACATTATAATCGCATCTCTCTCATTCTTTTTCTTCCCAAGGAATGTTGGCATTCACGCCCATCATGTCGTTCATCGACTCCCTCTACGGCTGGCGGATTCTCCTGCAAATCATGGGCTGTCTCATCTTCACCGCAGGGGTGCCCTGCACCCTCACATTCTTGCCGCCCCTCCACCACGTAGATCACCATGGCAACTTCAAAGTACTTAGTCGTCTAAGCCACAAGCTTAAACAACGAGAACAAAATGTAAATGTACATGTGCATTTGTTAAATGAAGAACCCAACGTTAAGTGCCCAACAGCTGCTCATGGGAACGACTCTGCCATCGCAAAGAAAGAGCCTGTTCTATTGGCCAACGGATGGCATCCAAACACGTATAGTCCAATCAGACCTGATGATGTAGAGGGTGAGGGTGTATACACAGAGATCAGGTTGGACAGGTCCGATGACCACACGCCCTCTACGACGAGACCAGTGAACGATGCCTTGTTTAGAAGATTATTGGTTGCCCTAACGTTCCCAGAGCTCTGGATGGCGTCTATATCTACGGTGATGAACGGAATAGGGGATTGTTTCTACCTAGTTAATTTGGTATGTGTGTCCTACTATCCATGGCTATCTGGGATGGGAGTTGACTTTAACTTTACTTTTTTTTTTACATTCCAGTGTAGATGATACAACGTACAACTATAAAAGAAGGTTAGCTCTCTGTGTATTTGGCCAAACCAACACAAAACAACAGTTTTAATTCCACTAACATGATGATGATTGGACAAGCGAAATGAGACACTACATTTTTTTTGTTCTCTCCGAGAAGCTGTTGCCACACAAACATATTCGTAATTGTTGAAATGCCTGAACAGCACATGTTGAGAAGATGTATCTTGTCAGCGGCACCGAGCATGGGTTCAAAGAAAGCAGGTCGAGTCGTTTTCTTCTTAAACATATTTCCTGCTTTGTCAGAGGAACAGTGCTCCAGTTATCAATGGGCTGATGACCGTTTTCTAAGCACTAACCTTGAACGAAGCCCCAATATAAAACAAAGTCAACACTCTCTAACCCTGGCTCGTATATCGTTAAGTTTCCCGTAGTTCTTTTATACGGCCTTATAAATTTATTCGGTGATTCATTGTCAGTTGTCGGGTCCCATTTCCACACCGATTGAGAGAGAAAATCATCGCTGACCCAGTTTAGACAGAGAGTCCACAACTCATCATCAAGAGATATATTCATCAATATTTTTCGCGTCGGATGTGGAGGAAGAATGAAATTATGATATTTTCCTGCTATTTCCGAGATGCATGTATTTACCTATTGATTAGTATCATTTTTTTTTATCAATTATTGAGTTATAAAACCAGTAATCATGGTCGCAATTTGCGCAGTTCAACGGATCCTCTGCTTTTACAGATTCCATCCTTCAAAACAAAAGTAACGCTAGGTGATCGAGTATTTGCTTGTGTAGCACCCAAGCTCTGGAATAGCTTACCCCTGGAAGTTAGGAAAGCACCATCCGTAAACAACTTTAAATCAAAGCTCAAAACATATCTATTTAATTAATAACAAGCATTTTAGGAGTCCTATAAAGCGTAGTAGAATATATACTTCATGGAATAGTTTCTGCGCTCTCGTATAAATGTATATTATTATTATTATTATTATTATTATTATTATTATTATTGCTATTTTTTATTATTATCATCATGATTTTTATGTTGATGTACACCTTCTCAAAGGCTATTGGCGTGTCATAATAATATTGGCCCGATTCCAACTTACCTCTCTGTGCATACGAGTCCCAAATGAGCAAGGATGTTTAAAAGGAGTATACTGTATTGGGAAGACGAAAAGACTCCAAATATGGATAATTTTAGGGCAAATAACTTTCAGCAAGTTTCTAAAACGGACAATACATTAATAAATAATTGGCAAGAACATTGCTCACGATCACCTTTTGGAGGCCTTTTTTTTCTTCCCAGTAACCATCAGCCGTTAAATTAATGCAGATTCGTTCTTCTCTTCTTCTAGTCATAAAATAATGCTTTGCTTTGGCCCCATGTTCGAGTCCGATTCTCTGGATAGTTTTGTCTGGATTTGACGTATAAACAAAATCGGATGCGTAGAACAATTTGGGGAAATATCCTCACTCCATATGCTTGCGCAGTTGTGACATGTACTACCTACAATGCATCTATAACGATTCAATCGAGTAATATTGTTACAATATGGCAAAAAGTCTCAAAAGGTAATTTCAAGTTGCAATACAAAAGTCTCGATTTCACACTGTTCCGCATCATATTCCATAAAAAATTGCAGGAAACGTAACTAGAAGATATTTGGCTTTAAGAAAAAATAACAATTACAAATGTGCCAAGCCGCGACAAAACTAATATTTTTTTATATATATATCTAGAAAGGTATTACATTTTGTGCTCGCTTGTCCCCATTAGCTACATGACAAGCACCAAGTGAAAAATTAGAAAATTCATTACTGGAAGCCGATATGTATTCATGCAAGGAATATGCTTGTACAATCCAGGTGGACATGACGCAATCGCGGATGCATCGTATTGTTAAAAGCAGCTGCCAGTCATGAATATTGAGTGGCGGATTCAAACCTTGTTCAAAGGGATGGATATCCATTTCTCTAAACACCCTTGCTCTGAACAGAGGTTCAATGCACATAGTAAACTTGGACCAGGGATATGTTATGGAAGGATATGAAACAACATTCTTTCTTTGAGCCCATGCGTGGCACCGCCGAAAAATTGCGTGGTCTCAGCATGTGCTTTTCACGTGTTTTAACAATAACGAACACGATTGCCTAGCAACGGTTTCTCAGAGAGAACAAAAGAAATGTAGAGTCTTATTTCGCTTGTCCACTTCTGTTGGATTGCATCAATACTTTTGTGAGGAAAAGCGATATCAGCGAACAAAAATAAACAGTTTTTTAAAGTAAAATATCTCATTTGCACGCAAATTCACGCAAACTCTGTTAATGAAAATAAGCAGCTTAATATATGATTTTGATAATGATTGAATCCGACATTTCCGGAAATCTCCGGAAAGTGAAGAAATTTGTTAATTATGCAAGTAAGAATATTATCTTATATCTCCGTTTGTGCATCATTCAACAATTATTTAGAAGAAAAACGAATACAGGATCTTTAGAGGTGTTGCCCCTTAACTTTCTTG
The DNA here is from genome assembly GCA_963669155.1 of Arbacia lixula. Taxonomy (NCBI): domain Eukaryota; kingdom Metazoa; phylum Echinodermata; class Echinoidea; order Arbacioida; family Arbaciidae; genus Arbacia; species Arbacia lixula. The sequence continues at coordinate 17,675,441 of OZ022597.1, forward strand.
AAAATTACAAAAAAATGTGATAAGAAACACAGCTTCGAGAAACAAAACAGGCAATTAAAGATACTGCTTTCCAAGTTGACGATAGCAAAATGACGGTGCCGCGCATGGGACTTCAAAGCATTGCAGTGATTGTGGAATGCTTTTGACATTCATTAGCACGCTTTAGTATCCATACAGATGTTTGAATATATTATGGTTGAGTTGTCCCTCCTTCCTAACACATCCCTGCTTGGACTAACTTTATGGGCGCCAAACAGAACAACACGAACCACTATTGATTCAATATATTCAATAATATCAATATAAAGATTTTTGTCCTCGGAAGCGCTATGGTTTATTGAGTTTGTCCTCAGAATAATAACAAAGAATAATTGAGATGATTTATTTGCGCATCATAACAACAGTCTAAGTTTAGGGAGCGGTTTAACCCCCGTTCGGAATATGGGTCATTGAGTAGTATTTGATCTACCTCAGAAAGAGTCAAAGACAGCTAAATGTGTCATAAAATTAATGTCGATTCTAAAAAGCAGAACATATAAAAGTATGAGTGCCTGCCTGCTTCATTATATGGATGTATGCTTGTGTATGTGCGCTGTTCTTGTTTTTGTATATGTGTTTGTATGTGTGTGCATATATATATATATATATATATATATATATATATATGTGTGTGTGTGTGTGTGTGTGTGTGTGTGTGCATCCTAGGTGTTAAAAAAGACGTTTGACACTTTTGAAAATTATGACAAATAAATTTCAACTCAAATCAACCTGAAATTGACACATCATAACGTCAAAGGATATCATGTTTTCAAAAGTAGTTTCCTGACATTTTACCAATTTATTATCATGTAATAATACTTAATAAGATTGAAGAAGATTTAATGAAATTTTCACTTTTTGACAATTTGGACCTAAAAATGTGTGTATCAGATGATTAATTCAGAAAACAACAATGACCATTGTGTATTATACCTGAAAATCCACTAGCAACCAGCATTACATTTGTAATTAAAAATCCACGATGCTTCTCGTAGAAGCATGAGTTATTCACAATGATTCACAATGGCCATTGTTGTATTCTGGATTAATTATCTGATTGACACAAGTTTTAGATCTAAATTTGTCCCAAAGTGAAAATGTCATTAAATATTCACAGGATTTGTTACAAAAAGAGGAATTGGTGAAATCGCCTGCTTCTAAAAAAAATTGACACCCCTTGACTTGATGATGTGTCAATTTTTAGCTTGATTTGAGTTACAAATTATGTTGAATTACTTTTCCAAATTGTCAACAGTTTTTTAACACCTAGTACACATGTGTGCATGGTGTGTATATATGTGTATGTATATGTGTGTGTGTTTGTGTGCGTATATTATGTGTGTGTTTATGTGTATGTACATGTTTGTGTATGTACGTGCATCTGTGTCTGTGTGTGTGTATGTATGTGTGAATGTGAGTGTGCGTTAGTGGTGAATGAGTAGGTAACTTTCTGTTTCATTTGATGTCCAGGTGAGCTATATGATGTCCGTGGGGTTCCCGGTGGAGACGGGTATCCAAGCAACCTCCATCATCGGGATCTCATGCCTGATCGGGAAAATCGTGCTCTCCCTGACGGGCGAGCTGGTGCCTTTCCCGAGGATCTTCCTACTTGTCATCTCAAATGTCCTCAGCGTGGGCGTCATGGTAGCTCTGCTTCTCATCAGGACTAAGATCCCCATCTTCTGCGTCGCCGTTGGTAAAAATGAAAATCGCGCGCGATCACCCGGGACCACTTTGCCACGGACTTTGCCATTGTCGTTGCTGCCGCTCGCTGCATGTAGCCTGAACGTGTTTTAAAGGGAAAGTCCACTCCGAAGTTAGGATGGTTTTAATAAAAGCAAAAACATGCAAAAAGGACACATAATTATTAGTGAAGGTTTGATGAAAATCCATCCAAGGATAGGAAAGTTAGGATTTTCTTAACTTTTAATTTTGTGACGTCACGTACGAGGTGCCCCTCGTACGTTGTGTGCTGTATAATTCCATAAATTGTTCTTTTTCTGTTTTTTTATGTTTTTCGTAGAGGTATGTGCGTAAAAAATCCTAATGATATATCAGATTTACACAAGTAACATGATACCTTTCCTTTGATAAAATGGATATTTACAAAAAGAAAAAACAAGATAACATTATGGGAGAGCATCTTTCACGTGTCGTCACAAAATCAACAAAGTTAAAGACGGATTTTCATCAAACCGTCACTCAGGTTTTCAAAATTAACTTAGGGGTGGACTTTCCCTTTACCGCTTCGGCAAAAACAGACAACTGCACAAGAGGAAATATTTAGCCCTATATTTGCCAAATACAATGCTGATTTGTGTGTATGACTGGTGCAAAAATGCTCACATGAACAAAAAAGAGTTAAACTATTGGGGAAAAAAATGCACGCATTTAAGAAACAACAGCTAGAAATGGCATGATAGCAGGCGGCCGCGATCAACGGGGCTCATGTGGCTGCATGAGCATGGCATGTCAGGACGAGGTGTATTTTTTATGTTGGCAGTTTGTAATATTTCATTTGAATATTTCATTTTAATGGATACCCTACTACCAGGCGTGCCATGTGAAATTCCGAATAATGTCGGTTGTTCTTAACGTAGGTCGTATCCCAGAAACCTGTTAACATAAGGAAATTTCGTCCTTGACATAAAATAGGCCTAAGTGTTTCAAACTTTAGGTATGTATAACTAAAGACAAAATGAAGATGAGATGTTTTAGGAGATATTTACTGGCTAAAGTATAATCAGGAGAAAAAAGAATCAAATTGGTATCTCTTTAATTTTCGTGACTTGGGCCATCCTTTTCACCTCCTATATCTCTCTGCCTGTCTGTTGTCCGTCTGCATCGCTTTAACGTTTTAAACATTGTTCAATCGGTTGTTTTGAATCGCTATCATACAGACATCATGTTTGTGACGTTAGCAGCTGTACGACTTTCCCTCTCCTTACACCGTTCAGGGCCTTGTTGGATATACGTTTTTAATCATTTTAACTTACCATCCAATTACCATGGCGACAGTCAATGAGCTTTCACTATTGCACCTGTTATGTTGCCACCATTGCTGGTAAGTTACAATACATGTAATTGAAAACCTAGCAACATGACCAGTTAACCTCTATCTGTGTGTTTATTATTGTAATTTTTCCCCAACCTATTTTATCCTCACATTACTATTTGGATGAAGTTGAGTAGAAAGCCAATGGGGTTTTCAAGGCATGGTAATTGAAGGGCTTACTCTCTCATTACCTTTGGCATGAAGTTGTGTAGAAAGCCAATGGGGTTTTCAAGGCATGGTAATTTAAGGGCTAACTCACTCATTACCATTGGCATGAAGTTGTGTAGAAAGCCAATGGGGTTTTCAAGGCATGTTACTTTAAGGATTAATTCTCTCCTTTCCTCCGCAGTCGTAGGTGGTTTGACAATGAGTACAACTAATGTCATCACTTTCTCGCTGGCCTCCGAGTTCTTTGGACCGATAAGGGCGCTAGAGACTTCTGCAGTCATCATCTTCAGCTACGGCCTGGGTTTCTTCTTGGGATCACTTGCTGGTGAGTCTTTGCAGTTTAACCTTCTCATTACCATAGCTGCATCAAATGTAGAATAAGCCAATGTGTTTTTTTTCCTAGGTTGATACTGAGAGGGTTAAACTTCACGAGCGATTTGGCTCGGACCTTTTGAAACCATAGGTCTTTGAATCGGTTGTCTCCATTCCATTTTTGCACGAAACGTTTTTTTTTTAAATCTCAGTCATTTATACTTGATTCGACTTTTGGCAGATTGTAACAAGACTTTAACGTAATTCACGAAAATATTTTGCCTAATTAGTGCCCCGTCTCATAACGAATTACGAGTGTCCTTATTTTTACATCCAGTCGTTTACCTCCTATAAGCAGCTTAGGTGTGGCTTTTGTGTAATTAATTTGTCAGCCTGCGGTAGGTTAAGGCTTGGTTCGCCCTCCTAGCATGGGGATGAGATACATGAACATATTAAAACAGTTTTTTTTTTTAAATTACATACATGTATCATCATAAGCCTTCAACTTAATATTTTCTCTTCCTGTTTTCCCCTTTCCTTTCTTTTTCATCTTTTTTCCCTCTTTGTATTGATTCGTCTTCATCCGTTTGTCCTTTCTCTTTCGTTCTCATTCGTCCCCGCTTCTTCATTTTACTCCTTCTTCTTTTCCGTGTCTGCTTGACCTTTCTCTTTCTTTCTCCTCTTCTTCCCCTCTTCCTTATTTCATTCCTTCATCTTTTGTGTATCTATTTTTCCTTTTTCTTTCTTCCTCGTTAATCCTTCCCTCTTCCTCTTTCTTCTTTTTCATCTTCACCTACGTCCCTGTCATCCCCGTCACACAGGTGAAAGCATCGACAACACGGGTTCGTACACCAGTGCTCTACTAGCCTTTATAGGGATGTACGTGGTTGCTGGTCTGCTCATGCTCAGTGCAACCCTCTACCAGCGGTACCGCGCACCTGATCGTTACGTCATGTATGAACTGCTCCAAGCTAAGATGGACGCAAGAAAGAAGAAATCTGGACGAACAAAAAAGGTTATTCTGACCGGAGACAAGAACATGAAACAAGCAGAAGACCTGCCAGTCTTCGCCCCAAAGACGTGCCTCGCCGTGAAACAAAACACCACCTCTCCTCCTTTAAAATTTCAAGGGAAAGTCTCCGAAATTTAACTATCGACATTCAAAGTGGCTTTCCTTCAAAAGCTACGAAACATACACATCTTATACAGCAGAGTGGTTATAAGAGTAATCTCGGATTCATTGGGTAACAACATGGCGCATAGCATATTGATGTATGTGCTTGCTCAACAAAGCAACAAGCGACATGTTGTTACCTACTGAAATCAAGTAAGCCAAACTCTGAGTTTATATTGCTCTGGGTCCTGTAACATACGTTCTCAATTATTCCATGAATGGTAACTACCATGGCAATAATGGTGCAATAATGGTGCAATAACGAGAGCTCATTGGCTGTTGGCATGGTCACATGATGGTAGTGACCATTGATGGTAGGTTAGAATAATTGAAAGCCTATGGGCAACATGGCCTTGGTGGTTATGATTATAGTGCATAATCTACAGCAATCCCCTGATATATTTTGGTCTTTGTGGCATTTTGCCTCAATGATATTCATCATATTCTTTCCTGTCGTCATCTTAAATGTTATCCACCTTGCTATATACTTGCAAGACTTCCTCTTGTTTTGTCGACATAAATCACCTTTTAGCATTTTTAGCAACATCATTAGCTACCAACGTTCTCTGTATACTCCTAGCTTCCCTCAAAACGATACACATCATTTTGTTGTAGCCCATGGTTTCCTGTAGAGTCTCCAATGACACCATATTGCTTTATCCTAGGTCGATGATTTTGATTCATTGATTAATCGTAGAGTAATTCGAAAATATGCATATGTCTCTTGATAATCTTGATCTTTTATCCAAAATGTCATCAGGTTTCATTTATATTTTTTAGCAATATTTACCCAATTTATGCAATTGTTTTCAAATTTTAATCAGTCTAAGCCCTTGTCCTGATCTATCATTGTTTTTGGTTGTAATTGGATTTGCATTTATTGTGAAAAAAATATCATTTTTGCAATTATTGCAAAACCCTGTTAGACTTGATCCTCCACCTCGGTCACATTGACATTGATCTCACAGTTTATTTGTTTCATGGCTTCCATCATAATAGGGTCCATACAGGGACCAAATATTTCCCGCTTCGCAAGAAAATACTAATTTGTTTTGGTTTCCATATTGATTAGATGGTTAATTCGACACTGAAGAATTCAATTACTGCATATCTAGCACTTGTTATGTTTCCACCGTAAATTTAACTTGGAGGAAATTTGCATTACCGGATAATGTAGGCTACAGTCCCTGCTGGAGTAGATTATGGAAGTCCATGTCATGTTAATAGGCCAACCATGCCAATCCAGGGCAATGCTGCTCACAAAGGAGGCTCCTGGTGGTGACTCACTCTTTCTCAGACTTCCCATCCAAAGGTAACGTTCACGGAGGCGTATATTTATTTCTTTACGTTTTATTTAGTCAAGGTAGTCTTTTCAGTCTCGAGGACTGCTTTTCAAAGGAGCCTTAGGATAAAAAAAAAATCACATATACATATCAAAAGTAACATCCAAATACAATGAATTCAAAGAAACAATTCAAAGAAAAAAAAAGTCTAAAAAAAAAAGGTTAGAAAAAAAAGTTGCACACATTTGTAAGTGAGTGACCCCCTCCCCCCCCCCCGCCCCCTCCCCCATCTCCCGCCTAACGCAGTGCCCAGGTGTAGGTTATACGACATACTTTTGATCAACATTTTGTGAGAGTACTCAACAGTGAACAGTGTATAATACAGGAGTGGTAGGCGGCCGAGAGGTTACATATGCCTGTTGATGTCGACGGTTTGAAAACAAATCTATGCATAACTTGGGTCATTATTTCACTGATTTATATGATTTTAATATTGTTTTTACATCCATATATTAATGTGTGTGTATATGTGTGTGTATGTAATATAAAAAAGAGGAAAATGGAGATGAAAATATAAACACCAGGGAGAAGAAGTATGCTCTCCCCTATTCCTCTTACCATCTGAATATTACGTATTACAGCTACTGCTAGTATTACTACTACTACTACTACTACTACTACTACTCCTCCTCCTCCTCCTCCTCCTCCTCCTCCTCCTACTACTACTACTACTACTGCTACCACTACTACTACTCTTAAAAGAGCAAAGTACTCTTCTCTAGCGTTTTGATTAATTGATATTTTCATCCATATATCGATATATTATATATTTTTTTGCATATATATTTGTTATATCATTATTACTATTATTGTTATTCCAGTTGCTCCTGTGTGTAATCGTCATCATCAACAACAGTATTTTGCTATTATTGTTCCCCATATAAGGAAGTAACATTTTTATCAATGCGCGTCATACATGTTCAAATTCTCTTTCTATTTGAACATTACAGAAGTCAAACCAGCATGATTGTGTACATGAAACATGTGAACACGTGCTCCTGTATTATTGATTTATATACATATATATATATGCATGATGCAGTTGAGAAAAATAGATACTTCAGGTATGAAAACACTACGCTATATTTATCAAGTGCGAACTCCCTTGTACATGGTGTATGATAGATTATTGCTGCTGTATACATGGTGTATGATAGATTATTGCTGCTGTATACATGGTATATGATAGATTATTGCTGTTGTATACATGGTATATGATAGATTATTGCTGCTGTATACATGGTATATGATAGATTATTGCTGCTGTATACATGGTATATGATAGATTATTGCTGTTGTTTACATGGTATATGATAGATTATTGCTGTTGCATACATGGTATATGATAGATTATTGCTGCTGTATACATGGTATATGATAGATTATTGCTGTTGCATACATGGTATATGATAGATTATTGCTGCTGTATGCATGGTATATGATAGATTATTGCTGCTGTATGCATGGTATATGATAGATTATTGCTGCTGTATACATGGTATATGATAGATTATTGCTGTTGTATACATGGTATATGATAGATTATTGCTGTTGCATACATGGTGTATGATAGATTATTGCTGCTGTATACATGGTATATGATAGATTATTGCTGCTATATACATGGTATATGATAGATTATTGCTGTTGTATACATGGTATATGATAGATTATTGCTGCGGTATACATGGTATATGATAGATTATTGCTGTTGTATACATGGTATATGATAGATTGTTGCTGTTGTATACATGGTATATGATAGATTATTGCTGCTGTATACATGGTGTATGATAGATTATTGCTGCTGTATACATGGTATATGATAGATTATTGCTGCTGTATACATGGTATATGATAGATTATTGCTGCTGTATACATGGTATAAGTTATGTATGTATTCTTTGTGCTATATTGCATCAATGATACCTCAATATAACCTGAAATCTTTCGCTCTTAATTTCTACGGGTGTGGTTCTACAAACATAGACCATGGTAGGGTCCATGCATAGACGTCATGTATGTCTGCTTATTGAAAATGTAGGTTCCATGGTACATGAAATTTGTAAGTAAAATATGTGGCAGGATTTAGAAATGCATATTATGTTACTATGAAAGCTTGCATGTATGAATAATAAATTTGTGTGTATCTGCAAGCATCTGTAAAGATTCTGTATAAAGGCATGTACATGATATAAGCAATACATATCCACTAACATGTTAACGACGATAAAAATTATATTTATGATATGTCAGAATACTGGCGAATCACCTTTTACTTCAGAGATACGTATGGAAAATCTCTTTAGTTTTTTTGTTGAATAGTTACCATGGTTATGGTTGTATTTGTTTTCATGAAATAATCACTGTGTGTACAAAAGAGCATTCTGGAACGTCCTAGTTCTGATTTAATTGCCCATATCAATTTGATTTAACGTTTATGTATATTCATGATTCCGAGGTTTATTGCAATGCGACATTTGAAATAAAGCAAACAAGATCAATGATGATGTTGAGATTTATTATTTGTTTACTTTTCCACGCGTGCTATTTCCCCTATAGACTGTGCAGCACTCTGCCGAGCGCGTACAGATTCAACATGCACGCTTGGGGAGAGTTCAAGCATTTTCTTTGGAATGAAAATTATCATAAATGAGTATGTCGTCTGCATATATTTTCTAACAATACCATGTTTTACATCAAAGCCCTCTACAACCTAGAATCCGAACCACGAGAACGGCTTTCAGGTCTCCATCTGCTACCAAGAGGATGTCGTGATAAATACGACGAATATTAGGCTATGTGATCTTTTCTTTACAACTCAGAATCTGAGCCATGAAAACAACTCTCCGGCCTGCAACTCATGACCTGCTGCCGAGAGGAATGTCTTAAAGAATACGACGCACATGAGTCTCTGTGACCTTTTTCTGCTGGTATGGTTAGTCGATTGTGTTGTCTCGTGACAATCATTCAAGGAGACATGTGAGTGCACTTGGACGACATAAAAAATTATGGTATACTCGCTCAATTACTCTGGTGATGAGGATGCCGGCTGGGCGATGCTTCGCAACGGGGTGGATTGAGAGAGAGAGAGAGAGAGAGAGAGAGAGAGAGAGAGAGGGGGGGAGAGAGAGAGAGAGGGAGAGAGAAAGGGAGAGAGAGAGAGACCGAGAAAGAGAGACCGAGAAAGAGAGACAGAGAAAGAGAGAGAGAGAGAGAGAGAGAGAGAGAGAGAGAGAGAGAGGTTGAGGGAAGAAAACGGGTGAGGCAGGATAAAGCGTGAAATTACACATACAGGTCCGCTGTCAATGTGGTTTCGGTCTATACTGTAGCGGACTTATATTCCTTACGATTGTCGATTGTTCTAGTTTAGTCGCCATTATTGTTCCACAGATTCCCCCACCCATCCTTTGCCCACTCAATCTTTCTTCATATACACTTCCTTTTGGTTTGTCCGTACGTCCTCTCCATCTCTAGCTCTTTCTTCTCATACACTTTCTTTCGCTTTTTCTCTCTGTCTCTACCATCTTAATCTCCCCATTCGTTTCTCTCCGCTTCTCCCTCTCTCTGTCTGTCTCTCTCTCCCCCTCTCTCTCTCCCATCTCCCCCCCTCTCTCTCTCTCTCTCTCTCTCTCTCTCTCTCACTCTCTCCATACCCTTTATTTCGCATCGCTAAAGCAGGTTTCTACGTATACGTGGTTATGATAAGATTAAGAGACTAATCAATATTTTTTTCTAGCGCAATTTGGAGAGCTCACAAATTTAAATGTGTTATGAAAGATCAAAGGTTTCATTGCATTTTCCTGAAAAAATAACTTAAAGATTGTCCGTCCCTTTTGCAAGCTTAAAATTTGAAATCGTCCATCACGATCGTAAATTGAAGAAAGTGTGATTCAAGACCATTTCTAAGAATATAGCATGTTGAAGCTTTCTGTATATGTAAAAAAATTCAGCCGTTACATTTCAAACCGACTTTTTTCGTACTACGAAAAAAGTATTAGTCTTTGTTACAGTATCTATGTGGTTATTATGCGTGTGTGAAATCCTAGTTTTATGAGTAACTACCAAACTTTGGAGATGATTCCTTCCATACAACAATTTGTTTTCATAATGCGTTTTATAATTTAATAAACAGATTAACCAATAAAGCAGATATTTCAACACAAACTGCTAAGAGCCTGAGGTAAAGACTATTAATCAGACGTTGTTTACGTGCATTATTTGAATTTTACACTACGGATAAGTTTCAAATTGTGAATATAGAGATTGCTAATACTTCTCTATATGTTTTGCCAATGTTTCGATGGTTTTGTGGTGATCTGAAAAAGGGACTGGCTGTCTTTAAACTAAATGAGAGAAATAATGATAAAAGTGTAACATCGGTTGTATTTGTTGTTTACATAAATAGATTTTTCAATAGAAATGTACTATCACATCGTAATGCCTGTTTGATGCCGTTTGTAGGCTAAATAACCTCTTGGGTGAATCACTAGAGATCGGCATCTCTCACCCGTTCTGCAGTAGACATGCATGTAACAATATAATTGTACTCGAAAAATCATCAGAACTGTGTAAGGTTAATCACATGCAATAGAAAATCTGTTATTTCTTGTGGCGTCCGAAATATATATATTAAAGAAATATTTCTGATTTGTTTAACAAATTTTGTTGAAAAATATTTTGATTCGATTCCTTTATAACCTACAGAACAATATGAATCATAACTTATAAGCTTTGCATACAATACATGGAATAACAGGATATACATGTATATTCATTTAAAAAAGAGTAACATTCATGAAAATTTGAAGGGCAAGGTTTTTTTTGTTAATAGCCTGAAACCGAGGCTATCAGCCAATTTGTTCAAAATTGTAGGTACCTATGCGACTTCATTAAGGGGCATATACTGTACTGGGAAGGCCAAAAAGCCTTCAAAATGTAATTGTTAGCAATCTTCTTGCCAATGGTCTTAAATTCATGTATTGTCTATTTTAGAAGCTTGCCGAAAGTTATTTGCCCTCAAATGATCCACATATGGAGTAATTAATGATTAATGATCAAATCCTCAAAATGTTCGGCCCGAACACTTGGAGGATTTGTGATTTAATCACTCATTACTCCAATTGTAGATCATTTGAGGGCAAATAACTTTTAGCAAGCTTCTAAAATAGACAATACATGAATTTAAGACCATTGGCAAGAAGATAACTAGAAATCACATTTTGAAGGCTTTTTTGCCTTTCCAGTACAGCATATGCCCTTTAAGTCCCAATAAATGTATTAACGAACCTGTTTATGCGCAGGCATTACACTGCTGTACAGCAAAATTAATTCCTCTTCATGCTAATATGTAGAAAACATGATCAAAGATATATAAATGATTTCATAGGAATATTTTCCATCGTGAGTTTTCATCTTTGGTACGCTTTAGGGAGTCCTCAAAATTAAATTAAATGTATGCAACCACATGTTTTTTAAACCATTCGGAAGTCGGGAATATCCCCTGTTTACCAAATATCCCTGATTTTATGTTGTTGTTACACATGATTACTCCCGAATTCTACCCAATATAAGTTAACATTTATTCGTGGAACAAATCACTCCCCACTTATCTAGCAAGTGTATCACCGCTTCTGCACATGCATATACACAGTTATCTAATTGAACGGCTTAGAGAATGTCGGGTGTCCAAAAGATTTACCCATTAACCAAAGCTGCCAAACGTATCATAGAATAGATGTAGAATAGATATTCCTTCAGACGAGCTCACTTAACCATAAACATGCTAGTTAGGTCAGGAGATGGGGGTTCATAATGAACCCCTAAACAAGTCTTTCGTAACTTCTGAAACAAAAATCGCGACGACCGGGTATAGGCCTACCATCGCCCCGCATAATTTTCGCCAGAATATGTCATCCCCATTTCGGCTGATTTTTGTGATTTTATGTAGGCCTACAAACCCAATCGAAAGTGTATTTTCTTTTTTACATAATTCATACAAAAACAAATGATTTTTTTTTCTTTGAATCATTTCAATTAATTTACTGTGGTCTTTTAACGGCTCATTAATTGTGTTTTGAGTTCCAATTTTTTGGGGAAAATAAGTAACACGTGCATTAACATCCATAATTATTTGATAATAAGGACATTTCAATTACAATCGAAAATCTGCTTATGCAAACTAATAAAATGCGTCATAAGTGACGTGTGTGCCAGTTTCTATGGCCGTCGCTCGTTCAGTGGCCGAGATCAAAGGGGTAGGGATAATGATTTCCCCTACCCCTCCCCCAGGGTAACAGACAAACTCAAATACCCTGACCTAATTAGATTTAAAGTGGATTGGAGATAAATTCTTCGTACGATGATACCTCGCGGTGTACGTGCTACACCGTTGTGCCGAGTTGGTCCAGCGAGATATATTGATTGCCTGTCCTCTTTACCTGGCTCTGATCTATTGCCTTGGCTTTGCGTACCGCCCTCTTTTGTCGCTGTATCTCAAATGTCACGAACCGCGCAGGCGCACAATACTTCTGGTAGACTGTTGCCAGGATCAGAAGCAGGACTGACGTCACGTACAATCCGAAGAGGGCCCACAATGCAATGCGATATGACCCCGTCCTGTCGATACTTTGACCTGACGGAAAATAATGAAACCAAGGTTGCCACTGTTACCGCGATTTTCTGAAGCAAACAACACGTCATTGGTTTTACCAACCATCGAATCCGGACAGCGCACAGCACAAGAAAATTTGTAAAAGCGCTGTTACAGAACATACACACTTGGGATATAAATAACCGCGAAAACTTAACGTCTTCAAAGAGAAGGTGACAACTAAAGGTGTCTCCAATGCATTCTACCTGTTTAATTTGTATATCTTGCTCAACATAAATGCAGACAATTATTATTTTTTTTTTTTTGCTTTTGCTTGTCTTGAGAGAGAGAGCTGTCCATTGTCGTAGAGGTTTGGACGTACGTGCGTGTGTCCAAATGACTGAAAATAATCGTTGCTTATCATTTATATAAATGAAAATGTTCTCACCAATGACAGATGAAATCAGATATGCGACCCCGTAGCAGAAATAGAAGACAGCTGATGTCTCAAGATATTTTGCCGGGCCGAAGAAATCTGGAGCCAAGTTTGTGGTTACGACACTCGTCCCGCAGAGCAAGACGCCACCAACGACTGAAAAAAAAAGAAATCCATCCCGCATATAAATAAAAGACGTCCCATAATGCACTGCACAACCATATTCGGCTTTGATTTGTAGTCATGTCCGCTTCCGGTCTCATACACTAGTACAGCAGGGTGGGAGCGAGCACGACCGCAAACAATATCAGGATGGGGCAGCACAGTGCATCAGGTCTATTTGTGTTTGCGATCAGGTGATAGAAATGCGTGTCGCTTCCAACTTCGGTATACCCGGAGTTTCATTAATCTAAAAATGAAATAGGGTTCACGTATCTGAAGATTACTCCGCATGTTCGTTACTCCAAAGATTCGTCATTCAGAAATCTGACTTTGAAAAGTGAAATGATCACAACCTTATATGAAAAATATGATTTTCGGATGAACGGACCACATTATATTTCCAGATTAACGTACGCTATTTCATTTCAACATCAAATTTAGTGTTGGAGTGAAGGATTTTGGTCTAGGATAAGTGTTTATGTTAATTTTATCTATTGTGGTCTGTATTAATGCGCTGCTATACGAAATGGGCATTACACCACAATACACCAGTGGGGCTTACCAGCAGCTAGGAAGTATAAGCCGATAGTACTGCGGAGGAATATCAAGGACAGAATGACGCAAGCACCGACGCCATAGACAATCATGAGGAGGAAGATACGAGGAAACGGGATGGCCTCTCCGAAGAAGACGTAGAAGAACTTTCCCGCTGTGTTGGAGAATGAGAAGATGGAAATCATCGTTACCCCGGTCTGCTCCGTGAAACCCAGCGACAGCAGGTAGCTGATCTGGAGAGAGGGGGAGATACAAACAGGTGTAGCTTTTTAGGTGCAATATTCAGTAAGTTGAGACAATTATTGAAGGCCACGGGAGATGACACGATCCGATCAGTAGTACGACTCTGCAAATGACTGAATCACAGGACCCGGTGGGTGTTTCACCAAGCTGTTCTTAAGCTACGAACGATTTTACGCCCGACTGGTTACCCTTTATCGTGCTAAATCAGATTCTCAATTATTTTTATATTCCCAATAGCTTAAGTTAAGATCTGATCTGAAAGTCAAAATTTATTGTTAACAAGTATCTGAATACAAACTTCTGATTTGACAAACTTGATTAGGATTGTTTTGAAATTAACTCCCACTTTATGAAAACAGGAACAAATTGCGTATCTGATTTGACACAAGAAAGGGTCACCAGTCGTGCGTAAAGTCGTTCTTAGCTTAAAGGGAGTATACTGTACTGGGAAGACAAAAAGGCCTTCAAACCAATGGTCTTAAATTCGTGTACTGTCCATTTTAGAAACTTGCTGAAATGTATTTGCCCTCACATGATCCACATTTTTAGTAATTAGTGATTAAATCCCAAATGCGTGAAATGTTCGGCCCGAACAATTTGAGGATTTGTGATGTAATCACTAATTACTATAAATGTGGATAATTTTATTGCAAATAACTTTCAACAAGTTTCTAAAACGAATAATAAATGAATTTCAGACCATTGGCAAGAAGATTGCTCACGATCACCTTTTGAAGGCCTTTTTGTCTTCCCAGTACAGTAAACTCCCTTTAAGAATAGCTTGGCGACCCCCCCCCCCCCCACCCTGGTCATTGGATTTGTGCAAGAAAGTGACGTCATATAGCCAGTCGTAGGCTCCTACGACTGCAGAATGGTGGCAAAATCATCTCGTCTGCCATGTCTGCGGTGGTCTTGACTTTAATTCTAATAGCCGTTATCGATCCGTTACTACTACCATTTTCCTAATTTTGCTGAAACTTATCTGATATTTCATAATCATACCAATAGCATGATTAGGTATAGGGCTAAAGGTAGAAGGCCTGATGTTCTTAAGTCTCAATAGAAACGTCCGAGATTTCTCATGTAATTATTACTTGTATCCTTCTTCCTAATCGTAAATGTTCTAAAGAGTTTTACCCCCCTCCTCCTCCTCCACCCCCCCTCCCCACCCACCCCGCCGGAAATATACCATGTTCACAAAGTAGAAGCAGTCTCCGACAGAACCGAGCAGGACGGCAAGACATATCAGCCAGAGCTCTGGGTAGGTCAGCACTGTCGCGATTCTCCTCGCCATGCTGTCTTCTCTCGGAGACAGGACGGTCGTTTTGCAAATCTCTCCTTTGTTTCTTTCACTCGAGTCTGCTTCAGATCTGTTACCATGGGTACCGTGTTCAAGAATGTTGGGTAGATTGTCAGTACGTTCAAACTCTTCTTTTGTCGACGGCGGCAGGGCAATTTCAGTCTCCTTTTTCCCGTCTTCCTCTTGCGATTCGTTTGAGACCGTTGCGTCCACGCAGCCATGGCTATTGTTTACATGAATATCATCCCCTGTATTCTCATCTTGCGCACGGATCTCGGAATACTGATGAGGGTTGTTTGCCGTCTCTGAGCTTCCCCCATCGTGATCGTTGATGTCATGAGGCGAGGTCGATGGCTCGGCGAACGTCAGGGCGCAAGGGAACCCTACAGCGAAGAGGACAGCACCGAAGACACGGAAGAGGAACCGCCAGCCGTACCGCTCGATGACGAAGGAATGAAGAGGCGTTAACGCCATCGTCCCTTTAACCAAACAAAACGATAAAGTCATTTATGATTTTGTGCAGTAGGTCCATAAACAGGTGGATTCAATTCGCAATCTTGATTAAAGGCATAATCGACCATGAAATTAACTTGGTTTTAATAAAAGCAGAAGCATGAACGAAATACATTATTGAAGGTTTAACGAAAATCCGTCAAAGGACAGGTGAAGGATTAAAAAGTAATAATATTTCAAAGTTTGATTTTGGGACGTCACGTGCAAGGTGCTCTCCGATATGTTGTGTACACTTTTTTTTAAACTGTCCATTTTCTCAAAAGGATATGTATTATTTTACCTGTGCATTCGATACATCATTAGAAACACGTCTTTACACACAAACCTCTATGAAAAGAAAGTATTCCTTCATGTAAAACAGCAAAAAAGGAATTTATGGAATCATACAGCACAGTACAAAATATACGCAATGCAGTCTAACATCAACATCCGTTAATGATTGATAAGGTAGAATCTGGAAAACTCATGTTCCTTGTTTGTGGGCTTAAAATGCGTTGGTATTTATATCTTTATTCGGTATATAAAACATACACTGCTTTGATGTTCTGGAAATGGATGTACTACTTGGTGCGGGGTAATCTCAAATCACTATTGATATCACTCGGATGTCTCGCGGTCTCGTGATAAAAGAATTGTTTTGGGATCAAAACAATTCTATTCTATGATCATGAACACTGATGAAAGTTCATCTGTGTTGGTATGCAGATGATATGAAGTTAAAATCTTTTGATCTCAACACAAGAAAAAAAAATCGAAGACTTACTTCGAAATTTTCGGCTGCTAACTGCAGCCTTCTTCAGTGATGACCGAATGGCGTCTACTATCAACAGATCCATGGAGCTGCGATGGGATCACCAATATCTCCCATTGTTTGCAACCTCTACATGGAACATTTTGAACAAATAGCTCTTGAGTCGGCATCTCATCCTCCAGTGTGGTGGTTTCGATACGTCGATGATACACACACTAAGCTGAAGAAAGAGTTCTCGCAGGAATTCACTGATCACCTGAACTCCATTGATCCAGACATTCAATTCACCACTGAAGGTGAGGAAGGACGGTCACTGGCATTTCTCGACACTTTGACGGTCATTCAACCAGATGGCAGCTTGCACATCAAAGTCTACCGTAAACCTACGCACACTGACCAATACTTGAACGTTTCCTCTAATCATCCTCTTGAACATGAGCTCGGTGTGATCAAGACTCTTTTCCATCGGGCTGAAGCGGTAAACTCAAATCCAGAGAACGTTTCTGAGGAAAAGGATCACATCAAACAGGCCCTCTCCAAATGCGGTTATCCCAGTTGGGTTTTTAACAAGGTCGACAGTCCCAACAAGGAAAACTCTCCGCCTGAGAAGAAAAATCCCAAGCCTCCCAAAGGACAAATTGTGCTTCCGTACGTGACAGGGTTATCCAAAGCCCTCCGTAGGAGTTTTAATCAATTTGGCATAAGGGTGTGCTACAAACCAACAAGATCCTTAAGACAGTACTTGATTGCTCCGAAGGACAAAACTGAGAAGGAAGATATCACTGGTCCTATTTACTTGATTCCTTGCCAAGGACAGACAACACGGGGTTTGTGTCAGGAATCATATATTGGAGAAACAGAACGTTCCCTTAGGACTTGGTTCCTTGAGCATCGACGCCCTAGATCCACTTCTTCGGAGGTATCGCAGCACATTCATATCGAATCACCTGGACATCACGTGGACACCAACAAGGTACAAGTGCTGGACAGTGAGCCGCGGTACTTCGAGAGAGGTGTGAAAGAAGTGATTTACATCCGGGCGTTCAACCCTTCTCTCAATAGGGACGGAGGGCGATACAAGCTACCGAGTGTCTACGATCCGATTATCGATCGCTATGTCAAGAGATCGAATCGGATCACTTGGGTCATCGCTGAAGGAGGCTGCAGTGAGCAGCCGAAAATTTCGAAGTAAGTCTTCGATTTTTTTCTTGTGTTGAGATCAAAGGTTTTTAACTTCATGTTAATTCTATTCTATGTACACTTGTGCACATAGTTATAACTTTTCCACTAAGAGCATTTTACATTTTGTATAAAACAACATTTTTTTTTCCACAGGTGCTATTACGTCATATTCCTTTACTGATATTTCGCTCTTCCCCCTCTCTCTCCCTTACCTCATTTTCCTCCATGCTCCTAACCCTCTCTTTCTTTCACAGCCTTACCTATACTGCTTCCCGACAGGACGAGTGCCGTGACTCGAATGGTGTTCCTTGTAGGAAAGTGCATCACAAGTAGATCCAGCACGCTAATGGTCACCATACCAGCGCCTAAACCAAGGACAAGACCATATGTCACAATCATCGGTTCGATTCTCGGCATGAATGACGTCATAATCATCGCGCCCGAAGCCGAGGCAATGCCGAAGCTTGCGACGATCCGGGAGCCGAAGCGTGCGACCATGATTTTCACTAAGGGCGCCAACAGCACCGTGCAGCTTAGAGGTATGATTCCGATCCAACCTGAGAGAGAGAGAGAGAGAGAGAGAGAGAGAGAGAGAGAGATAAAACATCTACATTCAAGAAATAATCTCACGATAAAATGTGGCATATAAGCTAGGAGTACTTTCGAAAAAATATCTTTTTTGCCACGATATTAAGAATTTTATTCGGAGAATCGACATGAAATGTTTGCGGTAAGTGGCTGAATTTGTCTGTCCCGGGGTGGTGGTGGTGGTAGTGGTGGGTGGGTGAGAGGGTAAAGGGGTGAGGGAGGGGGGGGGGGGGGTCGGTGCACACATGCTTATCAACTCTTTATACGCCATTAGAGACTGATTTATTCAATTTGGTCAACATTTAATTTGGCACATTTATTTGATTTATTCAATTTGGTCAACATTTGATTTGGCACACAAAGGTTTGCATAATCTTAGACCACCCTTCACAACACGGGCCAGCATATATTATGATTGCTATAGAAATACAGTACAAAGAAGTATAACCAGCATATTATTCACCCTTGACCCAGTTATCTACGTAGCGCATGGGTGTGTGAGATTTTCATTCAGTGAACTAGCAGTGCGGATCGACCAGCGTAAACACTCTACGTTTGGTACATCTCTATGATTTATACGCTCAATATGAACGTGCGTGAATTATTGTGTTGTTATGCTCGATATGACTATGAAATGTATAATATTGTGCAGAACAAATATTGTGTACATATACAATATGTATGCATGGATATATGGGATATGACAGGATATGAAATAGTTGACATTGTACAGTATGAATATTATGTATATACACAATAAATATACACGGATAAGCATGGCGTCATATGAAATGTAAGATATTGTGCAGTGTATATATTATATCGTGTATATACACAATATATATACACGGATATATATGATATGATA
>OZ022597.1:17694921-17919921 GCA_963669155.1 Arbacia lixula
AGAATGTATGATTTAATAAAGCATGCAATTTCTGCTAATTAACGACGAGTCTGTTTTTTAAAATTAGTTGTTGCCATTAACATTGACATGATAAACACCATCATATTTCCTCCATTATTATCATGTTGTCTATTATACCTTGACATGCGTCATCCTGCCTATAGTTGGAAAATATGAAATGTAAAACAATTTTGATGACAACAAATATTCTACATAAAAGCCAGCAAACCATTAACTTACAATGTACAATCCTTTTGTCCTTTGCGTCATTAACATTTGCGGGCCACACGTTTGTTTGATAAGCTACACTCTATTCAGTTAGACGATTCCAAAAACAGAAACGGTTAAGAAACAAAGGGAGGTTTAAACGCAGGTAAAATGGCATGACGGACACACTGTATGTTCATAGCTCTGTACATGGGGCTATTGGCTCCATGATCTGTTCTTTACCTCAAGAACAGAGGTCAGAGTCAGCGACGCCCAATCTTGTCAGGTTCGATGCTAAACGACCATGTATTTACAGTATAGTGTGCTGTGACCCCTCCCCCCCCCCCACCCCCCATCCCCGTTCACTGATTTTGTTCACCCGTTCACCACATTTGTGCTCCCCGGTTGTTTGCACACCTTACCAACTGCAAAGCAAATTTTCACACTTTTCGTTGACGGGCTATGAAAATAAAATATAATCCATCAGCTGTTTTTTTCCGCCAAGCTTTCGTTTTCACGTCACTGAATGGTAACAAATAATAGATACAAATACTAGATAATCAGATCATGAAAGGGAAGTTCACCCTGAAGTTAAGTTGGTTTCAACAAAAACAGAAATATGAAAGAAAAATGTATTATTGAAGGATTGACGAAAATCCATCAAAGGATAAGAGAGTGATGATCTTTTGAAATTTCAATTTTGTGAAGTCACGTTCGACGTACTTTCCTATAATGTATGTTGTGTGCTGTTATGATTCCATAACTTGCTCTTTTGCTGTTTTTGATGAAGGGATATTCTTTTCCATATAGATATGTGTCCAAGAACATGCACAGTTAAAATGATGCATATCCTTTTGAGATATACCACATTCAACAATTATTTAGAAGAAAACCAAGTACAGGATCTTTGGTGGTGTTGCCCTTAACTTTCATTAAAATTGCAAAAAAAAAAAATGTGATAAGAAACGCAGCTTCGAGAGACAAAACAGGGAATGAAAGATATTTCTTTCCAAGTTGACAGCAGTTAAATGTAGGTGCTGCGCATGGGACATAAAAACATTGTAGTGATTGTGGAATGCTTTGGAAATTCATTAGCACGCGTTAGTATCCGTACACATCTTTGAATATATTATGCTCGAGTTGTTTCTCCTTCGTAACACATGCCTGAATAAACGTGAAAAGAGACAGACAAAAACGATCATACAGATAGCATTTGCCGAGTATAGGTGTGCGTTCTCAATGGCGGCATAGAGCCTACACTATAATCTGATAATACGTGATACTCAATACACGGCTTCGTTATGTGTCACGCCCTGGTGAATATAATACAGTGTGTCCCAGAAAAAAGGAAACCCGTGTTTGGAGGTCTATAACGTAATCATAAAATATCATATTATTATAAAAATGACAGCAATATTGAGAGTAAAGTTTGCACTACGTTGATGCTTCCTTACAAATCTTGACCACTTGTCCTGCGCAACTTGATTTTGGCAATTCTTTTTTAAACACCTGTTGCTCCTCAACGAATGACTCTTATCTATCATGTTAGGTGTCAAATGAAAGAAGAATGAGTGCTTTCTAATGATGTGTAGAATATTCCATTATTTTTTTCGAGTCAACTAGCGAAATAACACAGAATCTCGGTTTCCTTTTTTTCTGGGACACACTGTATAGATGTCTGTTTTTTCCCAGTGAAGTTTGAACTCAACTCTTTATGAATCATGAATTCATTTTGATGCAAATGTATCGTGTCTCGTACCCACCTGGAACCTGCCGTGTACTATTATTAAAAAATTGCAGGGCTAACTGAGAAACGGCGTAAATTGTGGATCACTGTGTGAAGTCAAGTTCATAGCGAACAGCCAGGAACAATGCTGTATGCTCAACACACCTAGAAACCTCCTGGATAATACCACTGACGTTGACATATCTTTCCGTGGGAGTTATGTTTACATCAAACATGGTAAAGGGAAGGGATGTCAGTAATATTAGTAAAATTACAGCAAAACATGACCAAATAATTGTGCCCAGACAACAGGTCCAATTTTTGTTTGGTTTCAGGATCTCGTGATATAATCATATCAAATTTATTTATTTATTTATTTATTTCACGTTTTATTTAGACAGGATAGTCCTTTCAGTCTCGAGGACTGCTTTCCAAAGGAGCCCTGTGATACAAATCACGTAAACATAACAAAATATGTAACATTCAAATACAATTAATACAAAGATCAAAGATAACAATAACAAAGACTAACATAAAAACACATTTGAAGAAGGAAAAAAAAGTCACACAAATGTGTAAGTGAGTGAATGCCCCCCCCCCCCATTCCCCCCCCCCCCCCCCCCCCCGGCCTAACGCAGTGCCCAGGTGTAGCTTATACGACGCACATCTGATTTAAATTTTGTGAGAGTATTACAACAGTGAACAGTGATTGGGAGGCTGTTAAAGAGTTTACTACCACAATAGCAGATTGATCTTTTCATGAATTCAGTTCTAGGTGTGGGAACAAATAACGGGCTGCGGGTTGCGTAACGGGTTGTATAGTTAACATCTCTGCGTTGTATTAAGGTATTTAAGTAACGGGGAGCTTGCCCATGGAGAATTTTGAATACAAGTACCGTTTGTTGATACCGGATTCTTTGCTTAACTGACTGCCAATTTAAAGTGCTTAATAGAAAACTTGCCGATGTGAATAAATCCATGCCAAGAACCATTCGAGCGTATTTGTTTTGCAATCGTTGGATACGTGAAATATTTGTTTGGGCACAGCTTCCCCATACTGTACAAGAAAAATCAATGTGTGGTAAAACAAGAGAATAAAACAGATCTATCATTATTTCTTTTGTAAGGTAACACTTTACTCTACGTATGCAGCCAATTGCTTGTGATATCTTTTTTACAACATGATCAACATGACTAGTCCAATTAAGACTCCCGTCCAACACAACACCAAGATATTTAAATTCTTTGACATGTTCAAGGATATCATTTTTGTACATTATTGCCAATTTTTTACCTGTTAATTTACGGTTTGAACCGAACAGCATAGTTTTCGTCTTTTCCGAGTTTAAAAATAGGTCATTACATTGAAGCCATTTAGTGATGGTATCAAATTGTGACTGGAGTTTCAGTTGTACATCATGAATATTCTTATCTGTACAAAATATAGCTGTGTCATCTGCATATAAAGATAATTTGCAGGATTCATCTAATATTAAATTAGATATGTCATTAATAAATGTACTGAACATGAGGGGTCCTAGAGTCGAACCTTGGGGAACACCAGATTTTACCTTTAAGTACTTGCTTAATGTTCCTTCTATTGAAACACAATGCAATCGATCAGTAATGTACGATTTAAACCATTCTAATTCAAAATTACGTATTCCATACATCGATAGTTTTTTTAAAAGACGAGTATGAGAAATTACATCGAATGCTTTTCGCAAGTCAAGAAAAATTGCACCTGTGATATTACCAGAATTCATATTACGCAGAATATATTCTGAAATATCAGTAACACATGTTTGAGTTGAATGCATCGGTCTAAAACCTGATTGTATAGAAGATAACAAAGAATTTTCATCAAAGTATTTATAAAGTTGTGCATGAACAGCCCTTTCCAATATTTTTGCAGGTATGGGCAGTAAAGAGATTGGACGAGAGTTGTTAATATCTAATTTATTTCCACCTTTGTAAAGTGGTATTATTTTTGCAATTTTAAAGTCAGTTGTGATCTCCGCAGTACGTAATGATACATTATAAAGAAAACTTAATGGCCTTGCAATGTAATCAGCAGCAAGTTTCAATAGTTTTGGGTGTAATTTATCAATTCCAACAGCTTTATTACAGTTAACTGACTTCAGTTCTTTAGGTACGAATTCTATTGTTATATCATCAAAGGAGAAACTTTCAGTGTTTTCAACTATCGTTGAACAAATATCAGTGCATGTATGATCGAGGTTTTTCATTGTATCTAAAATATTATTAAAATTCTTATTAAATGCATTAGCGACCTCTTGTCTGTCTGATACTAGATCATCATGAAATTTAAGTTGATATTGAGTTGAAGTTCTTTTCTTACTTGGGAGTAACGTGTTCATTACTTTCCACTTGTTTTTTATATCACGACCAGCCTCTGACAACTTATTACGATAATATCTTTTCTGTAATACTTTATTGAAATTATTAACTTTATTTCGACAGTTTTGGTATTGTTTCCAATCTTTAGGAACTTTTCTATCATCATATCTCTTTTTCAAATAATCACGCTCTCTAGCAAGTTCCAAATATTCGTCAGTGATCCAGGGCACCTGTTTCATCTTTTTTCTAACTGTACAATATGGTGCATGTTTATTACAAATAACCTCAAATGCTATATTGGTTAATCGTAAACAAGACTAGAGCCCCGTTTTATAACCAGCTCCGATTGATCTTAACAGGCTACGATTAATCGATTAATCTCCTCAAAAGGGTCGTTAAATTGCGATCAATCACATTTAAACGTGGCTGCTATTGATCTTGTCGATTGATTCTGAAGATAGATGGCAAATCTCTAGCTCTAAGACAGGGTCCAGGACCCACATGGGCACCTGTAGTGTTGTAGATGGCCCAGCCCCCCCCCCCCCCAACTCAGTAATCGGAGGGACCGCATGCGTGTTCTCAAAGTGTCCGGTGAAGGGGTGCTTTTTCGCAGGACAAGTCCGGCCCGCGAATTGTAAAAAAAAAAAAAAGCGGTGTATTTGACTTTTATCAGGAGATTCCTTTTAAAAGGGGGTGTTTTTTCTCTCTCTCTCTTTGGACTCCTGAGAAATATTGGAGGACAAACATTAAAAATCTGTGCATACGACTATGAAGAGTCATTGCTTCCATTGTTGTGCTATTGTTTTGTTCTCCATCATGACACCAGGAACTGAGGAAACGTCTATTGTAATGACAAATTGCAAACACGTGGTTTATGCAGCCACCCAGAAGGAATTACACATGGAAAAGTCCAGGGGACAAAGCCAGAAATCAAATAGACTTTATCATCATCAAAAAGAGATTCAGAAATGCAGTGAAGGAAGCAAAGACCTATCCAGGTGCAGACATAAGTAGTGACCATGTTCCAGTAATAAGCAAAATTCATCTGGAACTGAAGAAATTACAGAAGCAAAGGGGGGCTAAGAAACTTGATTATGCAAAACTCAAAGAAGACAGCAATACCGAAGATATGTACACAGTGGAAGTAAAGAACAGATTTGAACTGCTGGAAGATGAAAGGGAGGAAGATCAGACCAAGTGGCAGATCTTCCAAGAAGCACGTGTAGGAGTTGCGAAAGAAGTGATTCCATCTGAGGTGAAGGGGTGGGGGTGGGGGGTGGGGGTGGGGATGTCTGTCCTTAGATAAGGGGATGGAATGAGAGCTCGCCTGAGATAGGAGGGGGGGGGGGGGTATATTGATCAGTGTTCCGGATTTAGCGGTGCTCAAAGGCAGGAAAAGCCCGCGAAAACTGGGAGGGGGGTCAGAAATTTTTGGCAGATCAGAGATAGGTCGTGCTAGCATAGGCGTACCTTAAATAACACTGAGAGTAGGGGGGGGGGGGGATTCGATACACGTGTAGAAACAGATAACACAACTAAATAATCAAAATGTGTAATTTTCAGATTTTTAATCTAGATTTTTTTTTTAAACTCTTTGTCTTTCCACTAATTCAAGCACCTGGTTTTATGTGGTCATGTTCACAGTATAGGGTGCAACTCTGAAATTTCAACATTAATTTGTTGTCTGTAGCAATTTCATAAAGCCACATAATTTATGTTATAGATACTGTGGCATATTGGGTGCTACGGTACCTCGGATAGCATAAACATCTGTAATTATAACTTTGTTCAATTTTGGTGGGCGCATTAGTTTTGTGTCACAAAATACCGCTTGACATTTTTTTGTACAGACCTGTATCATGTTTGGAATGTTGGTCACGTTTGAAGTACGAGTCCAGATACTGGCCGTATTTTATAGTCTGCTTATCCTCCCACACACATTACGCCACTGATACACATAGTACGCACACCGCGCCAGACCACTGATTGCGCGACTCCACGAATCTGTCCGCCCGATAATTTTTGTATGTGATGCGCCACCAACGTCGTTGTCGGCGGATTGTTAAATACAGTCCAGGGGTGGACTATTAAAGTACCTGTGATCCACTTAGAATCATTTATATTCCACATACTAAGAATGTTGCTATATGATTGGTCTAGAGTTGATCACGTGATGAAGCGTAGTTTTTCCCATCTGATCACCTGAGAAGAAAAGTTCGTTACACTGTAGGTGATAGTACTTTTTTGAGAAGGAAAGTTCGTTACACTCTAGGTGATGGTACTTTTTGGTTTCGCTGATCTCTTCACGCCTCACAGTCCTAACGCGTGACCAATATTTTGAGTACGCGCGAAATAAAAGTGCGTAGCTCGGACTATCGGCGCAGACGACACCGCGGTGCGCGCGCGGAAATTAAAATTTTTGGTTATAGCGCGCTGCGCCGCGCGCGTACGTACAAAGCAGTGCAAGCCTTCCATTTCCCCCACACAGTATTTCACCAAAGCAAGTGTGCAATTCTCTACCACCTCGTACCAAAATTGACCTAGAATTTCATTTGCCTGTAATTCATGAGAATTATGAAGAGTATTCTCGGAGGATCTATGTTCTCACCGATACCGCACAGGTAAGAGAATTTCGATTACTTCTTGCTTTTCCGTCAAAATCTTACAAATTAGCACCGCCATGTCATAGTGTTCGTTGGAATTTGTAGAGTCTATATAGAAACGTGCACAAAGTCAATTTGCTTCCGGGTTTCGCAGCGTCGCGTGAATATGTAGCCGCACCGACACGAATGCTTTTGTACGTTAAATTGTCATTTATTTTATAGATTGTTGGCATCAGATGTGGAATATAAAGCAAATAATCAACTTTTGGTTTCAGGCAATGAGACGAACTATCACTTCCTCGGCGATCTGAATGTATACGCTATCTTTCCTCAGCTAAAAGCTTCGGAAAGATAGCTACATCCAGATCGCCTCGGAAGTGATATTTCGTCCCATTACCTTCACCGACGTTGATTATTTGCTTACTATCCACGAAGGTCTGAAATGGTAAAGGCAGGGTGTCCCATTCGAAAAAGGTCGTGAGATAGGCAGGAATCAGGAGCATATCTTAAAGAGTACGTCATAGCTTCAGAAAAATTTTCAGGAAAAGTGAAATATTGTCCTTGTTTTACGTTTGAAACGTACCGTCCATAGTTTATGATATTTCATAATCGAACTGTCCCTGCAGGGAAGTGTTATAGGAAGGAGTAGAAACTCGAGCATAATACATTCAAACATCTGTATGGGTTCTAAAGCGTGCTCATGAATGTCAAAAGAATTCCATAATCATGACAATGCTTTGATGTTCCATGTGCCGAGCCGACATTTAGCTGATGTCAACTTGAAAAGAAGTTTCTTTAATTTCCTATTTGTCTGTAGACGTTTTGTTTTTGACAAATTCGTTTGCAAACTGTAAGGAAGTTAACGGCAGATAATGACAGATCCTAATGCTCTGCTTTTGTTTCGAAAAGTATTGAGGAATCATTAAAAATCGGACATGTAAGCTATTTTTATTAATGACAAAATTGACCAATTTCTTCACTTTCCAACAACTTGTGCGTTTGGGAGATTCAACCATCCTCAAAATGATATATTAAGCTGTGTGTTATCATTAACGGCGTTTGTGTGTGTTTGCGTGAAGCAGAGATATTTTACTTGAAAAAATTGTTTATTAGTGTTTGCTGATACCTGTTGTGCTCTTGGAAGTATTAATGTCATTAACAGAACGGGACAAGAGAAATGAGAATGTACATTTCTTTTGTTCTCTCTGAGAAGCCGTTGCCACACAATCATGTTCATAATTGTTCAAACACCTGAACAGCACCTGTTGAGAACACCATAACTTTTCAGTGGCTTGGCACATGGGTTCAAAGAAAGAAAGTTGCTTCCTATCCTTCCATAACACATCCCTGTATGCACTGTGGCCTCCGGTCTCTAGGCTATAGGTCTCGAACGACCAGCCCCCCCCCCCTAAAAATCTATAGCGATCCACTCAATTTAACTTAAATTCAGTCTCCAATTTTATCATTGGGAGGGAAGTACTGATACAGTATTTTCTTTTTCCCCGTGTTTTTTCCATTTCTTTTTATTTTTTTTACCTGAAAAAAGGACACCCTATTTTAACATTTCAGACTTCCGCGGATGGGTGACCCTGATTGGATTACAGGTACTTCATATGTACTTAATATTATGGCTTACACTGACTGCGTGTGTTCACTGCCATATTTCCGGTGTAAGGCAAACACCCGATGTCATTAAACTCGAGTATTTCCATTTTTATCTACAGTGCTTGAAAAAAACACTCTGGTGTCCTCGTCCTCGTTTTTTTATTTTTTTAATTAGTGTTTTCTCACTGGACCTGTCCCATATCTTTACGTAGCTAGCACATAACTAGCAGCAACAAAAGAAAAATAACAAAAAGGGGAAATTCTCATAATTACAGCAGATGAATAAAACAATGACTGCCTTTTCGAACCATTTAAAAGGAGTGCGGGATTTTTTGGCTTAGCTTTTATGAGTCTTTCTTTTGTCAAAACTGAAGGGACATGCGTTACATCAATTATTTATTTATTTATTTATTAACGTTTTATTTCAACAGGGTAGCCCTTTCAGTTAACGAACTGATCTCCCAAGGGGCCCTGCACACAATAAAAAACAATACAATTCCCATTTTTAACACAACAACAAAATATGAGATAAATACAAACGAAAACGAATGCATACATGAACTAGTTCGTAAAACAATGTCAGAGATATCTATCAAATACTTTCATAAAAAAAAATAAAAAAAAAACAAAAAACAAAAACAAAAAAAAACAACGAAAAACCTTTGCTTTGACTGGAGACTTAGATGCGATCAGTAAGTGATAATATTTTACATTGCTTTTTAAAAGAATAAATTGATGTGATATTTCTAATGCAAAGTGGGAGATTGTTCCAGATTTTTGAACCAATATATTGAAAAGACCTTTTCATATAGTCTTTGTTTGGCTTGATTACATATAATGGATTATCGATAGCATATCTTGTGAATATATTGGGAGTTCTAAAAATGACCATACCCTTTAAATATTGAGGTGAAAGTCCATTTATAACTTTAAACATATACAAACAAAATTGATAATTAACTCTTTGTAGAACAGATTGCCAATTTAGCCGTTTCAACATTATCAAGTGAGGTGTAAGAAAATCCGCATTCAGAATCAGGCGAGCATAACGATTTTGAAGAGGCTGTACTTTCAAAATCAAAAACTTAGCTGAGGTTCCCCATATAATCAAACCATAATTAATGTGTGGGAGAAATAAACCATTATATAGCAGAGTCAAAACTTGTTTCGGTAAATATTTCTTCATTTGTCTAATACACCCAATAGTTTTAGCTAGTTTAGCACATACCGATTCAATGTGTTTATCAAACTTGAGAGTGTTATCAAGTATGACCCCTAAATACTTAAATTGATTCACCTGTTCAATAATATCCTCTTCGCGCTTCAGCACAATTTGTTTACTGTGTACTTTTTTGTGTGTGCCAATCAACATAACTTTACATTTTCTCGTATTTAACTGTAGTTCATTTTTATCTACCCATTGCATAACTCTATTCAGTTCAGCTTGCAATTTCGTTTGAACGGATAAATAATCTCGACCTTTACAAAATAGGGCAGCGTCATCAGCATAGAGACTCAATTTAGTTTGATCAGAATATAACAAATCGCACATGTCATTTATAAAGATAACAAACAACAATGGACCTAAAATTGACCCCTGTGGGATACCCATTTGAACTTTCCGAAAGCTTGATAGTTTTCCATTGCCGCACACACACTGGTTTCTGTCCGTTAAGTAATTAGTGAACTCGGAACCACAAATACCATACTTTTCTAATTTATTCAATAGTATACTACGATTTACTGAGTCAAATGCCCTTTTAAAATCAAGAAATAGACCTCCAATTATATACCCATTATCAATATTACTCAATAAATAGTCATTAACATCAATCAATGCTGTCGTAGTTGAATGTAAAGGACGAAATCCAGATTGACACTGGCTTAACAAATCATTGGTGCACTGTAAAAAATATTACCGTTTTTTTACGGGAAATTTCCTGGCAGTCCGGGACGCCAGGAACGCCCGTTTTTTCACATCCTCATACAGTGTTTTTACAGTCAGTGTAAATTGACAGGTTCCCGTTATTGACCACCTTGTTATTGAACAGTTTCGCATTCCCGTTATTATACAGCCTCATTAAAATACAGGTTCCCGTTATTGACCACCTTGTTATTTAAAAGTGTCGCATTCCCGTTTTTATACAGCCTCATTAAAATACAGGTTCCCGTTAATAAGTGCTCTGTAAATTGACAGTCTTTTCCTGTATTTATCATGTAATAAAATGTTGTTAAATTGATGGAATTCCTGTTCTTTGACATTGGCTTAATTAAGGTAACCGTTAATTCAAGCCGACTTCCTATCACTGTAAAAAATATTTCCGCTTTTTAACGGGAATGCCCGTTTAATTACATCCTATTAATTAATTAATTAATACTTGGATAGCCTAATCCTAATCCTAGCCTACTCCTAATCTAACAATAAGCCTAATCTAACCTACACCTATTATCACTAACTATCATTAATTTGCTTGGACATTCTTATATAGGGCATCCTATTTATACATACTTTCGTTATGGTTAGTACTTGCGGAAAGATGCACTAATTAGACAGATAAATTAACATTTTTATAGTAC
Source organism: Arbacia lixula (assembly GCA_963669155.1). Classification (NCBI taxonomy): domain Eukaryota; kingdom Metazoa; phylum Echinodermata; class Echinoidea; order Arbacioida; family Arbaciidae; genus Arbacia; species Arbacia lixula. The sequence continues at coordinate 17,706,001 of OZ022597.1, forward strand.
TTTCAATTCAATAAGCGATCCTTTATAGATTAAATATTTTCTATTAATATGCCATTATTCACAATTGTAATATTCTTTAAAATAGCAATTAATTTCATTGATAATTGTTATTTTCTAAATCCCTTGCTAACAGAAATATGCTAATGAATATTCATTGAAAATGAAAATGACGGAACAATTTGTAATTTAACAAAGTAGCTCGTTAAAATACCAGAACATATGCTGACTTCCTGTAGAGAAACAAACTTACTGTTATTTTACCTGGAAAAGAAAGGAAATTTAATGCAACGGCAGTATCTTGTAATTTCACGGGCAAAAAATCTTGTAGTTTTGCAGTTATTGTTTACAGTGTATAGAAAAAAAACAATTTCCTTGCCATTTTACAAGAAAAATACCGTAATAATGGAAAAACAACCAAAACTTGTAATTTTACAAGTCAAAAAGACAGTTATGTTTTACAGTGTGCAGAACTATACGAGAACTTCCTGTTAGTGAACAAGGAAGCCCATTGATATAAGAGAAACATGTGGATCAACAGTAATATTTGTTTTATGTAGATTAATTATGAAATTTGTTGCTTTTTGACAGGAAAATTCTCGTTGCTGAAAATGGAACTATGGGAACAATTCTTAAATAAACAGGATGGCCTGTATGAATACGCGATTCCTGTTTACCAACAGTTACACGAGCTGGTAATCGTTAATTCAAGCCGACTTCCTAAAAAAAAATCGATTTCCCTGCCATTTTACAAGAAAAATGCCGTAATAATGGAAAAACAACCCAAACTTGTAATGTTACAAGTCAAACTAAGACTTTTAATTTACAGTTAGTTTTACAGTGTGCAGAACTATACGAGAACTTCCTGTTAATGAACAAGGAAGGCCATTGATTTACGAGAAACATGTTGATCAACAGTATTATTTGTTTTATGTTGTTTAATTAAGGAATTTGTTGTTTTTTGACAGGAAAATTCTCGTTGTTGAAAATGGAACTATGGGAACAATACGTAAATAAACAGGATGGCCTGTATGAATACGCGATTCCTGTTTATTAACAGTTACATGTACTTGTAACCGTTAATTTAAGCCGACTTCGTAGACAAAAACGATTCCCCTGCCATTTTACAAGAAAAATACCGTAATAATGGAAAAACAACCAAAACTTGTAATTTTACAAGTCGAAAATGTTGTTAATTCACAGTTATTTTTTACAGTGTGGTAAAATAATGGTACAGTTGAGCATGAATAGCCTTTTCAAGTATTTTCATGATATGACACAAAACAGAAATAGGCCTATAGTTACTAGTTTGATCCTTTGCACCAGATTTATAAATGGGGGTGACTTTAGCTCGTTTCCAATCTTTTGGAATGGATCCTGAGGTTATTGTTGCATTGAAAATATGGGTTAAAGGTTTTGTAATAAATGGCGCTGCTTCTTTCAATAAACGGGCGTGGATGTTATCAAGACCACTTGACATACGCACTGACAGGTTGTGTAGCTTTTTAGCGACGAAGTCTTCCGTAATCGTCTCAAATTGAAAGGTAGAGTCAGTTACTTGATCATTGTTATCACGCTCAACTGCATTGGCATTGTTACCCTGGACAAAATATTAATTGAAGGCATTAGCTATGTCAGTGTCTCCCGTTAATAGCCGAGACTCTGAACGTAACCCTGTACAATTTGCGGACTTAGTCTGACTTGACAAACTTTTCAAAGTTTTCCACGTACGATTTGTATCACCAATACTATTCTTATTTTTTTTATTTTTTTTTCCGTCACGATTAAAGTAGAACGAATAGGTCTTTCATCTAGATGCAGATACTTCATCTTCTAAATTGAAGGCTTTGCTATTTCAAGGTCGTAAAAGGTCATGAATATTGTGTTCTTTAATGAACTAAAAGATACGGAGCCCTTTTGCAGGTCCAAAAATAGAACCGTTTAAAAAGCACAGAACTTGAAGGGAAAATACTGTATGCCTTGCTTTATCAGAACTATCAAGATCTAAGTGAATATATTTCGAGTGAGTTTTGAACGGGTCGTCAGTAACCCAGCGGATCGTGCAACTCTTCCCCGCACAGCAGTCATGCGTAGATGTGAGCAGACTATGTAGACTATGGTCGTTACGCAATTGGTTTTGAAAGTAAACAAGGATACTTTTCACTATTCCTGGAGGGCTATCATTATGACTTTCCATACATGCTATCGTTATAGTATACTTTCGATACATATTAAGTTTGTGAACATTTAAAACAGGGCTACTCGACCTTTAGACAACTATTCAATCCAATTTACAATCTTAAAAGTTATTGATTATATCGTTTTTACAAGGTTCAAATTAGGCATGTAGTATGCCAATAATCCTTTTGGTTAGCGAAGTAGTAACAGATAGGCTAACCATTTATTAAGCCATATTACCCATCATGCATGTCATGTAAGAATGTTAATTGTACTTTGCATAACGCCAGAGTGATAAGTGGAAGTGTAGAGGACAAACAGACAACGGAATGAAGTCTAAAAGATTTTTGGAATTTTTAATAAAGTCATCAAATATGTCATTGTTTAAAATAGACAGGGTGTGATCAAATTAATTTTTGTACTGCGAAATACCTAAGGAGTGTTTCACCAAACGGTTTGTAAGTTACGAACGACTGGTTATCCCTTTTTGTGCTAAATACGATACCACACTTTGTTCATTGAGAATCTGATTTAGCACAAGAAGGGATCACCAGTCGTTCGTAAAGTCGTACGTAACTTACGAACAGCTTGGTGAAACACCCCCTGGATAATTAGAGACGTACATATATCGCTGGTAAACGAAATTCGTTTACTCGAAACTTATAACAATGGCATCAAAATCACATGTCATTTATAAAGACAACAAACAACAATGGAACTAAAATTGACCACTTTGGGATACCCATTTATACATTTTGAAAGCTTGATAGTTTTCCATTGTAGCACACACACTACCCGTTAAGAAATTAGTGAACCAGGCTACCTCGGAACCACAAATACCATACTTTCCTATTTTTCCAATAGTGTGCTATGATTTACTGAGCCAAATGCCCTTCTATAATCAAGAAATAGACCTTCAATTATATAACCATTATCGATATTAGTCAAAAAAATATTCATTGGTTGTAAAATAATGGTACAGTTGAGCATGAACAAACTTTTCGAGTATTTTCATAAGGTATATGGCACAATGCAGAAATAGGCCTATCGTTACTAGTTTGATCCTTTTCACCAGATTTATAAATGGGGTGACTTTAGCTCGTTTTCAATCTTTTGAAATATACCCTGAGGTAATTGTTGCATTGTGGGTCAAAGTTTTGGTAATAAATGGCGCTGCTCCTTTCAATAAACGGGGAAGAATATTATCAAGACCACTTGACAAACACACTGACAGTTACTTTCATGCATCTGTTTTTATTGAAATAAACGTAATTTCAGGGTGAACTATGCCTTTAAATCTCTTTGTACTGCGGTGGCCTCTCCCCTCATTAATACACGCAAATCTTATGGAACAGTGTTTTGTCTGGTATCGAATGACTTAAATGCCAACTACACCATAGTCCACCCCTGGACTGTATTTAGCAATCCGCCGACAACGAACGCTGGTGGCGCATTCGGGCGGACAGATTCGTGGAGTCGCGTAATCAGTTGTTTGGCGCAGTGTCCGTACTATGTGAATCAGTGGTTTAATGTGTGTGGAAGAATAAGCGGACGGTAAAATACTGCCAGTATCAGGACTAACTACACCACCGTGTCGAGTTGTTCCGCCGGAACGTTTTGATATCCCGTGCCGTTTGGGTTGAGTCGTTCAGATTTATCTTAAAGCCTTCTTCTTCGCCCTCTTTTGTCGCTGTATCTCAAATGTCACGAACCGCGCAGGCGCACAATACTTCTGGTAGACTGTTGCCATGATCAGAAGCAGAACTGACGTCACGTACAGTCCTAAGAGGGCCCATAATGCAACGCGATATGACCCCGTCCTGTCGATACTTTGACCTAAAGGAGAATGAAGAAAATGTATCAAAACAGTTAAACTAAGATTATTGCACCGACATCACATTTTTGTCCTGCATATATATATATATATATATATATATATATATTAGAAATGTGCGCGTTATGTCCATGCTACATTGTAGCATACTGTTTAATACTGATTTATCACATGACTGTACATATGCAAGTGTCCCGTTGAAGATTGACACATCCATATTTAATGAACACGTACATTCCACTCTATGTTTCCAATTTTGCACACCTGTTGTAGAAGCATTTAGTAGCTTTCTGTTTGCATATGTCTGATATATTGTTTGCTTCACTGATCTGATATTCGTTGAGTAGTTAAGGAATACACATGTTCAACGCAAGGCAAAATCATAATCCATGTATTTGAATCAAGATGTGTTCTCCTATTCCTTGTTATGTTTACGAGCCGAAATTATGGGTGAACCGTATTGCCGTCATCACCACGTCTCTATTTTTGGTTTATTTCACTATTTTTTTTGTCCTTTTTGAGATGATTCCTTTCGAGTACTTTAAAATCGACCAGGGCCACGTTGCATAAAGGTTTTCAATTATTGTAACGTACCATCAATGGTAACTACCATGGCAACAGCTAATGAGCTCTTGATAGTGATTCTGTTTCCATGGTAGTTACCATTGATGGTTAGTTACAATATATGCAGCATGGCCCAGAGTGCGACCACTGATCTCTCCACTGAGGATAGTCATATAATACACAGGCAGAACAACACTCAAATCAAATGATTGGGACAAGCTCATCCGTAATAACTTATATTCATAATGTGTAATCTACCACGTCAGAGTACAACTATAAAGGAAATAGGAATCGCTATTCACAAATCGTGACGACACGCTATTAAGGTACACGTTATGCTCAGTAGTCCTAACAAATAACAATCTGTTTGAATATCAGATGCTATGAAAAACAAGTAGATCCCAATTAGTGCCAGAACCCGTAGGTTTTCTACTACAAATCTCTACCCCAAGTTTACTACAGTTTTAAGTTTCATGCATCTTTATATGTTTGTTACTTGTTCGTTTGTAACTCATAACTTTCATCTGATGTATAGATCTCAATATGTTGTAATGGCTTTCAATATCAACTTAACAATAATCAACAGCATGTCCACCATATAGCTGACATATACATGTATAAGAGAAAGAGAGAGAGAGAGAGAGAGAGAGAGAGAGAGATAGAAAGAAAGAAAGAAAGAAAGAGAGAGAGAGAGAGAGAGTGTGAGTGTGTGTGTGTGTGTGTATGTGCGTGTGTGCGCGCGTCGTTCTCTCACCAATCATGGGACTGATCACATATGCGACCCCATTGAAGAAGTAGATGACAGCTGACGTCTCAAGACACTTAACAGGCCCGAAGAAATCTGGAGCTAGGGTGAACATCACTGACGTAGTGCCGCAGGTCACCACTCCGCCCATCACTGCATAAAGGATTGAAAACAACAAAAAGGAAAAGGGAAATGGTTGTGAAGATTACGGTACCCGTTACCATGAATACGATCTATGACTCTTCCTACCAGACTTAGATTGTTGCAATGCTCTATATGGTCCACGCTTCTTTATGGAGTCCATCAGAATGATGGACTATAAGTTAATCCATGCAGCAACGTTTGGACGCCACCGAAATGTGGTTTCTCGGTAGGATGTTGAGAGTGTCATGGACTGATCATGTTACAAACGAAGATGACCTAGATAGAGCAAAGTCATTGCGAAAGTTACTTCAAACAATTGCCACAAGACAGATGAGTTTCCTAGGCCACGTACTTCGTAAGTATGCGCATGAGAAAGTCGCCCTTACTGGTGATGTTCAGGGACGTAGATCAAGAAGACGACAGAGGCTGCCTTTCCTCTCTTGGCTTAGAGATGCCACTGGCACAAGACCCCTCAATATCATATGCCACCATGGCCACTGCCAACAAAAAGAGGAATTCATTCTGACATGCAACGTCAGATTCTGACAAGCTACTCCAATTGATTGATTGATACCATGAATAAAAATGCTGTCGCTATAACGGGTCCGGTCCCCGTTTAGTTCCAGGATGAAGTAATGACAGTGAGGGCGCTGCGGTATAGTGGTGAGAGCTCATGACTCTTGCAGAGAGATCCTGGGTTCGAGCCTAATCCGGTGCGTACACCCTTGGAGAAGGTGTTTTGCTCATGTTTGTCCCTCTCAACTCAGGTGTAGTAAATGGGTACTTGGTGTACACAGGATTTACTCCTTATCTAATTAGACCAACTATCTTCTAGCGCTGAATACGGCTGCTTGGCTAAAACCAAGGTAATAACCAAACGCTTTGGGCATGTTGGGTAGTATTTCGTAGTATGAAAGCGCTATATAAAATCGGATTATCATTATCAAACGAGGTCGGGTCCCGTGATGACAGAACGGCACTACCTTGAAGCCACTTGGATCCTGTACTCTATGCCACCTCTGTATTCATTACATTTGAAGGCCACCGCACACGACACGACTTTGCCACGGTTCTGCAGTCATTAGAGTCTACGTCTTGAAAGGTGACGTCACTTTCGTGCACAATTCCAATGCACGAGTCCTGCAATTCATCCATTCCGGCGCAGAGTTGTACGACTGAATCGTGTCGCCTTCGGTGGTCTTTAGAGAAGTAACATCGTCTTTCAAGGCAATTTTATCTTTACAAAAACAGAGCTGTCTGCATCATCTGAGGGCAAGATTCTGTGAGAGTGCAATGAAACTCGACGAAATATCGCTACAGTATCCAAGTTACCATTTCTTTAATACTCGTAAGGCCACCGCAGATGACACGATCAGTCGCACGACTCTGCGACTGGCTGAATCGCTGCACCCGGTCATTAGATTTGTGTACATACGTGACGTCACATTTTCCGTCGGGGGGGGGGGGGGGGCCTTACGACTGCAGTTATTGTGTCGATATTATCCATGCGACACCGCTAGCCACCCTTGGCAGGTGTGGTTGGAAATAGGGTGCTCGTTATAAACCGGGGTGGTATGCCTATGGCAGCGTCATCCCCTCCCCCCTCCCCCCGACCTCATACCCACACACCACTCTAGCACTGCGTATGAACTCTTATTGGAAGCACTCGCTACTCTGAAATCGCAAGAACATTTCTATATTGCACGTTGTACCTTTAGCTGACGATATATTGATTTGATTGGCTCTCTCCAGCAAGAGAATATCAGAGTATCTGTAGCGGGTGCAGTGCGTAATGTGAACTATCGTACGGTACGTACGATTGGATGTCCAGGGCGTCGTGTCACCAGGTTTGTGTAAGTTACGCACGACTTTTTTTCGGCAGGAGTTATGACCTATTCTTGTTCTAAATAAGGTATCCCAGTTTTTTGCTGTTTTACCCTAGTGGGAGTGAATTTCCTACAATTATAAGCAAATTTGACAAACTATATTTTTTGTTCAGACACTTGCTAACATAAAGAATTTGATTTACAAAGATCAGATTTCAACTTTAGTTGTTGGGAATCAACAAAATTGAGAACCTAATTCAGCACAAGAACAGGGCACCACGTTCGTAGCTTACGAACAGCTTGGTGAAGGCAGCGGACTAGGTCTTACCCACAGCCAGGCAGTATAAGACGATGATACTGCGGACGAACACCAACGCCAGAATCACGCAGGCGCCGATGCCATAGACGATCATGAGTAGAAAGATCCTCGGGAACGGGATGGCTTCTCCGAGAAAGACGAACAAGAGATTTCCCCCCATCCTAGAGAACGACATGATGGAGATGATGGTCACCCCGGTCTGTTCCGTGAAGCCCACCGACAGCAGGTAGCTGATCTGGAGAGGGAAAATACAGATAAACGTACAGGGTATTCCATTTATAAAAGTCGTGAACTCAGTATGGTTAGGCAGTATGAAACATATACATGTATGAAATTTCGCAAAACAAACACATACCTTCACGATTTTGTTTTCAGGAATAGTGAAGAACTATTCTTACGCCCCACCCATAGTCTACATGGTCTACATTCAGAATCGTGTCGCCCCTGTCAGTGCGCGATGAGTCGGGCAGCTAGCACTGCTTGAATTGTACGCATACTCTGTTGTGTGGACAGAGGTTTGTAGGCTTCAAGAACCGGGAGGTTTTCGACGACCCGTTCAAAATTACCTCCAAATCTAGCGAACGCTATAATTCGGCTAAAAGTAGGTTTCCAGCTCTATTTTTGCAAAGGAATTTCAAGAACCAAGAGAGTTTGGACGACCTGTCCGAGACCTCCTCCAAATCTAGCGATCGCTTTCATTCGGCTGAAAGTCGGCTTCCAGTTCTATTATTGGGAGGGAATTTTCCATGTTTTTTTTTTTTTACAAACAAACAATTGTTTGACCTACAAAAGGGCTACCCTGTTTTTAATCCTATGTGTGACGGATAAATTCTCGCTCTATGGGAGTGGTGTGTTACTAGTAAAAAACATCACTGGTGGCACTCAATAAAGTTAAGATGCAATGGCCAACAAGTTAACGCCATGCACTGCCAACGACTGTCATTGAATAGACGTAATTGTATCATAACCGATTTTCCAATTTTGATCGATATTATCTACTCATTTGATCTACTCATTCATCATATTGATAAGACATGGTATGTATTGCCTATAATACAAAATGACACATTGTGATTATGTATGGGTTGCTAAAGGCATTTGGCCAAAAGCCTTTTAGAAGCAATGTTCTTCCAATTCAAACCACTGTCGTTATTTTGATGAGATGTAATATCATCATCATTATTTCTCCAATGTTTCCTGACATTTCTTACTCATCTCAACAGTTAAATGTTTGATCCAAACACATAATCTAGGCAGAAATAATCACAATCTTGAGATAATAGCGCCGTTCTTGTATAGCGCATAATACCATTGACAGGGTCTCTATGCGCTATGAGACTATTACACCAATGTTGTTCAACTTATATTCGAATTTTATTCTCATAATTGTATTCTATTAACCGGATTTTCTCCCAATCCTCTCTAAGTACAGAAGTAAGTACAATATTACAATCTGAGCTAATTCACCATGTTCACATAGTAGAAGCAGTCACCGACAGACCCGAAGATCACTGCAACACAGATGAGCCAAAGCTCTGGGTAGGTCAGCGCTGTTGCAATTTTCTTGACCATGCTGTCTTTACTGAACGACTGTACACTAGCTTCGCAAAGCTTCGCCTCGCGTCTTCCACCTGGTGTTTCTTGTGAGACGCCACTGGGTTTCTTATTATTTGAAAACTTGTCAGAACGCTCATAGCCTTCTTCTTCCCGCTCTGAGAGTTGGATACAAGTCTCTTCATCGTCTTCACTCTCTTCTGAATCGGTTTCTGAATTGTTCCCGGGTTCCGCCGGATGGGAAGTCAAGTGAATAATCGAAATAGACACCTTTGCGTCCTTACCATTGTTGAAATCATCCAGGAGGTTTTCATCTCGCGCGGGGATCTTGGAACACTGATTGAGATGGATTTTTGTCTCTGAGCTTTCCTCATCGTGGTCGCTGATGTCAAGAGGCGATGCGGATGGCTCGACGAAAAACAGGGCGCAAGGGAGCCCGATAGCGAGTATGGCACTCCCGAAGACACGGAAGAGGAAGCGCCAGCCGTACTTCTCGATGACGAACGCATGAAGCGGGGCCAACGACAGTATTGCTGCAACGAAGCCAATCGACATGTTCACATTTATTAGAAGATCGTATTAACAGTGGTGCACTTTGTCACCAGTATGGTGACCAAAGGATTAATTTAAATAAATAAAATTGCCCCATAAAATAACCTCTGCTTCCTTTGGGCTCCTTCCATATGATTCTGTCCTTATTGTTTTTTTTTCTTGGTTTATCTTATTATGTTGATTTAATGGAAAATAAGCTGAGCTGAACTGAGCTGAACTAATATCCAAAGTGCGCCAGATCACAGAGAAGTGATATCTTAAAGGGAATCAGACCCGGCGCTCAAGAGGGCGTTATTCCATGTAAGCGCATGAGCGGACAGTACGTGTTGTCCAATGACGGCAATGTTATTCGATAATTTCACCGGTTACGCAAATGCCATGTTCCGAATGCCCGAAGAATGTCGATTCTCAATCTAGGTATGCCGAAATACAGTTCGGCTCATGCTTCGGCGGCTGTTCCCTGCTGGCTCCGCCCACTTGCATACGGTACTTCCAGCTAGCACTCACGTACGTAGACTAGTACTAGTAGTAGTACTCGTATGTGCTTGCATGCGTATGTAGCTAGCTGGCTGTGCATTGTGCATGCACGATAATACGTGAAAGGGCAAGCAACGCATATCCGCAATCTACCAGTTTGATTGACAGCGTTACTCGTCAAACTTCGGAACTAAGATGGCGATGATTGTGACGTCATCCAACAGCGCCCTCTTGAGCTCCGCGTCGAAATTCCTTTAACCCTTTCCTATTTGATTAAAAATACGATCCCAAATTCTAAAGCGACGTTGCTGTCGACGAAACCTCTTATTGTGATATTATGCGAGAAAGGCCAGTTGTTTTGATTAACGTAGGTCAAGACACAAGAACAGATACGAAATACGATTCCTTAGGAATTTTCTCTGTGGCCCTCTCAATTATCCTCTTTCTTCCATTGCTCTCCTTTCTCCCCTTCGCCGTCATCACACTTTCTCTCCTTTCGCCATGTACCCAACGCTCCTACCTTTGACCTTGTGACCTACCCAAACTAGATCCCGAAAAGACGAGAGCGGTGGCTCGCATGGTGTTTCTTGTCGGGAAGTGCATCACAATCAGGTCCAGGGTGCTGACACACACCATGCCAGCCCCTAACCCGACTACAACGCCATACGTCCCGATGATAGGCTCGATACTCGGCATGAATGACGTCATAATCACCCCACCCGAAGACGCGGCGATGCCGAGGGCGGCAACGAGCCGAGAGCCGAAGCGTTCAACCAGGATTTTGACCAAGGGCGCCAGCAACGTCGTGCAGCTTATAGGAATGATACCAATCCATCCTGTCGGCAAGAAACAGCATGATCGTTAAATGATACTAGAAATGTACGGTACATCATGTGAGAAAAGGAGGGATTCCATTCTGTCTAGAAGTTGTGGTAGTCTTAAAGAGGACTGTTGGTATATGTTCAATGAAGGACTGATAGGGAGAGGGGGGGGGGGGGAGGGTTCTGAAATGGAATGTTTTAATCTTTCTGAGTGAGTCCTGAAAAGGACTGTTTAGGAGAGACTCTCATTAAAGTACGGAAAGCATACACCACACTTTCTGCTGGCGTCTACCTCCTACACCTGTTTCTTCCATTTTCCGAATTCTAGGTTAGAAAGATTTGAGGGAGAATAACTATTTCTCCCTAGAGTGCTGAAGTGGGTTTGTCAGATCGATTGTTACCCGGCTTCTGATTCTAAACACCATCACTCAATTGAGACTTTCACTGGGCCAACAGTGTTTAGCCGGTTTGTGTCTGACACACCCAATGTAGGTCCACGATTGGATCATTGCTGTTCACTCTACTCTTATTGTTTAGAACCAGTCGTCTTAACAACGTGCTCATATGACGTCACACACTATATATATATATATGTATAAAATACAAACTACCATACACCGTCCCGATTGGTCTCTTCGTTGAATACATCAACAGGCGCTGAAAACACGGAGACATTCTGATCTGGGAGGTAAGAATACTTTTTGCATGATAAATTTTGATGTTGTTTTTTTCTTGACCTGCTTGATTGCATGTTCGACACGCAACACAGAAATAGACTAAGTGTGTTAAAAAAAGTGTGGCAAAAAAAACAAAAAAACACTCTTCCTGTCCGGAGGGGACGAGCTCGACACGCTAGTAATTAGTCTGTGGGTACAGACCACTGTCAGTTTTTTAGTCTAAATCAAATATGTGTCTGAAACCGTTGAGACTTACTCTCATACATGTAACTTAACTTTGTTACAGAGTAGACGCTTCCAAACCCATCTTGTCTAATCTTTATCACCATAATTCATAAGTTCATACTATTGTAAAGAAATTAAAACTACTTTCGGTTCTAAAGGGATAGGTCACCCTGGAATTTGGTTGGTTTCAATAAAAGAAGACACATGAAAAACAAAACTTATAAGTGAAGGTTCGATAAACATCCGTCAAAGAATTAGAAAGTTATGATCTTTTAAAGTATTGATTTTATGACGTCACGTGCGAGGTGCTCTCCCATTTGTTGTGTACTTTTTTATCTCGAAAATGTGCATTTTCTCAAAATGATGTCCATCCTTGTAACTCTGCGTTTGATACATCATCAGAAATACTGTTTTACACACATACCTGTATGAAAAGAAATAATTCCGTTATAAAAACACAGAATTTGTGTAGTTATATTGTACATAACATATGAGAAAGCACCTCTCACGAGACGTCACAAAATTTAAGTTAAAATTTAAGAACCTTTTTTTCCAATATGTTTCTTTAATGTTTCTGCTTTTATTGAAACCAACTAATTTCCAGAATGAGGTATCCCTTTTACATCCCATACAAAGGTTCAATAGGACGTCTTGGGCCACATATTTTAACTAATGCTGATATGATATACATAGTAATTATACTCATAACTTCCATGTATATCAGTATATTGAATTGATATTCTGGTGTGAAGCAATACTTTCACAAATGAATGGTTAAGGAAGTTCCCTCTCAGTTGATTCTTAAAAAAATTGCGGACTCTTTTGTCTATTAGCTGTTAATTATTTGTGTATTTTTTGAAGGGGGGCGGGGGGGGGGGGTGGGGTTGTGTGTGTATGTTTGATGTTTTTATGTATTTTTAAAGTACGCATTTTGGTGTTACTTGTGTACTTTGGTTCATCTTACTGCTTGTCAATTTAAAGTGAACCATATGTTAAAGGTCATCACAACTTACAAGCCATCGGCTTTCTGGTGATATCTTATACTAATTGTCCATGCACAATTGTTTACCTTTTTTGTTAAGAGAATGAAGAATTGAATTATTTCAGGCTGAATATTGAGATTCTAATTATTGCATTTCCAATTATATTAAGTGATTTCCACAAGTTGTTATCATGGTTTTACCACCAACGCTCTAGGTGTCGAGCAAACTGCTTCTCTGTAGTGTTTGTGTAAAGTTCATGGGCCGACATACACCAATGGCACAAACAGCGATAAATGCCTTCTTTCCTGCGCTAATGTATGCCGGGAACCATATTATCACGTGATTAGGGCAATTTAAATTTCCTGTTAATGTTACTACGAGCTAATAACTATTTCAAAGATATGTTTGTACATCTTTTAGTAGATGTACCCCATTTCATTATAGGTAATATCGCTCAATTTCGTCACTTTGATGCAAAATATCATTCACTGATCTTCACGCAAAGTGAATGATTCTTTTTAGATCAAATCTGTTTTCCGTTCAAATATTCTTTTGTTGTGATTCTGAGATAAAAATCAATGATTTTTTGACAGCATCAGATGATTAATTTTGCGTCCCGTGAAGTTAATTCACGTTTAGTGCTCGGTCTGAGTTTAACCATCGTTGTGAGCACGGTCCACTGAGGGAACTAAAATTATAGACCGAGTGTCTTATTTGCAAAAGTCGTGAAATTCAGCAGGAATCGGGAGTATGCCCCAACAATAAATTGTTTGAAAGTTTACTGCCATAGCTTCACGAAAATTGCCAGGAAAAGTGAAATACATGTACTATCCTCGATTACATTTGAACCGCAGCGAGCACGGTCTACAATCGTAATCGTATTGCCCCTTTTAGTGTGTGATGCCAACATTGCTCCCATTGAACGCATGCACCATGGAGAGAGCGGACCCACAGCGTACAGTGGTCTCCAGTCTCTAGGCGAAAAGTTTCGGACGACCAGCCCAAAACCTCCTCAGAATCTACTGATCGCTTCAGTTTTCAGTTCTATTATTGGGAGGGATGCTCTAATACGGTATATTCATTCATTTTCGTTGTGTTTACACTTGATTTTCTTTTAACCTGCAACTGGGACACCCTGGTGGTATTCCAGAATGATCTTAAGTGCTCACTTAGGAGAAATCTTATCCTAAGTCTAAGATTCTCCTAAGTGGTATTCCGGAACTCTCTTAAGTTTTATCCTGAGTCCGATCTTAAGTTTTCTCCTAAGTTTTCTCTTATCTTTATGCAAATTTATTCAAATCATAAAGTTAGGAGGATTGGTGTTCCAGAATGCTCTTAGCCCAGAACTTAGGAGAATATTCAGAATAATTCTGGAATACCACCCCCTGTCTTTAAAGATGGCCCGTCCCTTTAACAAACATCTGCAAACTTCTTGAAAGCTTGCACATACTTAGCACATATCTTTGGGATACCAACTGTGAAATTTTAAGGTCAGAGGTACTATAACTCGCGTAGAATAAATGAAAATCTAACTAGTTTTCACTGAGTTCTGACTATTTTCGTGGTACGAAAACACAAAGCTCGATCAATTATCGAAGATTATTTCCTCAGAACCGAATATTACGCTTTGTCGATTCCAGAGAAAGGTTATATATCCACTCTCTCTCAAATGATAACAAAGTCAGGGAACTTTCAGAATTAGGTCTGCAAAAGGGGCGGGTTACCTTTAAGGACAGATGATAGTGACTGATATAATCATTGAACAGAAGGGGTTGATATGTGGAAGGTGAACCACGGGAAAAAAGAGAGATACGTGTAACCATGGTAACGAGGGAGGGAAAAGACAGAGTGAGGAGATAGAAGATTGACATGATTTAAGAACGGATGAGGAAGGGAGTGAGGGAAAGTACATACCGGAGGGGAACTTGATAAGAACATATTACATACTTCCTTATGTCATGAATATCCGTTTATAATAACAATAAGGGGATGCGATTTATCATAACAAGAGGGAATGGGGCCCCGGGACGTGTCAAATATGTTTTCCACATGTTAAGCAGAAGGCCTGTCCGTATTCACAATGGCAGTACAGACAATGATGTAATTATGAAAAACAAGAATACGGATACACGCTGATTTAAACAAACAGCTAGCATAATCGCATATATTATGATTTACTTTCCTTTCCACAAACACACCCAAAAAACAATTACTGCCAAACCCGGTTCAGTGTATCCCAGTTTGGGGGCCCTTATAAATCCAAACTCCTCATAAAAAGTTTGGAAAGTTTTTTGAGCCATCTATTTATCCTTTTTAAGACCTGTTTGTATGATTGTATGCATCAGTCCATTAGCTAATATCATCCTCTGTAAAATAACACCAATTCTGTAACAATCGGCTGCTTCACTGAGGAATATCTCCCCTTTGTTTGCAGGTGGGCAGAAATCAAACGGGACATGTGCCTACCCCATCGATTATGTTGCTAATACATGAATAGGTGAATTATTTAATAGATACATAGATAATGGTTTATTAGGATAGAAAACAACAACAGTAGAAAAAAGAAACACTTCGCGGATCGCAGGCCGAATTGCGTGTGACTGAACAATGTTACAGAGATGTTGCACACATCTAGAGACATGATAATAATAATGATAATAATAAAAATAATAAAAATAAAAAATAATTTATAGAGCGCAGAAACTATATTTATATATTCTACTGCGCTGCAAGAGCTCCTAAATGCACTTCTACTACATAATTCTATATAATTTGAATCATGGTCAGAAATAAACTAGGTCAATGTTTAGAAAAAATAGGTTTTAACCACTGATCTAATGCTGTCTAATGTTTTAGATTTACTGATGTCTACAGGTAGTTTATTCCACAATCTAGGAGCTACACAAAAAATATGATCGGTCACCAACAACAATGTGTCTTCTGTACTGCTGAGATTATGACCACGGGTTTGACATTTACGATTCAGTAATTCATTAATGTATCTAGGAGCCTGACCATTTAGCGCTTTAGCGCTTTTAGCACCAACATCTTAAATTCAATTCTTTGGCGTATGGGTAGCCAGTGCAAGTCTCTTAACAATGGTGTAACATGGGCAAATTTTGGAAGATTACAAATCAATCTTGCACATGTATTTTGAACCCGCTGCAACTTTACTCTCTGTGAGTCTGGTAATCCATATAGTACACTATTACAGTAATCTTATTTACTCGTAATGCATGTGTGAACTACAATTGTCATGCTATCTTGATCAAAGTATTTACGAATGGGCCTCAGATCATAAATCATGTAATATGCTGATTTGCATACACTAATAATTTGTGGTCCCATGCTCAAGTGGGTATCAAATAACACTCCCAAGTTTCTCATGCTATGGGACGGTTTTACAGCAGTGTCACATACTGATATACTTAGGTAAGTAGATACTTAGATGAAACTTAGGTACTTGACGTGGAGTACCAATGACCAACAGCTCTGTGTTCTAATGATGGGTTTTACATTTATTATTAGTGAGATGAATCTAAATGTATCTGCATTCATCACATTATTACTAACTTTAGAAATATAAACAAATACAAATTATGCGCATGATTTTGGATGGAAATCATCATTTCAAGACTGAATTGAACGATTGCAATATAAAAACAAAAACATATTTGGTATGGTTTGTGCAGTCTTGTAGGGCAAATTTTATCGCATTAGAGCTTTTTTTTAATAACAAAGTGCGAGGACAGGATGAACAGCTCTATAATGTACTTTACAGATACTGGTCAATTTGGCACATTCTGTTAAGAGGCGAACTCGCAAACAAAGGAGAGGTACCCTGCCAAGGAGCAGCCGATTGTTGAAAGATTGGTGTCATTTTACAGAAAAGGAAATTAGCTGAATTACTGATGCATACAATTATACAAACAGATGTCATACCAATGAGAAATAGATGGCTCAAAAACATTTCCAAACATTTTCGAGCGGTTTAGTTGACTTGTTACTTTCAAGGCATCTATATAATGAGGTGACCGACTTCTTCACATGTCCTTTTTTCTGTTCCCCTCCTTTTCTTTCGATCAAATATATGTTGTTTAACATCGGCGATTTCTCTCCGTGTGTTCACCCGTAAACCCCCTGTGTGTTGCATTATTTTATCAGTGCACCCTTCTACGCACTCCTAACATTAAACCTGACCGTGGTATTGTTTATAAGCGTTTTTACTGATTTTCTCCTCTCCTTTTTTCAATGAACTCCCTGGGTCTGCTGGAGGGTACTTGATCTTTTTGTGGGACAATGGGACATGGGACGTCTATAGACCAGAAATACGTAGTTGTGCAAAATGCGAACGAAACACTTGAAGAGCCGAACAAACATGGGCGCACACGCAACAGTCTGCATAGGCTACCATTGGGGTATGGTTGGCTCTTAATTTCCTGCCTGGTTTACTCGTGTTATGTAAGGGAGAAAACTTATCATGTTTATTGTTTGAACCAAGGATGTGCTACGCTTCACACATCCTTCCTTTGACCAGTGCCCTGTTGCAAAAAACTTACAATTTATATTAACTTTGCTACAAATTGCAACTTGTATGTAAACAAGGTATCGTAAGAAGGACATTTGTGAATCTTGATGCTGCTACGATGTTGTTTTTGTTTAAGGGTCTTGTCAGACCCATCTTAGAGTACGGTCAGGCAGCATGGTCACCCTATAGAATAGGAGAGCAGAGGAAGTTGGGGAGTGTACAGAGGCGTGCAACGAAAATTATTCCGGGGTTTAGTCATTTGACTTATCGTGAGCGCCTCATGAAGCTCAAACTGCCAACTTTTGCTCATAGATGTTTTTAAATACTTGACCGGAGTGTACAACACTGAACACAATATTTTTCACCTGGCACACAGAACGTCTAGAGGTCACAAATTTAAACTAGACAAGCAGTACTCTCGTCTTGACATGAGGAAGTATTTCTTCAGTAACAGAGTTGTCGATTTGTGGAATAGTCTTCCTGATTGTGTTGTCTCAGCAACGTCTGTGAACTCCTTCAAACATAGGCTTTAAAAAATAGGAAAGATAAACATTATCTTCTTTATGAGCCTGTATAGGCTGTTTACACACAGTGTTTACACAATGTCTTGACCCATATATGTTAACGTGATAAGTCAAGGAAACTGTTTCAATCTACGATCGATGAACAGGCGAAGTCCTACAATCATCGTTAGATTAAAGTAAAGTTAAAGTAAAGTAAGTATTATTCTATTAAAGCACAGTAATTCTCCACAGTAGTTCTGACGCTCCTATAGGCATGCGCTGTATAGGCAGAGTCCGAAGTAAGGAAAGAATAAATGAGAAATTGATCACCTGTTAGAGTAGCACTGCTCTGAAACTCTTCCTGAAAAGCGACGAAAAAGACGCTGTAGCCAAAAAGAAACCCGAAGAGAACAGCGAACATGATGCAGGCAGCCGCAACCACCACGTACGCCCGCCTGAAGCTCCGGCAGCGCTGGAGACGGGGCATCGCTAGCTGCCTTCCCGAAGCCATGATGCACGCCTTCAAGCGATCAGTACTGTGATACACATTCGCGTATTGACGGTTATGTACTGAATGCTATAAATTTATGTTTATCCAGTTGGAGATGGAGTTGAGAGGCTCGAGACTATTTTGTGCCTATCGCTCCCCGCTCCAAACAAATATTTTCAAAAATTTAGCGATTCAATGAAGCAGAGAGGTGTAACGAATGGAGTCCTATAATAATTGATTCCTACAGCAGTCGCGTGCTTTGATATCACAATGGAATATTTTCCGCGTTTGGCTCTTTGATCGAGGGAGATCCGCCGCCAAACAAGCAAGACAAATGTAGGATGCATTTTGAGGAATATGAATTCTGTATGCGCAGAAGACTTCAGAGCCACATCGTGTACTGAAGTGCATGTGCAGTAGTAGACCACTGTATAATGATACAATTCTGTGAATTTCAGATTATATTGTTTGCTTCGGTTTTTTTGATAAATCAAGAATACTGTCGAAAACGTGTCAGAGAAATGCCTCCATATCGCAACATTGGCCAATCATATTTCCTCACAAATATGTGGTAAATCATTTATTGAGTGTTTGACCTTCCATGGAAACAACATCCATTTCATGTGCGGAGATGTCCGAAAAAGCTACGGACCAAATTCTTTCTACAATTTTATTTAAATTTCCCTTCGCTCACCCCTTATCTTATTTCCAGTGTGTGTAATAAGATCACCTATGAACTCCCAGCGAAGGCTGAACGGTTGACATATTTTTTCAAACCAGATTTTCTTTTGTTATTCAGAGTAAGACACTGCCTAATTAGAAATACAGCGTATTGTTTAAAACACTTGAATGTCCTGAATGTTTATGAGGCGGTGGTCATCATAGATCAAAGGAAGTCTATCCAAGTGAAGTCCATCCATGATAGGTCCATGAAAAAAGCAAGTGTATAATTATGAAGAGCTTGCTTGCAAAAGGGGTAAGATGTACTTTAGAACATTCTTTTCTTATTCTCCCATATTGGCATATTATTATGCGAAACTCAAGCTATGGTCATGGGCGGAAATCCCGGGAAAGGGGGGGGGGGGGGGGGCGGGGGGACTGGGGGGCACAATATCAATTTCCCCCCTACTATTTTCGGTCCTGTACCCCTAAAATATGACCCCCCCCCCACCA
This sequence comes from Arbacia lixula, assembly GCA_963669155.1. Taxonomy (NCBI): domain Eukaryota; kingdom Metazoa; phylum Echinodermata; class Echinoidea; order Arbacioida; family Arbaciidae; genus Arbacia; species Arbacia lixula. The sequence continues at coordinate 17,725,591 of OZ022597.1, forward strand.
TTTTCGGTCCTGTACACACATACTGCCCCCCCCCCCCCTATTTTCGGTCCACTATTTTCGGCGGGATAAAAAAAAAGGAAAAAAAAAAGCACCCCCCTAAAAACGTCATCACCCCCCCCCCTTCCCCCCACCCCCACTCAGAGCACATATCGAGCTACTTCAAATCCATATATTGGGACAAAAAAAAATCAAATTTGATGAAAATGGATCTAACCCCTATAGCAAATGAGCTCTTCATTTATATAGTAATAATCAAAGAAGATATCAAGAATTAACAAAAACAATTTTGATGTACGACAAATATATTTATATATTGACTGCTTCTTGGGGTATGGAAAGGTATATAACGATTCAAACAAATCTCAAAACAATACTTAAATGACCCTGTGGTGCTGACTGAGTTATAGCATGGTCATGGTTGTAGTATACCCAAGATAACACCAAGATGGGGTCGTTCGTTGTGAATGTATTGTGCAATGCTATGATATCTACTTTGAATGTTGAATTATGTTAGTGATGTCAATGTAAAAGTCACATTACTAATAGATATGATTAAGGTTAGGAAAGAGTTAAAAGAGGAGAGATATTTCTTTTTTTTTTATATGTTTATAACACTCACACAAGACTCCTCACCATTTACACTGGCAAACTTTACGATTTTTCATGCAAAGTTTAACGAAATCATACTCCGGGAAGTGATTTTTCTGGCGCGATGTTTTGGTTGTTTGGGTGAAAGTTGCTTAACAACTTACACCCAAAGATCGTCATCTTAGAAAAATCGCGATTTTTGCTGGCCAGTGTAAATGGGCCTTATATCTACATCGCACACTTTAACTTATGATTGTATTCGCGTTATCCAAAGGTGCGCATCGAAGAGTATTGTGACGTCATGTGAGACGTCTCCCGTGTTCCGGTAATTTGTTGGTATGCTAAACATAAGATTTTGCCAGCACTCACGAAGATGCCCTCACGAATATGACCCGATCATTTCCGATGGTTGTACGATCAGAGCCGACATTGTACATTTCCTTCATCGTTTGCCAATCGGATGTTACCTTCGGGACAGACTGACGCGGCCATTACAAAGTTCTGTTGTTTTCCGTCATTTAGTTCTCAATCAAAATCTGTTTAACGACATGCTATGTAGGGAATGCGCACTTCGTAATGTCACGTCAGACAAAGTGAACCATGCATGATTGGAATGGGGGGGGGGGGGGGGGGTTGCATCGCCCTATTGTTTTACTGGGTAATTAAAATTGTAATCTGCCCTGGATCCGACCTAAATTAGCAATACCTATGACGCGTGAATGATTCACTTCAAGAAACTTTAAAAGCATGATAGTTCACCAATCAATCGTTATATCATAGTTATAGATAGATACAGGAAAACATGTTTTGCTGAAAAATAGAAGAAATGGCTTTGTAGTCTGAGGCTATGTTGTTGACATCTCTCCAAAATAATTGTCACTGCATTTGAGGCAGCATCCTATAACGTGAAATAGATTCTCTACTGATCAGCTCTTCACGCTTTCTGGTTTACAGTCCTTTTCAGGACTACACTCACATTTCGAAAGAATACTCTACTTTCAAATCTCCACTTTCTCGCCTTTCCATTTCACCTTCAATTCTATGCACGTTTTCTCGTCTCAGTCCTCCCATTACTTTACACATGATGTACCGTAAACCTCTCTTGTGATTAAACCTTGTATTAATTATCCTTCCAGAGGTTTGCTTGCTGGCATCCAATATTGTTAGCATATTAACTGTCCTACAATTGACAATTGCGCATGGGTTTGATTGCGCGCGGGCAATTGCGCGCGGGCAAGTTTTAACATGCGCGAGGCAGATTTGATACAGGTGAGTAAGCCCCTGTTTCTCTTTTTTTTTAATTGAACCCATTGCTGTTGTCGTGGAAAGTGGATTTCTTTCGTGGTATATCAGATATATTGCATTCATCAGTATGAATATTGCACGAGTCGAATAAAATATTATATAACTATGTGTCAGTCCATTCTGTATTCGTATACCACGGTGTGCAGATCTTGTCGATACATGTCTGTCCATTCCATGCGTAGTATGTGTGTTTGTGTGTGCGTGTGTGTGTGTGTGTGTGTGTGTGTGCGTGCACGCTTGTGTGTGTTATTTTACCTTATTAAGTATGCATCAGATTGCACGATTTCAAGTCGAAAACTGCAAAAGCTCCCTACCGAGGGAGGGGGAAAACGTCCTCTATAGTTTAGAATGGTGCTACTAAAACCCCGTGATGTGATAGAAAAATGGTGAGGAAAACAGAAGAGGAAGGAATCATGTGTTGTTAATAGAGTACCGAAGTGGTGTCGCCATATGAGCATGTTGTCAAGACAATTGGCTCTAAACAAACTCACTCCAGGGAGAGGTGTAGCGGCCCGATACTGTCTATCGGGCTAGTGTCCGGCATTCCCAATTACTGTCCCCGTTGTGATTACCGCTGCTTCACATATGGAACAATCACAGTGTTGCCACAGTGTGTTCACAAAGTTAACTATGTGTTCACAGTGTTGACACAGTGTGGAAACACTGTGTTCTTTCCACATGTTCCATAAGGGTTGCTCTATACCCGTATTGTTTAGAACAAGTTGTCTTGACAATAATGCTTAAATGACGTCACACTTCGGTACTCTATACTTGGACAACAAAAGACAAAGGATGCCCTTTTTTGAGGATTACCCATGTTCTACAACCATTATGTAGAGTTAAAATTGCTTAGAATGTATACATCATTTAAGGGCACAACAGCCAAGAGAGAGAGAGATTGGTAAGCAGTTTGCCAATGAAAAACATTGCGTCGGATTCTTGACTGATAATTTAATAGAAAGTTGGTCAAGAAATGTATTATCTAGGTATTTTGTCAAGCATTTATTTGGAATACTTAATAGATTTTTTACTTTTGAACAACTTTTGACTTAAACATTTGTGCGCATCAGAAAATTAAGTAAAAACACAAGGATGACCATTCTGTGTCACACCTGTCAATCAACTTACATTTGTCACCATAGTTTCATTAATAATGAATGATGCTTTTGGCAAAAAAGAAGTTGTGGGTTGACGTGTATCCGTGATGCACAGTGACCAGTGTTGTGTTCTGAATTGACTATCAGATACACACCCATTTATGGCTCTCAATTTTGCCCAAAAGTGAAAATCTCATTATATATTCACATGATTAGTGCAAGAAAAGTGATGACATGTCACAAAACCTGGTTCTGAAAGATGTCATCACTTGACATTATGATGTACTAATTTTAGTTTGATTAAAGTTGTAGCTTAGTTGTCATTAGTTTTCAAAAGTGTCGAAGAGCTTTAAAAAAAAATCTAGCACCTAACCCCCTTTCCCTCTGTCACTCTCCTCCTTTTTTGATTTCCCTGTTGCTCAAACTCTCTCTCTCTCTCCCTCTCTCTCTCTCTCTCTTATTCACGTACCGGTAAACACAAAACTGAATTTCTTTCCACATGGCTAGTTTCGTAGCTAGTTTAGGGGTACTACCTTATATGATGGAGGCCAAAAATAGGTCTTGCAGGCATGAAATCCTGGCATGCCAGATGTGCACTTATTTATTCTGGGGCTCCTTGCCCACAGCACGAATTTCCAGCATGAACATAATTAACATAAATACATTTGCTTATTCAAATTAACTAAAGAAAGAACTAAAGAATGCTCAGCAAAAGAGCCAGATGTGAGTATCTTATTAATGAGCACAGAAGTCATTTGAATAGGATACGAACGAAGGTGATCAGAGAAGTAGGATAGTGACTGATAAGATGAAACGAACATAAGAACCTATCGAAATTAAACTTAATAAAAACTGAACTGAATTAAAAAAAAACTGAACTAAATACCAAAATTTATTGAACTTAACAAGTAAACAAAAGAGAAATCAAGAGAACACATAACCTCTCTACAGCAGGATTCTTGACTGATAATTTAAAAGAAAGGTGATCAAGAAATATATTTAAGTATTAGGGGGTTTTGTTATGCTTTCTTATAAATAGACCGGTTTACTAACATATTCAAATTTTATGCATACCAGTTAACAAAGGTTGCCCATGACAACCGGAACGCTTGCCCGAGGTTTGCCCGACATAGCAACAACTATTGTATGCAAAGTGGATTACAAGTACTGAAATACCATTGTAAGGTACAAGTTAATGGAATAACTTGTTACTAGGCCCCGAGGGAAAAACATCCATAAATTTGACTGCATTAGTAAAACGGTCTACTGGCCAGTTCATTCGTACCAGTAATAATCTGCTCATGTGCAAATTGCAACTATAAACTGGCTTGTTAACAACGCTGTAAATTCAGCCCATAGAAAAGACAATCACTCAACCAACCACCTTTCTAGCCTGCATTCAGGCTGTTGTATATTTTAAGTCAGGCCTACCACATGTATACACTTGGTATTCTACTGCCAATAAAAAGCCCTCGTCTGCTTTTGCCCGTCCGTCCATCTAGGATAGGGCAAGCGGAGAAGCGGAGAACTAACGAGACGTAGTATAGAGTACCGAAGTGTGACGTAATTTGAACATTATTGTCAAGACAACTGGTTCTAAAGACACTTCGTCGAAGGATGTCATGGTGGGTGAGCATCTGTCTCCAGGGCGAGCTAAGCTTTTGCAAATCGTGAAGCAAGATGAGAACACTGAGAAGGTTTGGACAATTGATGGGAGGATCAATTGTACTCTGAAAAATGACCCTCAAAGGAAGAAATTTGTGATTTCTTCCCCAGAGGACCTGTTTCGGCAGTTGGGCTGGAAGGAGGACAAGCTGAAGCAGTCTGGTTTGTTTGTGGACATTCGAGCATAGGACATATCCGACCCTCCCTCATCATGTGACCCAGTACCTCAATCTATTCTGTCTATTATTAGTCTCAATGTTAATGGTTTAAACAGCAAACTAAATGACAACCTCCTGGATTTGTACCTCAGTAATTATGATATTATATGTCTATCTGAAACTAAAACAGATAACGTAGATTTAATGCAAACTTCTCTTCATGACTACAAGTCTTTTACAAAACTCAAAAGTACTCAACATTCTGGAAAGTACGGTGGCTTCCATGGATTGTGTATTTTGTTAAAAAATGAAATTTTTGAATCTTCAGAGAGAATTCATGGAACAAACTCGGACTCGGTCATTTGGGTTAAAGTTACATGTCGTAAACTTGGCTTTGACTTTATTTTAGCAGCAGTATATATTCCATGTGAAGGATCAGTTCATTACTCCAGGCAAGTGTTTGATAATTTGATTCAGGATGTAGTAGATATTCGTAGCAGATTTGATATCCCTTTTTGTCTTGTTGGTGATTTTAATGCCAGAACAGGAGTCTTGGATGATTTTATAGAAGTTGATGAGTTTTTAACAGGCTTTACTGACTTGACTAGTGATGATAATGTTGATGTCCGTTCTGCATTGCAAGAAAGTGGACATTTTACACGACGATGTAATTTGGATAGTCAGGTAAATAATAATGGGAAACAACTTATTGATATTTGTCAAAGTTTTGATTTTAAAGTTGTGAATGGTAGATTTGGAGAGGATAAAAATATAGGTCAATTAACTTGTTTTAACAAAAATGGTGGTTGTAGCACTGTCGACTATGCATTAGTTTCTTACACACTTTTTGACCACATTTGTGGGTTTGAAGTTGATACCTTCGATAAATGTTTCTCAGATGTACATTGCCCTATAAGACTATCATTAGGTAGTACCTTACCATGTCCATCCAAGGATGAGACAGCGTATGATAGCGCTACTGGTTCTATTACAGCTGTCAACGTTAGACCAGGTCACTTAGCATCTAGGTGGTCTCAAGATAAGGCTGAAGAATATATGCTTAATGTTGGTACATCTCTTACTGATTTATCCGAGAGTCTAAATTGTCTCAAAAAGGATGTCAATATTGGAAGTGTTGATGGTTTTTGTTCAAAACTCTGTACAGTTTTTGTTAAAGCTGCAACTGACGCAGGTGTGAGTTCTTGGATTGATCCTTGCCAGACTGCTCACAAAAAGTGTGAAACAAACCAACCTTGGTTTGACCATGAGTGCCAAATTGCCAGAAGGAAATATTTTACAATAAAAAATAGACTTAAGGGTAAGGTGCATGCAGGTCCAGAGTCTGATGTCAGTCTTGACGTGGAAAGGAAGACTTACAAAAAGTTGTTGAGACATAAGAGGAGATTATTTATAACAACATTAAATGAAAACTTACGTTCTTTGAAGAAAAATAATCCCTCAGAATATTGGTCAATATTAAAGAAAGGTGAAAGAAAAGCTCCTATTAGCGATAAAATTCCATTAAATGTATTTGTGGATCATTTTAAACTCCTAGGGAATACAGATAATGTTCCAGTCTTAGAGAGCTCAAAGAATGAATTGCACTTTCAGCCTGTTTCAAACAGTCCTGATTATGACAATGACATTCTGAATATTCCAATTACTGTGGAAGAAACCTTGTTGATCATTAAGAAATTGAAAAATGGTAAGGCCTCTGGTATTGATTTAATGAGGAATGAATTTCTGAAAAATTGTCCATCCTCTGTCATGCACATTATTGTTTCTTTGTTTAATGCTGTACTAGATAGTGGTGTTATCCCTACTGACTGGTGTGTTGGAATCATTATTCCAATATTTAAGAATAAGGGTGATGTTAAAAACCCTGACAACTATAGAGGTATAACCTTGTTAAGCTGTTTGGGGAAGTTGTTCACCTCAATTCTTAACCATAGAATTACTGGATATCTAGAAAGAAATTCCACAATTGGTGAGGAACAAGCTGGTTTCCGTTCAGGTTACTCAACAACTGATCATGTATTTTCACTGAAATGTATAATTGATATTTATCTACAACAAAAAAAGCGTTTATATTGTGCATTCATTGACTACAAAAAAGCTTTTGATTTGATTGATAGATCCTCCTTATGGTTGAAAATGTTGAAATCAGGTGTAAATGGAAAAGTTTTCACTGTTATCAAAAACATATATGGCTATGCCAAATCTTGCGTAAGCGTAAAGGGAAAACTTTCAGACTATTTTTCATGCAATGTAGGGGTACGGCAAGGAGAAAATCTGTCTCCGCTTTTATTTGCGTTGTTTTTAAACGATTTTGATAAACACATTGGCAGATTGTATAGCGGTCTCCATTCGTTATCTGCCTTGGTAGATTCACATGTAAGCGAAGATGAAATAGAGGCTTTTTCTAGATTATTCTGCTTATTATATGCCGATGACACCCTCATTTTCGCTGAAAGTCCAGAGGAGCTCCAAATTGCATTGCATGGAGTTGAGGAGTACTGCTCGAAATGGCATCTTCAAGTTAATACTAGTAAAACAAAAATTGTAATTTTCTCCCGAGGAAAAGTGAGGAAGGTACAATCATTCATATTTAATGGTGAAGAGTTGGAGATTGTTTATGATTTTGTTTATTTAGGAGTTAAATTCAACTACAATGGCAGCTTCAAGAAGGCCATCACAAAGCAAGTGATTCAGGCTCAAAAGGCTTTATTTAGTATGCTAGTTAAAGCAAAGAGATTGCAGTTATCTATAGATACTCAATGTGAATTATTTGATCGTATGGTGCTACCGATTTTGTTGTATGGAAGCGAGGTCTGGGGATACGAAAATATAAGTCAAATTGAAGTATTTCACAGAAAGTTTTTAAGAACTATTCTACATGTTAATAAATGCACTCCCGACTGCATGGTTTATGGTGAAACTGGTCGATGTGTAATACTAAACCATGTCAAATGCAGAATGGTTGGGTTTTGGTTGAGGATCATCAAAGGGGAACAAACTAAGCACTCATTTTTACTTTACCGCCTTTCAAAATGTTTGAGCCAAAATGAAGACTTGAATTCAGCATCAAATTGGTTACGCTATGTTGAAGATATATTGAACAATGCAGGATTTGCTAATGTGTGGTCATCTCAGAGTCATGGATTTAAATCTGAATGGGTACTGAAAGCATTGAAATTGAGACTAGCTGATATCTTTAAACAGGACTGGAAAGCTACAATCTGGAGTAACCGACTATGTTCCAATTATAGAATGTTTAAAGGCCTATTGGAACTGGAAAAGTATCTGCTGTTTCTTAATAGTAAAGATGCTACTACTTTGTGTAAATTCAGATGTAGATCACACGGTTTACCTGTAAATAATAATAGGTTTGACTCAGACATGTCGCAGGATGATATATGCACACTCTGCTTGTCAGATACAGGGGATGAATTCCATTATATATTTGTTTGTCCTTTCTTTTTGGAAGAGAGAAAGTTATATTTACAGAAATCAGTATTACGTAGTCGTAGACCTACAGTTGGCAGCAAAATTATTCAACCCCCCTCTCATTTTTTACATTCTGTCATAATGAATAATATTGCAGCAGCAGATTGCTACTAAACCATTAAGATAGTTAGCAGACAGTTAATTACTAAAGAATACCGGAGAAAAAAAATCAAATTTTACTGCATAGGTCATCTGAAATTGCAATTTGCGCCCAAAAAGCATGTTGCAAAATTATTCAACCCCCTATTTTACACACACGAAACGAATGCACAAATAATGACAATTTCACAGCCAGTGCATATATTCTGAGGTGAATGCTGATTTTATTTATCCTCCACCTGAAACTGGAACCTTTATATGCACAACTAACAAGTGGTAACATTATTCAACCCAGATGGGTGTATCTTTTAGTACTTTGTGCAGCATCCATATGCTGCAATGTCCTCCTGCAGACGAGATGAATAACCTCTCACAAGCTTCTCACAACGCTCCTCGGGGGTGTTGGCCCATTCCTCTTGCGCACCTTGAGTGACCATCACAGTCTCCAGACCTAAACCCAAACGAGAATTTGTGGTGGGATCTGAAGAAAGCTGTTGCAGCATGTAGACCTACATGCATCGATTACCTTAAGACCATTGCGCAAGAGGAATGGGCTAACATCCCCAAGGAGCGTTGTGAGAAGCTTGTGGGAGGCTATTCATCTCGTCTGCAGAAGGTCATTGCAGCAAATGGATGCTGCACAAAGTACTAAAAGACACACCCATCTGGGTTGAATAATGTTACAACTTGTTAGTTGTGCATATAAAGGTTCCAGTTTCAGGTGGAGGATAAATAAAATCAGCATTCACCTCAGAATATGTGCACTGGCTGTGAAATTGTCATTATTTGTGCATTCGTTTCGTGTGTGTAAAATAGGGGGTTGAATAATTTTGCAACATGCTTTTTGGGCGCAAATTGCAATTTCAGATGACCTATGCAGTAAAATTTGATTTCTTTCTTCGGTATTCTTTAGTAATTAACTGTCTGCTAACTATCTTAATGGTTTAGGAGCAATCTGCTGCTGCAATATTATTCATTATGACAGAATGTAAAAAATGAGAGGGGGGTTGAATAATTTTGCTGCCAACTGTAGCTCTATAGAAATGGAGAAACTCTTTAAGATGCGAGACTCTTGCCAGTTGAGGAAACTTGTAAAATTTATTAACATAATCATGAATCATTTTAGTCATGAACCCAAAAGAAGTGATTTTGTTGATGTTACTGTTCAGCGTCACGAACATGTAGTTACACGTAGTGGTAGAATTGTAAGAAATCCTGTGCGCTTGGTGTTGTAAATACTGAAGAAGTTATGTATTCTATTTACTTTATGTATTTGTATGTATTCATGTTGTTGTATATCATTGTAAATATGTTGAACTCTCATACCCCGAGAGGGGGTCGATAGAGTTAATAAAATCTTATCTTATCTATCTTATCTAACAATGCGGGTAGAGCAAGCAGCGGCGATCACAGCGGGGATTGTAATTGGGAATGCCCCACACTAGCCCTATAGACAATATCAGACCGTTAAACCTCTCACTGGAGTGAGTTTGCTTAGAGCCAATTGTCTTGACAACATGCTCATGTGACGACTTCGGTACTCTATCCAGATCTGCGTATAACATTTGGATCAGAAATGCAAACAGCCTCGATGCGAGACTAACTCATTCCCTGACGGAGAACATCAGTAAGTGGAGCTTTCAGTCGCCGGGTTGCGGTCTTTCTGGTAGTGACCCATGCTCAGGATCCGGGTGAAAGCGTCCTTGAAGGCGGCGTCGGAGAGAGCGTAGCAGATAGGGTTCATCATGCTGTTGGTGTACCCCCAGAACACCACCACCTGTTGAAATGTATTCAAGAAGGGGTGAATGGTTAACAGGGTGTGGCAGATAAGGGTTCATCATGCTGTTGCTGTACCCCCAGAACATCATTACCTGATATGAGGTATCAATGAGAGGGGGGTTAACAGGGCGTAGAATAATATAGGGTTCCACATACGGTTGGTTTAATCCCATAACATCACCACCTGTTGAAATGTATTGAAGGGGGGGGGGGGGGGTGAATGGTTAACAGAGTGTGGCAGATACGGTTCATCAAGCTGTTGCTGTACCACCGGAACATCACCACCTGATATGAGGTATTGATAAAAGGGTGCTTAACAGGGCGAAGCATAATATAGGGTTCCGCATACGGTTGGTTTAATCCTAGAACACCACCACCTTTTACAAAGCATTATTAGGAGAATGGTGGACTAGGTGTGGCCGGTAGGGTTCAGCATATTGTTCACACAAACTTTTAGGTCCAAATTTGCCAGAAAAAGAAAATCTCATTGAATTTTCAAATGATTATTACAAGAATGATAACTGATGAGATGTCACAAAACCTGCTTTTAAATATAATGACATCCTTTGACTTTCATAGGATGTGCCAATATTACCTTGATTCGAGTTTTAACCTATTTTGTTATATTTCTTTAAAATTGTAAACATATTTTTCATCACCTATAATAGGAGGGTGGTGATCAGGGTGTTGCATTTAGGGTGCAGCATACGGTTGGTTTAATCCTAGAACACCACCACCTGTTACAAAGCATCAATAGGAGGTTGGTGAACAGGGTGTGGCAGATATACAACACCACCACCTGTTAAAATGTATTGAAGGAGGGATGTGCGATTATAAGGGTGTGTCCGGTAGGGTTCAACATTCTGTCCGTTTTCCCCCAGAATGCCACCACCCGGCATGAGGTATTAATAGGAGGGTGGTGGGTGTGCCAGATAGTGCTCAACAAACTGTTCGTGTACCACCAGGACACCACCACATGTCATGAAGTACATGTCTAAGCTTGACATATTGTTGGCCTTGTAGTTACACTTACTATTCAATAAGGAATACGGTAGTTACTAGAAACAATCATTGTTGTTTATATTCTAAGATTTCAGAAAAATATGGTACAAAAACAACAGAAGAGTGAGATAGTATAACGAAGTTGATTCGTTTGCAGCTAGATGCGAATAAAGAGTATAACAAATTGGCAGCGGTTTTAAAGCCTTGACCCTCTGTGCCGCTCAGTGTCACCGTCTGGATGATATCGATATAACAATGGTGACTTTTAGTCGTGAATATTAGTCACTTGTAGCCCATTGAAAATATTGAAATAATGAATAAATAATGATAAGTATTAAAACCATTAAAACTTTGAGAAGGAAAAAAAATATCATTACAAAATTTGACATTTTAGTTGCGAGTTCCTTATAACATGATCTTTTGAAGAATTCCATCTATTTTCTATTTGATACGACAGAATCTTTATACGACAGGGAGAAAGTGCAGCTTATACATAAAACTATGTATTATCTTCACCTATTGTTCACCTTCTTTAACACGTAATACCTATTATTATTATTATTATTATTGATATCATGGTCAGTTGTGTTGTTGTTTTTCTAGAAAGGAATGCAGTCGAGGGATAATGAATAGAATAAAAGACAAAACGATGCGTAGCATCGCGCTTAATATCCTATAGAAAAATAATCGCCGTCTATAAAGTACATGTTCTTTCCAGAATCTCTGCCAACGATAGTTTCTGAATTCAAACAAATATCTGCAAAATGATCATCCCAATTATCTTGCCTCATATCTTTTCATATCCTGTCAGGTTTAATATTCAATAGTGCGCATTTGAGATGACAATGATTGTCATTCTGAACAGGGGAATTCAAGGCTTTAGAGAGAGGCATTCGTATCCTCTGATGTTTCCTCCTGTCGTCTCGCTTTTGATTTTTTTTTTAAATTTTGTCATCATCTATCCGTGGCTTTGTGTTTTCCAGTCAGTAGAGGTTTCTAAGAAGACGAGAGAAAACGAGAATATAATAGATTTGTATTTATACCATATCGTGAGACCAGTGTTGTTTTTACAATGTCTGAATGGAATATGCGATGATGGGAAATTCACGGTGGATTTCAGCTGAGATCATAACAAACACATCACTGTAGGGAGTCCTTTTTAGGTTGTTCATAGAGCGAGTGTTCAGTACAAATAGATATATAAGACAACGTAAAAGAAAACATTATGAATAGCCGGCACTCTAAAATATCGTGTTGCTCCATATCCATTAGTGAGAACACAATACCAATATTAATGACGATGATAATAAAATTAAAAATTACTCTCATGACATAAGAAGAGGAAGAAGCAGTGCATTGAAGGGAATATATTAATTCACAAAGATCAACAAGAATGGAAGAGGACCCAAATATATATAGCGTATAAAAGGTAGACAGAAAGTTAAACCTGGCAAGTTTTATAATCATGACATAATGATACTTTAAGATATTGAAAATCTTGTTTATAACAATCTTTTAATTACTGAACGGTGAAAAAAAATACTGCTAGTGCTCAGAATTTTAAAGAACAATGATGCAAAAACTAGTTCCATAGGAAAAGGTAACTATGATGGAAAATATCAACAAAATAGTAAACCAATTTTCAAAATGGCTGGCAAAATATGAATTAACAAAACGCAAATTGTCACATCAAAAAATGATGAATGATAATTTTAATTGTGAAACAGACATATGGAATAGAAAGGGAATTCGCAAAATAGTTACGTGTCAACGGAAAGATCAAAATGCGCCAATTTGTTACCCTAAGCAATGTTAAGTGTCGCAACTAAATACGTGTCAAAATTGTTAATTTGTAATAGACTCATGAGGATATTCTTCCCACGCAATGCAACGTCCTGAGCGCAAGCACATCAAATATTTGTCTTCAAATGAAAATTTGATAACAATATCAAAGAGAAAAAAAACTGTTTCATTGTATCCTAAAGATGATGATTGATTAATAGTATTAAAGAGACTGCTCATATATCAAATTCGAGCTCTCCTGCACCTGCTGTATTGTTTTTTTTTATTCTAGACTTTGAATTTGAAATTGAATTGTGTGTGTTTGTGAGGAATATGACTTAGCCTAAAAGTTGACATGTCGAATATCATTTTAGGAAGAGGTGATTGTAACATGATAGTTATTGCATAATATGGCATTCTTGACCTATATTGGATAGCTACTTGGAGATGGATTATCGCCACGGATCAGTCAGTTCAACATATTATAAAGACGTGTGTGAATATTGTTAATAACTAAAAGGACAATATCTGGTTTCAGGCACTGGACGACAAACGGTATGAAAAGTGAGATCAAAATCATTTGTTTGTTGTTCTTTCGTGCTATGAATCAAGAGTAGCTCAATGATGCTTTAAATGGAAAGAGTTTGATGAGTTTTGTATATTTCAAATGGTGGTGATGTCTGGGAAATATCTCATGGAGCCCTCTTGAAAAAAAGACTACATTGTTTTCTAACAGATACCATGTTGGAAAATGTTGGAAAATGAAGGTATGAAGCTTATAGATTGAAATGTAAAGTAGATTTGTTCAGTTTATAATTTCAAACAGTGGCGTATTTACTAAATGTTGTACGTCAATTTTGTTAACTAAATAATTTCACACATATGTTCCAATTTTGTTGCTTGTAGACAGAAGTGCAAAATTAATCTCAGGTCTGTTGCTTAACCACATAACTTAAATGATTCGTGCGTGTTAATGCAAATAAACCGACAGCAGCGCACACACTGTTAATGGAGACAATTATACTTGCAATATCAACTAAACATAAGTTGCATGACATACAATTTAATCAATAGTGAAACATTTTAAAGTTCTTTATTTGTTCCTGAACCAGTCCTCCGCTGGCCTTTGTAAGCGATTTATTTTTTTTCTACGTGTGTAATTTGCATGGCAGGCTAAACGCATATGTTTTGATACAAAAGCACGACGTGCGTTCAAAACGACTGTGTCATTTCAAATCTGTTTCAGCCGAGTTGCCGTAGTGATACCACTAATTGCTGTACACAGGCAAACATACAGACACCCATAGATCAGTATTTCTGTTTGACACAGCAAGGGTAAGCAAATAACGTTTGTAATACATCACATTAGTCTCATTAACCCTTTGCTTATCAAAGACAAAACTGCTGCAGTATGAGACTTGTGTCTATTTACGATGAATGATAACACGCACGTGCCACATAAAGAGTTGATTAAAAAAAACCTGTTTGCCTTCCAATTCCTGACACGCTTCGACCTATTACAATCGCAGAGACGGGTACTTAAAGGGACATGAAAAGCAATGACGATTAGAATTGAATGCACAAAGAGAGCATCAGAGAGACGGTTCGATTGCTTGATCTCAACTGCAAGTTATGACTAGATTTTCAGACGTCCAATATGTCCATTCTAGTAATGTAATCCGTTCAATTCTTTTGAATGTTATTAACCCTTTGTATGCCACACAAACCGCTGCCCTGTGGGAAATGTATGTATCAATGGTGACATGATTAACAAGCGGAATGCCACGGGTTAACTCCTTCTCTGCCATACTCCATATACTGTACTGCTATATAATGGAATGGTGTGTATTACCAGGGCAAAAATGCCTTAATGGCTCATTAAGAGTTAACTCCTTCTCTGCCAGACTCCATACTGCCCTGTGGGAATGGCGTGTATTACCAGGGCAAAAATGCATTTATGGCTCATTAACAGTTAACTCCTTCTCTGTCAGACTCCACACTGCCCTATGGGAATGGCGTGTATTACCAGTATAAAAATGCCTTACTAGCGCATGAAGTGTTACTCTTTTTAGGCAACTCAACTGGTCAACGATAACGTATTCATGTTCATAACTATATTAGTTCTGACTTGTTTTTCGTTCATTTACCGGATGGAGGACGCTATACTTATTACTGGGTGTATGCCTACAATTTCCTTGTAAATTGAAATTATCCCAGAAATCCCTTTCACTCAGATATATTTGTTCTAGTTGACTATGCATAACAATAGACATTACCCAGAGAGTATCCATCGTCTTCTTTCGATTTATTAATCCAGATCATAGGCATATGGAACAGGACTTCTAAAAAAGAGATATCTTTATTTTCATATCATCTTATATTTCACAAACTTTGCCAATGCACGATTTGTCTACTTCCACTCAGGGCAAATTATCATCACGGTATGAGTGTCCTTTAAGCGCAGTCGTCCTCTAATATACCTAATGATTCATTTGGTGAAAAGGAGTCGATTCTGTTCAACTTTTGCTGTAATTGTGTTATAAAAAACCAGGTTACACTATTTGGATGTATAATTTTGCATAGGCACGTCCCTGCCTTTCGATCATGTTGATAAGAGAGGCCGTGTTTTTTCTAACATATATATCTTGGTTAAACATTAACTATAAGTACTTACTCATAACCGACGACCAATATCAACCCCCACTCTCCCCCCTACTCTCACGCACACACTTATAATGTATATCAGAATGTAGTTTTAACAATTAAATTATGTGGTTTAGCCGTATTTGAGACAAAATGATATAATATAAGATATTGTATGAACCACCAATATATCGCGTAGATCCAGAGTGTGAAATATATAACACATGGCTGTGGTGGGGCAGAATACAAATATAACATAAAAACCACACCATGAAAGACATACCACGTCGCAGTTGCCTGCTATGGTCAGCCCTCTTTTCAAATGTTAAACGAATATTGGAGTTATCCAGTTAAATCTGTAATAGACCAGTTGGTAATTATACAATAGTCGGACAATCCACTACATAAGTACTACTAGACTCCTGACTGATATGTTTTCATGAAGCTGTCTTGGATGATGGATATAAAGGCATTTTACAGTGTGCCAGTAACAACAATAGAAGCAGGTGCACATGGTGAAATATTCTTTCACTACGTTCTCAGTGCTGAAAAGCTGTTGCCATGATAACAAATTGAAATGTGGTCGACTATCGAGTGAATTTCCAATTTACTCCATGAGCAGTGGAATTGACCTGAGGTCATTTTCTACCAGCAATTACGAAGTCACTTATATACGATATACGGCAATCTTATAACAAAGCTGAAAAAAAACTCATAGCGGCATAGACCGAGTTGAGCAGCTGAGATAATCCTGATTTAAATGTTTAGATGGTTTATAATTATGAGGCAATAATCTTCTTTTCCTGCCTTTTTTCACGTCTTTTCCCCGTAAACGTTCTATCGAAATAGAAATGTTCTAATACCAATGTTATTGATATGCTATCACTGGGAAATGACTTTGTGTCACATTACCGATTGCATTTATATATATATATATATTTTCTTTGTATGGAAAATTTGTTTTTGGAGGAAGAAATACAGAAATGAAAGGAAGAAAGAAAAGTTTCAAAATAATTATAGTGTTTCAAATATTCTTGTCAGTATAAGGCATTCGATAATACAATCATTATAGTTTATGTGTGTGTTGTCCATATGATGTTAGTTTGGGTGCTTATAAATAAATAACGTTTGTAAGCAGATCTTGTTTAGTACCCAAACCACTGCTTTGCATTTGTATGTTTTTATTTGAAATAGTTCGAACTATCAAAGGGAAATTTTAATTGAATTCGATCTTAGACAACCTTATGAAAAATGTTCAGCTTACATTTAATCGGTCATTTAGACTGATTGAAGGTAATTGTTGATATACGATGTTCTTACACTGTGTAAGAGAATTTGTGAAACATTAATTTCTTACATATCCCACCTTGTAGGTTCGCTTCATGCTCAAAATATTCCTTTTCAAACATTGCGACGAAATGATATCAGCGTACTCCACAATATGACTTGTATGCACCATCTAGTATATGTCATTTCAAAACGTGTTATAGGTTTTGTGTAACAGCTATACATTATACGATCATTTTGTTATTCTGTTAAGATATGATATTTGATATGATCTTTCTTTATTGTGCATATTCAGATATCACATATCCAGATAAAAATATACCATCTTGCATTACCTTTATGGAGTCCTCCACAAAACCAATCCATTAATTCTTTTCATGCAAATTATACATAATTTTTCGAACATCGTGACACAATTATATCATGCAGTCTGTAGTGAGCACGGAGGCATCTTTTTTTGAACAACATCATCGTAAGGCCTTAACTCGTAGAGTAAATAATTACCATACAATCAACACAGTGACCATCGGGTTCCTATAGATTAAATGGATAGTTCACCCTGCAGATAATTTAGTTTAAACCAAAGCAGTAATAACATTAAAGTAACACATTAGTGAATGTTTGACGAAAATCCGTCAAAGGATATGAAAATTATGAACTTTTGACATTTCAATTTTGTGACGTCACGTGCGAGGTGCTGCTTTCCAATATGTCGTGTACATTTTTTTCTTTCGAAAATGTGTATTTCCTCAGAAGATATGTATCATTTTTATTGTGCATTTGATACATCATTAGAAATACGTTTTCACACACATACCTGTACCAATCAAAAATCATTCCGTTGTCAAAAACAGGAAGAGAGAAATTTATGGAATCATTCTGTTCACAAAATATGAGAGAGCACTTCACACGCGAAGTCACAAAATCCAATTTGAAAAGTTAATAACTTTTTTATCCTTTAACATGTTTAAAGGATTTTCGTCAAACTTTCACTAATATGTTTTTTTTCATGTTACTGCTTTTATTGACTATTTTCAACTTATTTTTCATGGTAAGCTATCTCTTTAAGGGCAAACTGACAAACATGATCCTTTGGACAGTACTCACCGAGTATACCACACCGGGCACGCATGAGGGGCAGATTGATGACGTCACCGTCACAAGGACAGACGGCAGCCAGGCGACCATCATAGCAGTCACGATGAAGGCCAGGGTTCGAATCCCTGAGACATGCCACCAAAGAGAAGAGGGAAACTGTGTTAACTCACTTATGGCTATCGGCACGCAGATGTGTAGTAAGCAAATGTAATGTAAGAGATAATGTCAAGAGATCCACAACGAAATTTGAATACGTGAAAAGAAAATATCTTGGGGATACATACAACCTTCATCATGTTCATCCAATTTATACTCTGATGTGCAAGCTATCTCATTCATATTTTCTTTTAAGTAGTTTATTTTTCTTGAAAGGTCGTTCTACATTTGTCTGACAAGTAACACTCTAAGAGGAATCACCATGTCCACCGCATTAAGACTCAATAACTAACATGACTAAGAAAAGCTTCCTCAAAAAGATATGTAAATGAGTACGCAATCTGTATGGAAGTATCCAAACATGAACTGTTGTCTTGTTGTTTAGAGTCCAGTTTGCGCTGCTCCGTTAACGAATGAGCGTTTTAAAGTCCAAAATCTTAGGAATCAGAATAATTATGTGTCATAATAATTTAAATTTCTTTCTTTTACAATTCAATGACGTTTATGATGTTCATGAAATTTCTAGTACATTTAAAAGAAATCTCGATGACGTCTTAAAAGAGTTCAGAAAGAATGGATAGATTATTTTAAGATCTTATTCCTGCCTACCTTTCATGCTCTCTTTCCCGATGTGATTCTTGTCCTCCTGTTTAAGACTTGGATTCGGGCCAGTCTTCGTGTTCCTGTCCATCGTATCGCCGTCTTCACGAGTGCAATTGGAACCCATATTGTCTGCGCCGTCAATCGCCGTCTCGCCGTCCGTGGTTGGGGCTTCTACGATCGTGATCATCTTCCTATTGGCTGCCATCCTCAACTTCCTCCGTTCCCTATGGACTCTTTTGATGACGAAGACGATTCGGAGACATAGGATCGTAGTCACGATGAACGGCACGACGAAGTAGATGGCGGGAATTGCGAAGCTGGCGATGACGCTCTCGATGTAAAGCGGCTGGCAGACGTCGGGCGGGATGGGACGTTCGACTTTTCCGTTGACGACTTGCCAGAGGGTGGTCAGGGGCAACCACAGAACGAGTGGGATTAGGTAGCCCGTGGCAACTATCTGCAGAGCACGGGATCGACGCTTCCAGGACTTGTGGTGTCGGATCGGGAAAGAGACAGCCACACAGCGGTCCAGACTGATCAGCATGACAAGGAGAATGCTTACGTGAGCGAAGGCGTGATCGAGGAAGGAAAAGATGTCGCAGAAGACCTCCCCGAAAGGCCATCGTCCGAGGAGAAAGATGATAGCAAACAGCGGCATATCGACGGCTCCAACCACGAGGTCGGCCACGGCCAGGCCCAGGATGAAATAGTTGTTGTACGTCCGCAGTGTCGACGTGATCGTAAAGGCCACGATGACGAGCAGATTCCCAACCACGGTCAACATGATGATGACGGCGACGAGCACGCTCAGAACGATAACAACCTCCATACTCAGATGACCATCGTCTCCAGATTGAGCAGCCATTCCTTCCATGAGAGTAGTCAACATCGTACTCGCCTCTGAAAGACTATGGCTGTCCGTTGATGATCCGGTGGTTGAGTTGGACCCCTCCTGCCAGCTCGTCTCGAGAAATGACAAAGTGCTTGCGTTATCCATGCCACTTCAGGTTCTGGAAAGATCGAAACTCATGTTCACGTATATTTCATTGACAGTTTTGTTGTTCTATTTCAGATTCCTTGGAATCTTCGATGCAAGAGCGAAGCACCATCATTCTCTGCATCTCCGTTCTTTTTACTCCTTTAACCTTTTGTGTGCTAGACAAAATGTTGCTCTGTGGGATTTGTGTGTATTAATGGTGTGTATTAATTCACCATTGGTATGTTAAGGGTTAAGCCATGTGCACGTAAGAGCTGTTTGCCGCTTCCCAGCCTGCCGTATAGTATGGTGTTTGGGATTTACGACACGTTTAATCAAGACAATACCTTCACTGGCTAATCTTTAAATGCCCAGGCGGTCGACCGCTTCATTGAACAAAGCTGTGACCGGCTCAGTCATGTCAGTAAAAGTGCGACTATATTAGGAGTCCCAAACCGCTTACTTGTGAACATAGCTTCATCTGCTGTTTTGCTTTCTTCTTCTTCTTCTTCTTCTTCTTCTTCTTCTTCTTCATTTCTTCTTCTTCTTCCACATTTCCATTGCTTCATAATGTCTTTGATCCCTTCTGCTTTTGCTTCTTCCTTTTCTTCTCTTTTTGCCGCTTCTTCTTCTTTCTTTCCACCTTCTCCTTCTTTGTCTCTCCCCATTGTTCTTCTAGTTCTTCTTTTGCTGCATTGTCTTCTTCTTTTATTTCTGATTTTCAAGCATCATGCTGTTGCCACTATGCATACTGATATGATATGATAAACGAGACGTCTGAAAAAGTAATCGCATACTCAAAACAATGTTATTACCATATACACTGTACACGGGAAAGATACAACAAACTTTTTTTCTTTACAAAATGACAAGAGGTTATGAATTCAGTTCAAATCAAGGTGTCATATCTTACACGGGAAAACTTATTTTTATATATGAAATACAAAAAATTTCCGCTTACCTTTAGAGCTTTCTTGCCTGTGTATTGCAAGGCTATATGTTTACGAAGACTGGTGTCGAGATAGTATGATGTGTTGAAGAGAAATCAGGTGCTTGCGGCAAGTGAGGTAAAAAACCTGGATCACATAAACGCCCTTACACCGTAAAAAAACAACCCTCCAGACTATTTGGATACAGCAGAGGTGAACAAATGTAAATTTCATTGGGCTGGTGAATAAGATATATATGTATTCTACCAGCCCATTATAACAATATGACATTTCCTATGCGCATGCGCATATGAAGAAATGTAAACCTCAACGAATCACATCACTCCGTGATGTGCGCATGATCATTTTACATCTCAGTGGTGATTCGCTTTCAGATTTTGATAGGCAATTGCAGATACACTTTTCTTTATTAAACACTCACCTGTATGTGCTGGGGAGAGGCCGGGTGAACTACTCCATTAATCACTGCGTCGGTATTATATTATGATATTTGTCATAAAATCAACATAAATCAGACGATCATGATAATAATCTCAATTCTGTTCAATTAATGAATGGGAAATATCAAAGGATAATTTCAATGTCATACTTGATTAGGTATCATTTCTATATACTACACTCCTATAAACATCATTCTCTTTATTCAGTCTCCCAAATGTTCAGCTCGATGTTGGCGGCACACTCATTAGACCCTCAGAAAAAATAAGAAACCTTGGTTTTTTATTTGATTCCCGCATGTCAATGTCGTACCATATCTCTCATATTTGTAGCACAATTACTTTCTATTTACGGAACATTTCTAGAATCAGAAGGTTCATAGATCAATCTCCCTGTCACAATGCTGTTCGTTCGTTAGTTCTATCTCGCATTGATTATTGCAACGGGCTTCTTTCTACAATTCCCTCTAATCAATTAATTCGTGTTCAACGACTACAAAATTGGGCAGCGCAGCCTCTCCTTAATTCACTCCACTGGCTCCCCTTGAAACAGAGAATTACATTCAAACTACTGCTGTTTGTCTACAAAATACTGAACGAACAGGCTCTGTTAGTTGGTTTACAATATTAAACGATTTTCTTGTTTAAGATTGTCTGAAACATTATTCTTTTATATAGATGGTATACATATCTGAAATTAGGTATCACTGGGTAATGTACGATAAAGTCAAGGGATATCAATATCAATCAGTTTTAGAAGCAGGTTTCTCATAATAATCATGCGAATATCTAAAGAGATTTGCACTTTCGGACTAATGTGGATCCCACAATTTGCGTGTATCAGAAAATTAGTTCAGAACACAACAATGGTTATTGTGCGTCATGCATGTCAAGACACTTCTTTTATGCCAGCATTACTCATTATTTACGACACTGTAATGGCAGTTGCTCGCGGATTGACAGGTGTGATACTTAATAGTCATTGCTATGTTCTTAATCAATTATTTGAAACTCACATATTTTTAGGTCTTAATTCGTCCAAAAAACGGAAATGTAATGAAATATTCCAGGGTTATCACAAGAATATTGATTGATTATAATATGTCACATAACATTTTTCAGGAAAAGTACATAATTTGACTTCATGTGTCAATTTCAGCTTGATTTGAGTTGTACTTTATATGTTTCCTTTTCAAAGCCTAGTAGCTATATCAACGATATTTAATATTTAAAATATACATTCATATTGATGTTGCATGTTTAGAAAAAAATACGAACATGAAATATCAATAGCGGGTTAATTATCAAAATAAAGTTGTTTTTCCAGTGAAAAAAAAAAGAAAATCGTGCTTTTCAGTTTTTAGTGTTTTTTTCTAATATATCTCTTGTTACCAACTCAACTAGACACGACGCTTGAATTTAG
Source organism: Arbacia lixula (assembly GCA_963669155.1). Lineage (NCBI taxonomy): Eukaryota > Metazoa > Echinodermata > Echinoidea > Arbacioida > Arbaciidae > Arbacia > Arbacia lixula. The sequence continues at coordinate 17,748,146 of OZ022597.1, forward strand.
AGAAAGTCGTTCCCATTTTGTTTAAACGCGACTTGCAACAGACAATACAATGTAGAGTTATATCATTATGGGTATCAAACAAAGAACCCAATAATGTTTGAAATATTCCTAATTTTCCTGACTGTATGCGTACATGTATGCAATACTGCATAATATATTGTTCTCTTGTAATTACAATGTGGACAGGTAGATCGAATTGAAAAGCAGTATGTTCGATTTAATATTCATATATCTATAGAAACTCGATCACGGGAGAAGCTCATTGGAAATTGAATTTATCCTATCATATCGGATTTTTTTTTCACACGGTGCCTTGCTATTTGATATCTACAGGTATACATAAGCGTGAACATCAGATATCTCCCAACACTGCTTTTATTTATGATGAGTTAGCATTTGACGACAATATCAGGAAGAAACACTGGAAGCTCAGTCACATAAGCTCTTTTTGTCTCAGCCACAAAGCTGCAATATTTTCTATGACATTAAGTTGTTTATTTCTTAAGATTCAGAGAGCTGGAATGGAATCGAACCCCGAATGTGCTCGTTTTGCGAATCTCAAATTTTATCTGAAATAGTTAAGTATGCAAAATTAATGTGATGCTGTTCAGTACATTTCATTCATGTTCCGTGCTCATGGCGCTATAGGTCTCTCTCTATCTCTCTCTCTCTCTCTCTCCCTCTCTCTCTCTCTCTCCCTTCCCCTTCGTCTCTCTTCTATTTCCCTCTCAATATCTCACTTTCTACTGACTCCATTTTTTCTCACTCTCTTGTCCAGTATGTCCGTTGGCAAGTGACCACTCTCTGTTCCAACAATTCCAGCTGAGACAATCCACAAGCAAGGGAGAGAGAGAGAAATAGGGAGGGAGGGAGAGAGAGGAGAGGAGAGAGAGAGTGAAAGGGGAGGAGAAAAGGGAGGAGAGAGAGAGAGAGAGAGGAAGAAAGTGAGAGGGGGAGAGAGAGTGAGAGACTGAGAGAGACTGAGAGATAGAGAAAGAGAGAGAGAGAGAGAGAGAGAGAGAGAGAGAGAGCGAGAGAGAGAGAGAGAAAGAAAAAGAGGACGGAAGAATGAGAGAAAAGAGAAAGAAATGACACAGTCATGACAGTCAGAGAGTGTGTTTGTATGATGTATTTCTGAAATATTGCACAAATATCTCCCGGCGAGAATGAGTCAATGGATACATGGATCTTCATATCCGACATGACTATCCTTACAAGGTGTATAACCCTTCAGATGCATACACAAATACATACACATACACACACCTACACATACACAACTAAACACACACGACCAAACACACATAACACCCATATCAAAGTGAAATGACGTGGTAGGTGATGCATTAAGCGGAAGAAGCTCTCGGCTCCTCTCTTTTAATCATAAAGAATGATCATGCTGTTTACGCACAGTAATATTATTTGATATAACACCATGACACAATTAACATGCTTGAATATAATATGTGTACCATAATACCAATAATATGGTTTGAAATAACAATGTTTACATTACACTTTAACCTCAACCGTATGCTTTCATGTAATACATGGATGCTTTCATAGTACTTTAACGTATGAACAATTCGTTTTGATGAGATTTGATGAGATTACAATACGAATTGTATGCTGTCACATCGTGACTGCATCAACATACTTTGAATAGAACTTGAACATATTAACAATGATTATGCTTTGAGATAACACATAAAATATCAGTAATGGACTTTCATGATAACGATGCTGATGATGATGATGGCATATCAATATTAGGTTTTTGCTGCAGTTACGGACTGCCTATACTGATCTGTATCATGTGCTAATCTGCCCCCAAGGGGTATTCATAGCTTTTCCCAATTGTGATATGACACTGTAATATTATTAATATACTTTGATGAAACATTTTCATGTCAATAAGGCCAACAATAATCTTTAATATAACATGATTATATATAAATACATGTATCATATAATGAGAAAAATTATTATTACACTATCATTGACAATACCTCTTTCCTTTTCTGCACATCCCCTGCCCCGCTCCTTTCGTAAAGTTATTCGGAGAGAACGATCATGTTGACAAAATAGCAAAAGATTCTTAACGTAACTATTGTGTAAATATTGTGAAAGAATCAAGCTTCTGAATATATAAACGTGATAAAAATATTTACAAACAGGCAGCGGCAGTGAACGCTAGTAAAGATATTTACTAGTTCAATTATTGAGTCATTTATAAACTCTCGTTCCTTCACCATTTTCCACCATTTCATTATTTCATTTTAGTCAAATTGCATCAATGATGAAGAAAACTCGCCACGTGACAACGACACAGACCTTTTAAATCAGAGGTTACAAGACTACAGAAGCAATCACAAAACTAGGGAGAGTAATTTATTTTCATTAACTTCAATCCTACATCAAGTGAAATAAAAGTAAATTTTTTAACTATATTACAAAACAACTTATAATGCTGCATTGTTTTGTTCTGACGAAGGTGCCTATCGAAATAGTATTTGGCATTTCCATAATAAAAAATCGTCGACATTATCTTTCATGGGTACTGGCTACAGACAGATACTAGCCTGGATAAACTGTGCAAATGAATTTGTTCATGGTTTCATCCATTGATTTATCTCACTATTAACTGTCATCTCCAGTAGATAGCAGCCAAAAGAATCCAATTGGTATCGAGCAGAATTAGAGCATCTTTTGATAATCACGATCCTGTACATATTCATGATAAGTACCGTTCTATAATTCAGTACATATTATGTACTGCGTGATTATGACGAACTTTATTTACTCAATTCTGATAAACAAGCTGTGTAACATATGCTATAAGAGACAGACCATAAATCTACTTGCTTCTGTACTCTACTCTTTGCCTTGACATAGAACGAGTCCGACAAACCTGCAGCCGTTGATTCCTTCAAGTTTATAGAAACAACGAGAACTTTTGAAGTACTCAACTAGTGGATAATTTACATTCAAATATCATGCACCTATTTTAAACAAAATGAATGTTTGTGCGCAACAATGCAAACAACCAAGGTCAGAGCCATCTTAACACAACAAAACACAAAGACAAAGTCCCCCACCACTAAGCAAAATAGCATAACTTTTGATCAAAAAGGTTTGGTGCAAAATAATTTGGCGGGAATGTTCCTACTTTATTTGCTAACTTCTGTATGAGAATCACATTAATCCAATTAGTCATGCACGAGTGGGCAAGTTTTGAAGGCAAAAATGTCACTTTTCAAAAGTCACAAGGGTAATTTTGGAATTTTGTCATATGAACTTTAAATGAGTTCCATTTCTGGTGCATAATAATGTCCTTTCATTGTTTATCATCCATCTCTCCATGCACCTACACCAATAGGTTAAGGAACAATCCTGCCAAATTATTTTGACCAAAACCTCTTCGATAAAAAGCGTGTTCCGTTGTTGGGCAAGCAGATAACAAAATGATAATGCACCATGTTGTGACCTATTAATCCAACTTGGCCAAACTCTCTATGTAAAGGGTTCTGACAGACATAAAAGGGCCTATTCACACGGCGGTATGGATGTCGATACAACAGCTCCGTGTACGGCGTGAAGAACACCAACTCATCAAATGCCTAAAGCAGTTAAAGCCGTTCCCATGTACCCACACGATGCATTTTGAATATTCATTTTTGGAATGTCTAGTTTATGAAATTTGATGATCACATGAAAAATATAGTTCCATATGCTTCGTTTGGTGCCTATCATGGCGGCCATCTTGGATAGAGACAAAAACATCTTTACTCTCAAAATATACATGATATTGAGTCAAATGACGCAACTATTCAAGTCGATTCGCTTCACAGTGTTTATTCCATCATTTAAGCACTTTATATTTTGAAACCGGGCCTTTGCAGTGTGTGGTAAACAGTGCATATTATTCTCATATACATGTTTTGTTCTAAAAGATTTGGAGATAGAAATCACTTTATTTTGATTGATTTTAAACCCCATTATTGTCGCTGTTAAAGGAGAAGGAAAATATAACTTTGAGTTCCATGATTCATATTCAGAAAGTATGGTGAGCATGAAGTTAGGCTAGAAGCTGCTTTTAATTATAGTGACTGTAGAATCTTCTACATAAGAGGTGAAGAATTTTCATGACACAGTTGTCATTCACCTATTATCGTAAGAATCCTCTTCACCGAATCATAACAAAAGTAGATTATGATGATGATCTACTAGACCTTGCACGTTTTCACTGAACGTATTTCTAATTTCTTTGTATGAGTAGAATTTGGCGTGTAGAATCTTTCTTGGCGTGTCAACGCGAATATCGGTTAAAAGCCTTTCATTGACTCGTCTCACCAGTGAGAGAGACTGGTGTCTTACGGAAGATGTAAACTTTGGACATGTAGCTTACAGCGATCTCACCCGTCGAGAATTCCCTGATAGCGCGCACGTAGCCATGGACACGGTAATCAGCGAGGACGTTCCTAACGAGCCTCAGCTGATTTGTGTACAGATCAACACTAAGCTGACCAGTCAATCCCCATCCAATCAGGATGCTGTCATCCCGCAGTAGAGCAATGTGCGCGTCGAGCTCCCTACTGGATGTAATGCTGCGTTTCCTGTACATGTACATCACATTGCCCTCTCCATCCACCACTCTGACTGATGAGCCATCACTCAGTACCAGCATCTCGCTGTGATTCATGGCGCAGACTGTGAAGGGTTGATACCCAGGACAAGGGATCTCCCTGACTGGTGGCCCGCCCTCTGGAGTAAACACACGTACTACCCTAGCACCCACACACCCTACATATATATGATCGCTGCCATCGACATCCATACCTCCGCGTGTTTCAACCCCTTCGAACACCGCTTTCTTGATTCTTTCCCACGTCTGTGTGTAGAGAGATATGTGACCATACTGGTTAAGTACTACAGAGCGACCATCTCTTAGGACAGACACACGCCAGACCGACACACCCTGCAGCCTCCTCCCCTGAGACCCATGCACACTGAACACCTCTACCCCACCTTCACCATCAGAATACCCTACTATCATCCTACCATCATGCGTGGCTGTCATACTATGCGAGCAACAACCTTTGAAGAGGGAAAGTGTGTTTTTCTTTTCTAGGCGAAACTGGTTGTATCTGAGCACACCTAGAACATGCTCGGCATCAATCTTGTTTGGGGTAAACGTCAGAAACTGTACACGACGCACAATTTCTTTTGCCCTTTTCAAGTCTATCCCATTTTTGCTTTTCACACAAGCCAAATCTTCCCGTAACCTAATACATACGTCATCATGGACAGACCGTGCGTGTCCCTCTATTAGAGTTTCTAACCCATTCTCGACAAAGTGGCTAGCACTGGTGATGCATCCTAACTGAAATTCTCGCTCATCTCTTATTTTGTGCAGTTCTCCTTTTATTTGGTCCCTGATTGTGTTACATTCATCGATGAGCTCACCTCGGTTCTCGCTGTACTTTTGGTTTTTCTCATCATACAACTTGTTTATTTTTGTGAATATTTTTTCAAAACAGGGATCAACTTTTGTCTGGTCGACGTCCACGATTTTCTGCGTCTCACCTTGGAATGAATCAACGGCGGCGTTTACATCGATTTTAAGAGATTTAATGTTATCTGTCAGCGCCTTTATGTACGTTGAAACATCTTCAATATTATGATCTGGCCCACCGTGATAAAGTGTACGACATCTTAAGCACACCGACTGTGTGCATGTAGTGCACACCCAATCCCTTTCTTCGTTTGGGTGTTTGGTGCACTTTCGTTTAACCTTAAGCTTCCCACTGGTGGCGTCCTCTGCGGTGACTGTCACGTGACGTGCTGTCTTCGTGAACACCCCGTGACCATATTCGCAGGCTTCGCACATGAAGTCACCACATTCCTCGCAGAAACGCACCGCTGGAGATTGGCTCTTCTCATCACACATGGTGCATAACGTGACGCCTGATAGACCGTCTTCGATCGCGTATTTCAGGGGGACGTTCGTCTGAAGCTCCGAGACGTCGCCATTCATCAAAGGAGTAACTTCGAGACAAAGTGGGCATGGTATTTGGTTCCTCTCTCGTGTAGATTCACTGTATTTTACTAAACACTTCATGCAAAAGGAGTGGGTACATTTCAGCTGCTTGGGTTCTGTCATAATCTGGAAGCATAAACAGCATTCCAGGCATGCTAGAGATGCTTTGCTCGCCATAATGTTTTCTGAAATGAATAGAAATAAAGAGAGGGCAAATGTGAATCAACGTCATAAAGGAAATGTTACAAAAAGGAAACTGTAAGTTTGGGTCTCTGCGTCTGCATGTCGCAGGAAATCCTTGCGTCGGACACAATTAGGTGTACGTAGTGGCTTGTACCCAGGTGGGCGCAATCCTTAGGCTCTTCTACATGTCTATTACATCGCGGTTGGCTTTTGCCATTTTGTTCTGGACGTGATCGTAAGTGTAAAAACACGGACGACTGGTTTTGACCAAGGATGTTTCGAGAAGAAAAGTTATTCGATCACTTTCTTACTGAACAGCATCAGTCGAAGGAGAAAAATGAACAGGAAGAGGTAGAAGACAGGTGGTGATCAAGAAGAAGAGAAAGAGCAGGAGTGGGAGACGGAGGAGGAGGAGAAGAAGGAGTGGCATGAAAAAAGTGAAAAGCGAGGAGACGAGTTTTAAATGAGTTAGAGTGAGATGCCGGAAAACTTTACCTACTGAGACTGACTGATGTTTTCATGTCAATTAGGTCTTCAGCTTTGTCATCCCCTGCCTTTCGTTTTTGTCCCCTGTCGCTCTTTGTTTCCCTCTCTGCACTCTCTCTCTCTCTCTCTATCCGTCTCCCCTTTTCCCTCTTTCTCTCACTATCACTTCCCATCTCTTTCCTAACTTCCTTATATGTCCCACGTCATCTCTCCCCACCGTCTCTCTATTTCCCTCTTTCCCCCTCTTTCATCACCACCCATTCACGCTTCTCTCTCCCTATCTCTCTCTCTTTCTCTGTCTCTCCGCTCTCTCTCTTTCTCTGCCCTTCTTCCTCTCTGTCTCAATATTTCGCTTTTTTTCTTTCCACTTATCCAATGTCTACATTCCTCCAATTTCTCTCTCATGGAAAAATTCGGTATCTGTGATAGCTCGTCAAACAAATGTACTAAAGTCAGGTTATCTTAATTCCAATTACGTCATTGTTAGTTTGATTAGCTGATATTTGGATAGATATCCCTATTTTTCAATCGCTTTCTCTGTCTCTCTCCCACTCTCAACTTTTACGGTGGACCCATCCCACCTTTCCTTTATTCATGGTAAAAAAATGTGTATACCGTGGTCATTCATTTAGGAAGAATAGGTGTGAAATACTCCAATCTTACCTTGTTCAGCTAATCAGATTCAAAAGCTGCTCTGCTTGTCACGCGAAGACATAGGAACGGGTGCTGTGACGTCAGCTCCTCGTGGTGTACACCCGAATGCTGTTCTGCTGACGAACGGGACGAATACTTTTTTTCCGTCTGTGCTTACATCTAATGTCTCTTTAGTCAAAGTTTGCCCTAGATTCTTGCGGCGATATTTTAAACCATGCAGTAGGGTTCGTGGTTTAACTAACAGCCTCCTGGTTCATGTAAGTTCTAGTAAAGATAAACTTAAAGGAAGTCTGATGCCGTAGTCAATCTCATAGAAGACAAATAAAACCAAGGCATTCGCCATTTATATGTGCCTTCAACATGATCTGATACAAAAAGGCCCACATAGCATGATCCAGAATGTACATGATCTCAGGCTAGAAAAAGTGGTGTCTGCATACGTCGCGTGAGAAGGTTATTTACTCCTGATTGGGCGTTTCTGTAGAGGAGTCCAAAGTACATTTTTGTTCATGCCTCTATTCCTGGTTTATTTTTGTGCGCATCAATCGTACCATCACGAACCTATTCTTTTACGGCAAAAGAACAAAGAAGAAAAGGATTTATCTCAAAATCTTTTTTTTTTTTTTGCTAAATAAACAGATTCAAGGCTTGTCATGGTACGTCCTAGACAATGTTCCTCCCAGGGCTTGCGGATCACATCATAACGATACAGTTTAGAGACAATTATACTCAAATAAGAAATAAGATAAAGAAAAGCAGCTTAGTGTGACACATTTTTTCGTTCTGATGATGGCATTCAGCCAAAGTTCCTTTTCCTGAGCCTTGAAAAACAAATATTTTACGACTCTGCACAGAGACGTCATTATTGTGACGTCATTAATCCGTGTATGAATAGAGTCGATAGCAACGATCGACATGCAGACACAAGGAATGATTATGAAGGATGGGAAGGCTAGCACAACTTCAAAAGGTCGGACAAACTCAACAAGATTTCGGATCTGCTGATGTACTGATGCACTAACAATGCGTGCGTGCTCTGACACAATCATGGCAATCCTAGTGGTGGGATAAAAGAATTAACACGCAATGTGAGGACAGAATTGACAATCTGTGGCCCCGATAAAAAAAACCAATGTGAAGACTCGCACAGACGATTTCAAAATGAAAAGAGATGTCGCCATAAAGCACTTTAAACGCTCATAACGACCTGATATATTTACTCATAGTATAAGTGAATGAAGTTTGAAAATCTCCTATTCTCACTTATGGTAATGACATACTTAAATGTGTGGCTGTGTATGTGCGTGTGTGTATGTGTGTGCAAGTGAACGATAAGTGAAGGTAACTCTTTATGCGGAAGAATCGGTAAAATTAACTCTCCTGATGCTGCTTTTCAGATCCAAACAAAAGTGTGCTCCAAGAAAAACAAAACTTAAGAAAACTAGATTGTTTAATATCCTATCAGGGATTATGTGGAGGAGAAAGAGAAAGAGAGAGCGACCGAGCGCGTATGTTATTTATGTACATGTATGTTTGTATTAGTGCTCTCTCACGCCCCCCCCCCCCTTCCCCTCCGCTCTCTCCCCCTTCTCGCCCCCCCCCCCTCTCTCTTTCAATATTCTCTTCCCATTTTCTCTCTCCTTCTTTCATTTCCCCCCTCCCCTTTTTTCATATTCATTGGCATGTTCCTCCTCGTTGGTATACAGAGACCATAAAGAAATACAGAAATTATTCTCATCGGCATTTTCAAAGCATTCATTTAATAGATGAGCAAGTGCAAATGTCAGTTCTCCAGTATGAATATTGTAATTTGAATGACCTCTATATTTCCATATGACGATGGTGATGTAAGCAAAAGGGTTAGGAGAAAACCATCATAATGATAGAGTATTATAGCAAATAAATGACGTGATATGAGATCCCTTATATCTACATCATGCAAACCTTGCCTCTCCGAATGCTACCAAGTACAACCATAACACAATTTATACATCACTGAGATATTATCCAGATATTATCCTTATCACCATGAATTCTGCTTCTAATTCCCAATAGTTGCATTAAAACACATTAAAACATTACAAGCGTGATTTACACACACTGCACACTGATGTTGCCTGAGTAATGTTGACCCTTTACATGCTCTAAGTGCTGTCCGTTTGGTGTCTGAGTAGTGATATTTTTGATAAGGGATGCATATCCATCCCTTGGATACAATGTTCCTTTTCCATTACTCGATATTCATGACCTGTAGCTGCTTTAATAATACGATGCATTGTGCAATTTCCACCCGGATGCAATATAACCAGGTTCTAAGATATGCATACATTAACATTGTCGCCGATGAACTGACAGTTTAGTCAGGTATTATTTGTAATGTGTACTTGAGGAGACACGCGAATACAAATTTTAGTACTTTGCATGACGAAAATACTAGGACTAGTACTAATACATAGTACTGGTTCGATATACGTTTGAATGCGAAACATGACATTTGTAATTTTCTACTACATCATAAAATAACGATTTGTGCTGCATGGCTTATTACAATGATAAATATTACGTCACATCACTGCACATGCATCTAGTTACTGTATACCCCCCCCCCCCACCCCCACCCCTAAAAAAAATCAGCGCATTCTATTTTGGTATGCCTTAGATCCTCGCAAACATTCATCAAGCAGTTTGGCGGCAAGGAATGTGGGATTAAAGAGAAAAATCCATGGAAATCGTTATTTTGTGACTGCGGGGGAGTTACAATGAACGTGCATTAATCTAACGGCTGATGGTACTCCATGTACTATATCCACCCTTGGTCTAAGCAGTACAATATACACACGGCTCACGCGGACTGACAGGGCGACATTTCGACGAAGACTTTACATTTTACATTTGTGACAAGCAGGGTAATTATCAGGGAAATACACGTTTTTCGAATACACTTTGCACAAATAACTAGATTGAAAGGTGCTTAACCATACATACATATGCACAGAATGGGAGGAAAATTGTAACAATGATGAACCTCATAATTCATGTCATATCCATTCCTTTACTGGTAAATTAATAAAATTAGAATTTAGTTTTGTGTTTGTGTTCGACAAATATACATGTAATATCATTACACACTATGATTTATAGACACTACACACTATTGTGACGTGAATGATTTTGATCATTAAACTGCCCTTTGTGTCGTCCATACACACAACTCACACGGACTACCAGAGTATACGATACACTGACACACAATATAAGTATAAAGTTAACGACAACATCAGGAGGAAACACTCGAGGCTCAATCACATAAGCTCTGTTTGTGTCAGCCACAAAGCTGCGAGATTTTCTATGATATCAAATTGTTCATTTCTTAAGGTTCAGAGAGCTGGAATCGACTCCTTAATGTGCTCGTTTTGCAAATCTCAAATTTTATCAGAAATAGTTAAGTATGCAAAATTAATGTGAAGCTGTTCAGTACATTTAATTTATGTTCCGTGCTCATGGCGCTGTAGGTCTCTCTCTCTACCTCTCTCTCTCTCTCTCTCTCTTCCCCTTCGTCTCTCTCCTATTTCCCTCTCAATATCTCACTTTCCATCGACTTTTTTTTCACTCTTTTGTCCAGTACGTCCTTTGGAAAAGTGACCACTCTCAGTTCTAGCAATTCCAGCTGAGACAATCCACAAGCAATGGAGAGAGAGAGAAAGAGAGAGAGGGGGAGGAAAAGAGAGAGGAGAGAGTAAGAGGAAGAAAGTGTAAAAAAGAGAAGTGAGAGAGAGAGAAAAGGAGAGGGAGAGTGAAAGGGGGAGAAGGAGAAAAGGGAGAAAAGAGACAGAGTGAGAGAGAGTGAGAGAGGGAGTTAGAGAGACTGGGAGATAGAGATAGAGAGAGAGAGAGAGAGAAAGGAAGAATGGGAGAAAAGAGAAAGAGACATAGTCATGACAGTCAAAGAGTGTGTTTGGATGATGTATTTCTGAAATATTGCACAAATATCTCCCGGCGATAATGGGTCAATGGATACATGGATCTTCATATCCGACATGACTATCCTTATAAGGTGTATAACCCTTCAGATACGTACACAAATACATACACATACACGCACCCACACATACACAACTAAACACATACGACCAAACACACATAACACCCATACCAAAGTGAAATGACGTGGTAGGTGATTCATTAAGCGGAAGAAACTCTCGGCTCCTCTCTTTTAATCATAAAGAATGATCATGCTGTTTACGCACAGTAATATTATTTGATATAACACCATGAAACAATTAACAGGCTTGAATTTAATATGTGTACCATAATACCAATAATATGGTTTGAAATAACAATGTTTACATTACACTTTAACCTCAACCGTACAGTATGCTTTCATGTAATACATGGATGCTTTCATAGTACTTTAACGTATCAACAATGCGTTTTGATGAGATATTACAATACGAATTGTATGCTGTCACATAAGATCGTGACTGCATCAACATACTTTGAATAGAACTTGAACATATTAACAATAATTATGCTTTGAGATAACACATAAAATATCAGTAATGGACTTTCATGATAACGATGATGATGATGATGATGATGGCATATCAATATTAGGTTGTTGCTGCAGTTACGGACTGCCTATACTGATCTGTATCATGTGCTAATCTGCCCCCAAGGGGTATTCATAGCTGCTCCCAACTGTGATATGACACTGTAATATTATTAATATACTTTGATGAAACATTTTCATGTCAATAAGGCCAACAATATTCTTTAATATAACATGATTTTATATAAATACATGTATCATATAATGAGAAAAATTATTATTACACTATCATTGACAATACCTCTTTCCTTTTCTGCACACCCCCTGCCCCGCTCCTTTCGTAAACTTATTCGTAGATTACGATCATGTTGACAAAATAGCAAAAGATTCTTAACGTAACTATTGTGTAAATATTGTGAAAGAATCAAGCTTCTGAATATATAAACGTGATAAAAATATTTACAAACAGGCAGCGGCAGTGAACGCTAGTAAAGCTATTTACTAGTTCAATTATTGAGTCATTTATAAACTCTCGTTCTTTCACCATTCTCCACAATTTCATTTTTTCATTTTATCATTGCATCAATGATGAAGAAAACTCGCCACGTGACAACGACACAGACCTGTTAAATCAGGAGGTTACAAGACTACAGAAGCAATCACAAAACTAGGGAGAGTAAAATATTTTCATTAACTTCAATCCTACATCAAGTGAAATAAAAGTACATTTTTTAACTATATTACAAAACAATTTATAATGCTGCATTGTTTTGTTCTGACGAAGGTGCCTATCGAAATAGTATTTGGCATTTCCATAATTCAAAATCATCAACATTATCTTTCATTAATACTGGCTACAGACAGATACTAGCCTGGATAAACTGTGCAAATGAATTTGTTCATGGTTTCATCCATTGATTTATCTCACTATTAACTGTCATCTCCAGTAGATAGCAGCCAAAAGAATCCAATTGGTACCGAGCAGAATTAAAGCATCTTTTGATAATTACGATCCTGTACATATTGATGATAAGTACCTTTCTATGATTTAGTACATATTATGTACTGCGTGATTATGATGAACATTATTTACTCAATTCTGATAAACAAGCTGTGTAACATATGCTATACAAGACAGACCATAAATCTACTTGTGTATGTACTCTACTCTTTGCCTTGACATAGAACGAGTCCGACAAACCTGCAGCCGTTGATTCCTTCAAGTTTATAGAAACAACGAGAACTTTTGAAGTACTCAGCTAGTGGATAATTTACATTCAAATATCATGCACCTATTTTAAACAAAATGAATGTTTGTGCGCAACAATGCAAACAACCAAGGTCAGAGCCATCTTAACACAACAAAACACAAAGACAAAGTCCCCCACCACTAAGCAAAATAACATAACTTTTGATTGAAAATGTTTTAAGCAAAATAATTTGGCGGGAATGTTCCTACTTTATTTGCTAACTTCTGTATGAAAATCACATTAATCCAATTAGCCATGCATGAGTGGGCAAGTTTTAAAGGCGTGTCAGCGCGAATATATTGCTTAAAAGCCTTTCATTGACTCGTCTCACCAGTGAGAGAGACTGGTGTCTTACGGAAGATGTAAAGTTTGGACATGTAGCTTACAGCGATCTCACCCGTCGAGAATTCCCTGATCGAGCGCACGTAGCCATCGACACGGTAATCAGCGAGGACGTTCCTAACGAGCCTCAGCTGATTTGTGTACAGATCGACACTCACCCGACCAGCCTTCCACCATCCAATCAGGATGCTGTCATCCCGCAGTAGAGCAATGTGTGCGTCGAGCTCCCTACTCGATGTAATGCTGCGTTTTTTATACATGTACATCACCTTGCCTTCGCCATCCACCACTCTGACTGATGAGCCATCACTCAGTACAAGCATCTCGCTGTGATTCATAGTGCAGACTGCCCAGGGTTTATACCCATGACAAGGGATCTCCCTGACCGGTGGCCCGCCCTCTGGAGTAAACACACGTACTACCCTAGCACCCACACACCCTACATATATATGATCGCTGCCATCGACATCCATACCTCCGCGTGTTTCAACCCCTTCGAACACCGCTTCCTTGATTCTCTCCCACGTCTGTGTGTAGAGAGATATGTGACCATCTCGGTCACGTACTACAGAGCGACCATCTCTTAGGACAGACACACGCCAGACCGACACACCCTGCAGCCTCCTCCCCTGAGGCCCATGCACACTGAACACCTCTACCCCACCTTCACCATCAGAATACCCCACTATCATCCTACCATCATGCGTGGCTGTCATACTATGCGAGCAACAACCTTTGAAGAGGGAAAGTGTGTTTCTCTTTTCTAGGCGAAACTGGTTGTGTCTGAGCACATCTAGAACATGCTCGGCATCAATCTTGTTTGGGGTAAACGTCAGAAACTGTACACGACGCACAATTTCTTTTGCCCTTTTCAAGTCTATCCCATTTTTGCTTTTCACACAAGCCAAATCTTCCCGTAACCTATTACATACGTCATCATGGACAGACCGTGCATGTCCCTCTATTAGAGTTTCTAACCCATTCTCGACGAAGTCGCTAGCACTGGTGATGCATCCTAACTTCAATTCTCGCTCATCTCTTATTTTGTGCAGTTCTCCTTTTATTTGGTCCCTGATTGTGTTACATTCATCGATGAGCTCACCTCGCTTCTCGCTGTACTTTTGGTTTTTCTCATCATACACGTTGTTTATTTTTGTGAATATTTTTTCAAAACAGGGATCAACTTTTGTCTGGTCGACGTCCACTATTTTCTGCGTCTCACCTTGGAATGAATCAACGGCAGCGTTTACCTCGATTTGAAGAGATTTAATGTTATCTGTCAGCGCCTTTATGTACGTTGAAACATGTTCAATATTATGATCTGGCCCACCGTGATAAAGTGTACGACATCTTAAGCACACCGACTGTGTGCATGAAGTGCACACCCACTCCCTTTCTTCGTGTGGGTGTTTGGTGCACTTTCGTTTAACCTTAAGCTTCCCACTGGTGGCGTCCTCTGCGGTGACTGTCACGTGACGTGCCGTCTTCTTGAACACCCCGTGACCATATACGCAGGCTTCGCACATGAAGTCACCACATTCCTCGCAGAAACGCATCGCTGGAGATTGGCTCTTCTCATCACACATGGTGCATAACGTAACGCCTGATATACCCTCTTCGATCGCGTATTTCAGGGGGACGTTCGTCTGAAGCTCCGAGACGTTGCCATTCATCAAAGGAGTAACTTCGAGACAAAGTGGGCATGGTATTTGGTTCCTCTCTCGTGTAGATTCACTGTATTTGACTAAACACTTCATGCAAAAGGAGTGGGTACATTTCAGCTGCTTGGGTTCTGTCATAATCTGGAAGCATAGACAGCATTCCAGACATGCTAGAGATGCTTTGCTCGCCATAATGTATTCTGAAATGAATAGAAATAAAGAGAGGGCAAATGTGAATCAACGTCATAAAGGAAATGTTACAAAAAGGAAACTGTAAGTTTTGGTCTCTGCGTCTGCATGTCGCAGGAAATCCTTGCGTCGGACACAATTAGGTGTACGTAGTGGCTAGTGCCCAGGTGGACGCAATCCTTAGGCACTTCTACATGTCTATTACATCGCGGTTGGCTTTTGCGGCTGGCCATTTTGTTCCGGACGTGAACGTAAGTGTAAAAACACGGACGACTGGTTTTGACCAAGGACGTTTCGAGAAGAAAAGTTATTCGATCACTTTCTTACTGAACAGCATCGGTCGAAGGAGAAAAATGATCAGGAAGAGGTAGAAGACAGGTGGTGATCAAGAAGAAGAGAAAGAGCAGGAGTGGGAGAAGGAGGAGGAGGAGAAGAAGCAGTGGCATGAAAGAAGTGAAAAGCGAGGAGACGAGTTTTAAATGAGTTAGAGTGAGGTGCCGGAAAACTTTACCTAATGAGACTGACTGATGTTTTCATGTCAATTAGGTCTTCAGCTTTGTCATCCCCTGCCTTTCGTTTTTGTCCCCTGTCGCTCTTTGTTTCCCTCTCTGCACTCTCTCTCTCGACGTCCTCTATCCGTCTCCCCTTTTCCCTCTTTCTCTC
The DNA here is from genome assembly GCA_963669155.1 of Arbacia lixula. NCBI lineage: Eukaryota > Metazoa > Echinodermata > Echinoidea > Arbacioida > Arbaciidae > Arbacia > Arbacia lixula. The sequence goes on from OZ022597.1 coordinate 17,764,163, forward strand.
ACTATCACATCCCATCTCTGTCCTAACTTCCTTATATGTCCCACGTCATCTCTCCCCACCGTCTCTCTATTTCCCTCTTTCCCCCTCTTTCATCACCACCCATTCACGCTTCTCTCTCCCTATCTCTCTCTCTCTCTCTCTGTCTCTCCGCTCTCTCTCTTTCTCTGCCCTTCTTCCTCTCTGTCTCAATATTTCGCTTTTCTTCTTTCCACTTATCCAATGTCTACATTCCTCCAATTTCTCTCTCTATAGAAAAATTCGGTATCTGTGATAGCTCGTCAAACAAATGTACTAAAGTCAGGTTATCTTAATTCCAATTACGTCATTCTTAGTTTGATTAGCTGATATTTTGATAGATATCCTTATTTTTCAATCGCTCTCTCTGTCTCTCTCCCACTCTCAACTTTTACGGTGGACCCATCCCTCCCTTCCTTTATTCATGGTAAAAAATGTGTAGACCGTGGTCATTCATTTAGGACTCCAATCTTACCTTGTTCAGCTAATCAGATTCAAAAGCTGCTCTGCTTGTCACGCGAAGACACAGGAACGGGTGCTGTGACGTCAGCTCCTCGTGGTGTACACCCGAAAGCTGTTCTGCTGACGAGCGGGACGCATACTTTGTCAGTCTGTGCTTGAGTGTTTAATGTCTCTCTAGTCAAAGTTTGCCCTAGGTTCATGCGGCGATATGTTAAACCATGCAGTAGGGGTCGTGGTTTATCTAACAGCCTCCTGGTTCATGTAAGTTCTAGTAATAATAAACTTAAACGAAGTCTGATGCCGTAGTCAATCTCATAGAAGACAAATAAAACCAAGGCATTCGCCATTTATATGTGCCTTCAACATGATCTGATACAAAAAAGGCCCACATAGCATGATCCAGAATGTACATGATCTTTGGCCAGAAAAAGTGGTGTCTGTATACGTCGCGTGAGAAGGTTATTCACTCCTGATTGGGCTCTTCTGTAGAGGAGTCCAAAGAACATTTTTGTTCATGTCTCTATTCCTGTTTTCTCGTTGGTACGCATCAATCGTACCATCCCGAACCTACTCTTTTACGGCAAAAGAACAAAAAAGAAGAAAAAGATTTATCTCAAAATCTTTTTGCATTTTTTTTTTGCCGATAAACAGGTTCAAGGCTTGTCATGGTACGTCCTAGACAATGTTCCTCCCAGGGCTTGCAGATCACATCATAACAATGCAATATAGAGACAATTATACTCAAATAAGAAATAAGATAAAGAAAAGCAGCTTAGTGTGACACATTTTTTCGTTCTGATGATGGAATTCAGCCAAAGTTCCTTTTCCTGAGCCTTGAAAAACAAATATTTTACGACTCTGCACAGAGACGTCATTATTGTGACGTCATTAATCCGTGTATGAATAGAGTCGATAGCAACGATCGACATGCAGACACAAGGAATGATTATGAAGGATGGGAAGGCTAGCACAACTTCAAAAGGTCGGACAAACTCAACAAGATTTCGGATCTGCTGATGTACTGATGCACTAGTGGTGGGATAAAAGAATTAACACGCAATGTGAGGACAGAATTGACAATCTGTGATCCCGAAAAAAAATAATGTGAAATTTAAAATTTAAAATAAAAAGAGATGTCACCATAAAGCATTTTAAACGCTCATAACGACCTGATATATTTACTTATAGTATAAGTGAATGAAGTTTGGAAATCTCCTATTCTCATTTATGGTAATGACATACTTAAATGTGTGGCTGTGTATGTGCGTGTGTGTATGTGTGTGCAAGTGAACGATAAGTGAAGGTAACTCTTTATGCGGAAGAATCGGTAAAATTAACTCTCCTGATACTGCTTTTCAGATCCCGACAAAAGTGTGCTCCAAGAAAAACAAAACCTATCAGTGATTAGGTGGAAGAGAAAGAGAAAGAGAGAGCGGCCGAGCGCGTATGTTATTTATGTACATGTATGTTTGTTTAGTGCATGTACCCCTCTCTCACGCACCCCCCCCCCCTCCCCTCCGCTCTCTCCCCCCTTCTCCCCCTCTCTCTCTTTCAATATTCTCTTCCCATTTTCTCTCTCCTTCTTTCATTTCCCCCCTCCCCTTTTTGTAATATTCATTGGCATGTTCCTCCTCGTTGGTATACAGAGACCATAAAGAAATACAGAAATTATTCTCATCGCCATTTTCAAAGCATTCATTTAATAAATGAGCAAAAGCAAATGTCAGTTCTCCAGTATGAATATTGTTATTTGAATGACCTCTATATTTCCATATGACAATGGTGATGTAGGCAGAAGGGTTAGGACAACACAATCATAATAATAGAGTATTATAGCAAATAAATGACGTGATGAGATCCCTTACATCTATATCATGCAAACCTTGCCTCTCCGAATGCTACCAAGTACAACCATAACACAATTCATACATCACTGATGTATTATCCTGCATATCCTTATCACCATGAATTCTGCTTCTAATTCCCAATAGTTGCAAAGTAAAAAACACATTAAAACATTACAAGCGTGGTTTACACACACTGCACACTGATCGTTCTTTTGTGAATGCGGGGAAGTTACAATGAACGTGCATTAATTTAACGGCTGATGAAACTCTATGTACCATATCCACCCTTGGTCTAAGCAGTACAATATACACACGGCTCACGCGGACTGACAGGGCGACATTTCGACGAAGACTTTACATTTTACATTTGTGAGAAGCAGGGTAATTGTCAGGGAAATACACGTTTTTCGAATACACTTTGCACAAATAACTAAATTGAAAGGTGCTTAACAATACATACATATGCAGAAAATGAGAGGAAAATTGTAACAATGATGAACCTCATAATTCATGTCATATTCATTCCTTTACTAGTAAATTTATAAAATTAGAATTTAGTTTTGTCTTTGTGTTCGACAAATATACATGTAATATCATTACACACAATGATTTATAGACACTACACACTATTGTGATGTGGATGGTGCTAAGCATTAAAGTGCCCTTTGTGTCGTTCATACACACATTTCACACGGACTAGCATAGTATACGATACACTGACACATAATGAAGTATAAAGTTTGATTAAAACATTCTAGACAACTAACATAGAAGCATTGGAATAATGACTTGACATTGGCGTGTACAGTTCTCGTCATCAACCATGATCTTTCATAACGAACTTGAAACATAACGCTTACTACGATTGCTACTGCACTGGGATGCCACATTCATTCATACCTGATTTTCGTATAAACATGATTGAAGAAATGTATAGTTACACTAAAAGCCGGTAAATTAGTTTGTTTTTTATTTCAATATAAGCTCGTACAAAATTTGCAAAGTTTTTAAGCCACCTATTTTTATTTGTTGACACCTTCTTGGATCATTTCATGCATTAGTCCATTAGCTAATATCCTCTTCTGTAAAACGCTAATTTTGTAAAAATCGGTTGCTTTATGGAGGAGTAATTCTAGTTTGTTTGCAGGTGGGTCTCAAACAGATCAGCAAAAATGGGAGGTACTTCGCCATGGAACAACCTATTGTTACAAAATTGTTACAAAATCACTCCATTACCTAATATCCTTCTCTGTAACACCAGGGCCCCGTTGCATAAAAACTACCATTAGTGGTAACTTTGCCATCAATGATAACTACCATGGTAACATCGCTTGACAGCCACTCAAATCCAAGATTTCAACAAAAGTTGCCATAGGTAGCAAAGTTGCCATCAATGGTAAGTTTTATGCAACGGGGCCCAGTTTTGTAACAATCGGTTGCTCCATGGTGCAATACTCGTGTTTGCAGATTGGTCTCATTTCTCACACCTTGTTATTTAAGTAAAACTCTGATTTGATAACAACTTATTCATTCATTCACCCATTCATTGATGCATCCTATACCAACATAATCAATAGGATTGGCATAGATTCTGGTCAATTTGGCGGATTCTTTTGGAGATTCACCTCTGAACATAGGGGAGGTACCCCTCCATGAAGCAACCGATTGTTACAAAATTTGTGTTATTTTACAGACAAAGATATTAGTTAATGGACTGATGACAAACAGGTCTCAAATAAATGAGATATAGCATAAATAATGAGATCAAACTTTTCCAAACTCTTTTGGAGGAATTATTTTTGCAGGTTCACTAAAATGTTGACCCATCACAAACAAATGTCTGCAAAAGCAAATGCATCTTAACAATCTGGATCGCACCTGGCAGACTGCAACCACATGGTGTTACTGAAATGTTGATTTTTCTTTTCTAAATAAAATCCATAAGTGCACTCTAGCCATGAAAACAGGCAAAGCAAATATGCATTATGTACACTGTAGTGATTTGCTTTAAGTAGCATCTTGTAGAATACACATTACTCTTAGTTTATAACAATATGCACCCATGGTTCTACATTTTATTTCCAATTGTGTATGCCTACAATAACTTCTAAATGTCCATTTTGGACTACACTTTTCCTAGTCATTGCGATAAGCGTTTTTTTAGAGCAAGTCAGAAGAGTATATATGATCTCACAGACTTAGAGAGACTTTATGTTTGTGCATTCAGAAGTATCGCAGTAGTACGGTATACAAAGTTAGGTAGAGACTGTAGGTACTCAATATACATGACATAGATCTCCACAAAAAATATACAGGTCATTGCAGGACACTAAGGTTTTGAATAAAATCATCCTTTCAGAAGTTGTCCAGTTTGAGAAGATAGAATATCATGAGCCTGGTTAGTAGACAAGTGGTTACATTTGACACCTGAAACATGGTCTTGTTTGGTTAGACCAGATAGGATGACCCCGAGGATGATATGTCCACGATCAGCTCTGTACTGTCATGACTGTAATGACCCGTCTCACGAGTGGGAAGGATTGGTGTCTTACGGAAGATGCGTAGTTTGTAATCATCGCACACAGCGATCTCACCCGTAGAGAATTCCCTAATACCGCGCATGTAGCCTTTGACAGGGTAATCAGCGAGGACTCTCCTGACGAACCTCAGCTGATTCGTGAACAGATCGACACTCAACCGATCAGCCTTGCTCCATCCGATCAGGATGTTGTCATCCTGCAGCACAGCAACGCGCGCACCGAAGACTTCATTTTTGACGTCATACATCACATTGCCCTCTCCATCCACCACTATGACTGATGAGCCATCACTCAGTACCAGCATCTCGCTGTGATTCATGGTGCAGATTAACCAGGGTCTATACCCATGACAAGGGATCTCCCTGGCCGGTGCCCCACCCTCTGGAGTAAACACGCGTACTGCCCCAGCATCCTCACATCCTACATATATACGATCGCAGCCATCGATATCCATACCTCCGCGCGGATCAACCCTTTCAAACACCGCTTCCTTGATTCTCTCCCACGTCTGTGTGTAGAGAGATACGTGACCATCTCGGTCACGTACTACAGAGCGACCATCTCTCAGGACGGACACACGCCAGACCGACACACCCTGCAGCATTCCCCCCTGAGACCCGTGGACATTGAGCACCGCTACCCCACGCTTATCCCAATACCCCACCACCATCTTGCCATCACGCGTGGCTGCCAGGCAGTCTGCGCTTCCGCCGGGGAGAGAAACCGCAATCCTCTTCTCCAGGCGCCACTGGTTGAGGCTCAACGCACCCAAAATGGGCTCAGCATCGAGCCTGTTTGGGGTGAAAGTCAGACATTCCGCTCGACGCACAGCTCCATTTGCCTTTTTTAAGTCTTCCCCATCATGATCCTTCACTCTCGCCAGGTCATCCCGTAACCTACTACAGATGTTATCATGGACAGACCGCGCGTGTCCCTCTATCAGAGTATCTAACCCATTCTCGACTAAGTCATTAGCACTGCTGATGCATCCTAACTGCAATTCTCGCTCGTTTCTTATATCACGCAGATCTCCTTTAATTTGACCCCTGATTGTTTTACATTCTTTAATTATTTCACCTCGCTTCTCGTTGTTCTGTTGGGTTTTCTCATCATATGCCTTGTTTATTTGCATGATTATTTCGTCGATACAGCGGTCAACTTGTGTCAGTTCGACGTCTACTATTTCCTGCGTCTCACCTCGGAATGAATCAACGACAGCGTTCACTTCGATTTGAAGAGATCTAGTGTTATCTGTCAGCGCCTTGATGTACTTTGTAACATGTTCAATATTATGATTTTCCCCACCGTGATCAATCATACGGCACTTTAAGCACACCGACTGTCTGCACGTAGTGCACACCCACTCCTTGTCTTCGTGTGGGTGTTTGGTGCACTTCTGTTTGACCTTGATCTTCCCACTGAGAGCGTCCTCGACGGTAATTGTCACGTGACGTGCTGTCTTTGTGAACACCCCATGACCATTATACACATCCTTCGCACATGAAGTCACCACATTCCTCGCAGAAACGCACCGCTGGAGATTGGCTCTTCTCATCACACATGGTGCATACGGTGACGCCCGATGTAATATTTTCAATCACGGATTTTAGGGGAATGTTCGTCTGAAGATCCGAGACGCCGCCTTTCTTCAAAGAAGTTACGTCGCGACAGAGTGGGCATGGTATTCTGTTCCCCTCCCCTGTAGAATCACTGTCTTTCAGTAAGCAGTTCTTGCAAAAGATGTGGGTACATTTTAGCAGCTGTGGTTCTATCATAATTCGGGAGCATAGACAGCATTCCAGAGGTGTTGTGTCCGTTACATGATTGCTCGCCATTGTGTATTCTAAAAAAAAAAAGGAGCGAAAAGAGGGGGAAAGGTGAATGACTGTAATTCATATTTTCTTATTATGTGTGACAGGGGAGAGAGTGGATTGAAAACAACCTGATACTATCCCCATTATAAGGTTATTCAACATTTTATATCATCAAAAACACTATAGAGCATTCGTCAAAGGAGAAAAGGGAGAAGAGGAAGATGGAAGAGATGGCAAATATTAAGAGGAGCAGGAGAAGAGGGAAGAGGAGTAGGGGTAAGATGAAAGAATGGAAAAGTGGGGAGATGAGTTGCAGATTATTTAAAATTAGATGTTGCAAGACTTTACAAACTGATAATTTTTGTCAACAATTTCCCCCCGCCTTTCTTTCTTTTCTCCTCTCTTTCTCATTCCCTCTCTCTCTTTCTCATCTTTCCTATCTGCCCTTCTCTTTCTCCACTCTCCATCCCTCTATCCCTTTTCTCTCTTTCTCTCCACCTACTCCCTTCTCTTTCTTAATTTCCCAATCTCTATCTCTTCATCTCTCTCTCAAGGGTAAATTGTGTCGGTGTCTGTAGTTTTGTCGTCATACAGTAGTGCTTTCATACAATAAGGAGATATAAGTTAACATTACACCAATCTTACCTGGATCTGGTAACAACATACAAAGACTGCTCTGGTTTTAAACTCTAGCTTATGTGTACCACGCACAAACTCGAGAACGAGTACCAGGGAGTAGTGTGACGTCAGCTCCTCGCGGTCTTCCCCCGAAGGCTGTTCGCGATAGGCAGAACAAGTACTATTTCAGACTGAGCTCAACTCCGCTGTCAATGTGGTCAATGTTCATACATGGATGTGTTAAAGCATGTAGTAGTGTCCATGGCTAAAATTAGAGTTCTCTGTTTCAAATTCTAGTTACGATAGGTGTTAACGAAGTCTGATGCCGTATGTAGTAAATCTCCTCGAAGACAAACCAACCGAAAGCATTCGCCATTTATCTGTGCGTTTAAAATAGACTGACACTACAGCACAGCATGATAATGTGCATCGCATTCGATACGTAGTCACGGTTGATTGTGTTCCTCTATACAGCTGTTCAAGGCTCACTTTGTGTTTTTTTTTTATTTTAACGTCTCTTCCTTATTTTTGCTGTGAGCACCTCTCAGAACCAAACCTTTTATTGAAAACAAATTAGAGAGGGGGCGAATTCCCAAAGGCATGTTTGTGTATTTAAACTCATATCAAGATACTGTGTATGTGGCAGGTCATCTACCTTTAAATCCTCACCTCCCCCCCCCCCCCCATCCACTTTTTGATTTATACCAGTCTCCGTTTTTCTCTCCCGCTCTGACCACATCATTAAGGTCTTCTAAACATTCTCTCACTCACCCAAACCACACTTGACCCACATTCCATCTACACAAACAATTCCAAGTACTTACTCTTTGTCTATTAGTCAAGCCACCAGGCAGAGGCCACATCCCATATTCTCTCATACTCTCCCATATGCTACATGTAAATGCTACCCCCAAAAGTTAGGCTACACCCCGAAATGTTATATCTCACGTGGCTCTGACTGAGGGAAGAGGAGAGGAGTAGAAACCTTCACGAAGCGAAGACTTGTGTATTTGATTCATTTATCTGTATCTGGTGAATCTGGACCATGTGGACGATGTGATCTGTTCATTAATAAACGCACATATTGTACTCTGATACTGAGAAGTCAGAGGTTCGTTATTCGTGCTGTACCTCTCGACTCTGCAATAATATTACAAACACACACCGATCCCAAACACAACAATACGTGCAAAGACCTGCTTCTCCCGTGGGCCTTGCCGGTTACATTATGATAAAACAGAAGTAAGACCATAATGATACACACAACCATACCTGAATAAATAACATGCAGTAATATAAATATAAGCGAAATAAACATTCAAATAATGCGTAAATTAAATAGAAACTAGTGAGATGAATCAAAGAAGAGCGGTCGAGAATGACCCCTTTCTCGTTGACATGATTCTGCTATAATTCTTTTTTTTCCTTCTCCTGAGCCCTTAAAGATTTGACTGAGCACAAAAAAGGATAACAGTGGCAATAATGACGTCATATATACAATCACACCTATAACCATATTTCAATAGCAACAAAAAATGCAATGATAAGAAACCAGGATAAACCTGGGATCTGTGGCCCCGAAAAAAAAACTCAATGTGAAGACTCATACAGACGATTTAAAAATGAAAAGCATGTCGCCATAAAGCATTTTAAACACTCATAACTACCTGATATAATTACTCATAGTATAAGTGAATGAAGTTTTGAAATCTCCTATTCTTTACTTATGGTAATGACATACAAAAATGTGTGGCTGTGTGTGCGTGCGTGTGTATGTGTGTGCAAGTGAATAATAAGTGAAGGTAACTCTTTGCTTTATTTATGAGAAAGAATCGGTATGCTGACTTTCCTGATTCTGCTTTTCAGATCCAAACAAAAGAGAAAGAGAGAGAGAGCGACCGAGCGCATAATGTTATTTATGTACATGTAGTATGTATGTTTTAGTGCATGTAGTAGCTGCGGTTCTATCAATTCGGGAGCATAGACAGCATTCCAGAGGTGTTGTGTCCGTTACATGATTGCTCACCATTGTGTATTCTAAAAAAAAAAGGAGCGAAAAGAGGGGGAAGGTGAATGACTGTAATTCATATTTTCTTATTATGCGTGACATGGGAGAGAGTGGATTGAAAACAACCTGGTACTATTCCCATTATAAGGATATTCAACATTTTACATCACCATCAAAACACTATACAGCATTCGCCAAAGGAGAAAAGGGAGAAGAGGAAAATGGAAGAGATGGCAAATATTAAGAGGAGCAGGAGAAGAGGGAAGAGGAGAAGGGGTAAGATGAAAGAATGGAAAAGTGGGGAGATGAGTTGCAGATTATTTAAAGTTAGATGTTGCAAGACTTTACAAACTGATCATTTTTGTCAACAATCTCCCCCCGCCTTTCTTTCTTTTCTCCTCTCTCTCTCTCTCATTCCCCCTCTCTCTTTCTCATCTTTCCTATCTGCCCTTCTCTCTCTCCACCCTCCATCCCTTTTCTCTCTTTCTCTCCCCCTCACTTCCCTTTTTTTTCATAATTTCCCAATCTCTATCTCTTCATCTCTCTCTCATGGGTAAATTGTGTCGGTGTCTGTAGTTTTGTCGTCATACAGTAGTGATTTCATACAGTAAGGAGATATAAGTTAACATTTCACCAATCTTACCTTGATCTGGTAACAACATACAAAGGCTGCTCTGATTTTAAACTCTAGCTTATGTGTACCACGCACAAACTCGAGAGCGAGTACCAGGGAGTAGTGTGACGTCAGCTCCTCGCGGTCTTCCCCCGAAGGCTGTTCGCGATAGGCAGAACAAATACTATTTCAGACTGAACTCAACTCCGCTGTCAATGTGATCAATGTTCATACATGGATGTGTTAAAGCATGTAGTAGTGTCCATGGCTAAATTGAGAGTTCTCTGTTTCAAGTTCTAGTTACGATAGGCGTAAACGAAGTCTGATGCTGTATGTAGTAAATCTCCTCGAAGACAAACGAAACGAAAGCATTCGCCATTTATGTGTGCGTTTTAAATAGACTGACACAACAGCACAGCATGATAACGTGCATCGCATTCGATACGTAGTCACGGTTAATTGTGTTCCTCTATACAGCAGTTGAGGGCTCACTTTTTTTTTTCATTTTCATTTTCACGTCTCTTCCCTATTTCTGCTGTGAGCGCCTCTCAGAACCAAACCTTTTTACTGAAAGTAAAAGAAAAAGGGCAAATTCTCAAAAGCATGTTTGTGTACTTAAACTCATATCAAGATACGTGCAAGGACCTGCTTCTCCCGGGGACCCTGCCGGTTACATTATGATAAAACAGAAGTAAGACCATAATGATACACACAACCATACCTGAATAAAAAAAATACATTAATATAAATATAAGCGAAATAAACATTCAAATAATACGTAGATTGAATAGAAACTAGTGAGATAAAACAAAGAAGAGCGGTCGAGAATAACCCCTTTCTAGTTGACACGATTCTGCTATAATTCTTTTTTTTTTCTTCTCATGAGCCCTAAAAGATTTGACTGAACATAAAAAAGGATAACAGTGGCAATAATGACGTCATATAGACAATCACACATATAACCATATTTCAATACCAACAAAAAATTCAGTGATGAAAATCCGAGACAAACCCCAACATTCACATTATCCATCCATAAAACGACAACCAGCAGAGAAGAAAAATCACAGCCGGCAGGCAAAGCATTATTTACCCTCATAATGGCTAATGGGAAGAAGGGGAAATCTGAAATCTTGTCGGCACAACTTCCGTTTATGTAAAATGGGCTAATAAAGATTTAGTTGTGCAAAAGAGGTTCCAACCAATTTGACGAATTGTCGATTTTGCCGATGCACTATGGTGACCTATTTAAGCGTAGGCGTTGACTAGATGCTAGTACAATGTAATGTAGTCTATAGTATATATGAATGGATGAAGGAAGAACCAATAATTATGTATACAATACATCTGGTATATAAAGTAATGTACTAATGTACACATGTACAATATGCATATTGTGGGTTTCAGTGCGAATTGTGAGCATTTTGATAAATAAGTTGATTTCTGAGAGTTAATATCATTGTATGCAATTGGTAAAACACTGCTGGAGTCCTGGCATGATTCGACTCTCAGCTAAACTAGCAAAGTTCCTTGATGAGAGGAAAGTTTTTATTTCATACACGTTATAATAGTTCACAATGGAGACAAACGATCATTATTTTGTTGATACTGCTGATATCAATAGATGGCGCTGTTCACAAATGAACACAACTCTCATCGGACAAACCACTGATCTCCCCACTAGAGAGTAGAGATCAGTGGGACAAACCACTGGGACAAACCAACGGATGACATGCTTCAGGTACCTACAGAGGACCGCAATGGTGTCGTCATTAGATGGCGCTGTTCACAAATGAACACAACTCTCATTGGACAAACCAACGGATGACATGCTTCAGGTACCTACAGAGGACAGCAATGGTGTCGTCATTAGATGGCGCTGTTCACAAATGAGCACAACTCTCATTGGACAAACCAACGGATGACATGCTTCAGGTACCTACAGAGGACAGCAATGGTGTCGTCATTAGATGGCGCTGTTCACAAATGAGCACAACTCTCATTGGACAAACCAACGGATGACATGCTTCAGGTACCTACAGAGGACCTCAATGGTGTCGTCATTAGATGGCGCTGTTCATAAATGAGCACAACTCTCATTGGACAAACCAACGGATGACATGCTTCAGGTACCTACAGAGGACAGCAATGGTGTCGTCATTAGATGGCGCTGTTCACAAATGAGCACAACTCTCATTGGACAAACCAACGGATGACATGCTTCAGGTACCTACAGAGGACCTCAATGGTGTCGTCAATTATCCATTATTTTGCGGGATGCTGGTTCTAAACAACACCGCTTATGTGACACTTTCACTGGTCCGACATTGTCTAACGGGCTAGCGTCGGGCACACCCAAAGATAGTCCCCGCTTTGATCACCGATGTTTGCTCTACTCATATAGTTTAGAACCAGTTGTCTTGACAAAAAGCTCATATGACGTCACCCTATAATAACCACGCACGATCTGCTTAATTTATGCCATCATTTTGTATTTGGATTTGTTTCTGAATTCTTCGAATGATTTATCATTTTGATTCGAGGAGCATGTTTGACGAAAGAGGGTCAGTTGGATTGCCAAAGGGCTGTTTCCCATCAAGAGTAAGAACATTAATATTTTGATATTGTGGAGGGCCTGTGTTCTACGACGCAATTTTATTATTCCGATCAGGAACTTTATATTATTTGTTTTCGAACAGAGATATCCACAGACGCACACACAGACAGTCATAAACAAGCAAACACACACACACACACACACACACACACACACACGCATAATTGTACTTAGTACTTTTTTCTTTTTCTTTCATTCCCTCATTTCTCTGGCCCGTAGAAAAATAACCCACGACAAATCAACACCTCCCTATGTCAGCTTTCATGAGCCTCATTCTAAAGTCCATGCCCCACAAAAATTAGACGGGAAATATTTACAGAATCATAAGTAGACTCAACAATGCTACGTCCCCGCAGAAATCGTCCTCCGTGAATATACTGATGGATGGATATTTACAGATTCACGAGTGTGCAAGTCATTATCACGTCCCCTCAGAAAGCGGCCGGGGTAAATATCCAAAGAATATCTACAGATTCATGAGTGCACTCGTCACCACTACGTCCCCGGAGAAATCGTCCGTGGTGTTTAGAGTGTCCTCCAGCCCACAGCGACATACCAGCACGACTAGCTGACAAACACCCATTGTATTTACGCAGTCAGACTCTCTTTAGTACCGACTGCCACTCTACACTTACAGACGTAGTTGAGCGGACTTGAATAGTTAGCCTGACCGTGGACTTTACCTGCATTGAGAGGAGTGTGTACTGCGTATTGTACGAACAGTTCAAATACGGTTATTGCTGGCTCAATGGTTCAAAATATTTCATGGAATAATCCCGCAGGAAAGACAAGAGACCGTTTTGACGTGTAGTTTACCCTTTCGGTACCTCACAAAATGCCTCTGTATGGCGTTTGCATACATTGATGGTAAAAATATACACTTATGCACATTAGGAGTTATGTGAACGGGATCATTTACAGTCACATTTTAACATGCTATACGTACATTTTCTTCTAAGAGGGATGGTATTATTAGAATGCATTATAAGAACCGATTTAAAAGTGGATATAGTCAGATGATGTGTTAAACTTTGGCCGGTTTTTAAAACAGTGGACGAACTTGTTACCAGTTTCGGACACTGTTTTCGTTAAACCTCTTATCAGAATACGGATCAATCAATGAATTGTTGAGATGCGTCATCATATAGGAAAGGGTGAGTAGTGATAAATATTACGAGAACCGTGATCACAGGAGAACTATTCTGCCTTGTTCAGGGGTCTCGGTCTGTGTTGACTTCAACAACTTTATCAATTTTGAGACAATTTTAAGACAATGTTCCTTCTTTGTGGCCCTGAAATCATGTAAGAAGAGCACCTGCTAACATGGCATAACGATTTCGGAGAAAGACAGCTTGTCAGACGAAAAATGTTCATGAAACGAGGGTGTTCATGAACATTTTTCGTCTGACAAGCTGTCTTTTTCCGACAGTTACCATAGTAACGGTCAGAGGCTAGTGCCTCTCAGCCAATCAAAACCGAGGATTTCACTGAAGTTGTGAGCACTGACCATTTAGTCAGTGCTGACAACGTTCATGAAATGCCCTCCAGGTCACCAGTCGCGCGTAACTTACGCATATACATGTATTAATAAACACCCCAGACTCTTTACCGATGTTTTAATAATAATAATAATCCATTCTTATATAGCGCGATTTTACAGTTGAGTCTCAATGCGCATAAAAGAAAAATAGAGAAAGAAGTAGAACCTTATTTAAGCAAAGATAAAGTGATTGAAATCTTCAATTCACCAAGAAACAAAAATGTCTTCAATTTGGCGCCAAATTGATCCTCAGTTTTAGATTCTCGAATAAAGTCTGGAAGTTTATTCCACAGCATAGGTGCGGCAATCTGGAAGGACCGCTCACCGTATGTCTTGGTTTTAACGGAGTACTGCACTAAAAGATTCTTTGAATTTGAACGAAGAACCGGAGGTGATTTATACAAACTAATAAGTTCTTGAATATAGTCAGGAGAATTTTCATATAAACATCGATATGAAATGACTAAAATCTTAAACATAATACCCTTATTTACGGGCAACCAATGCAAGCTATGCAAAACAGGACTGATAGACTCACATCTTTTAGTACATGTTATCAAGCGAGCATCAGAATTTTGTATGTGTTGGTCCTTTAGCTTTGATATACATGTGTAGTTATGATCGCAAATTAAAGCAAGTGTTTATACACGATTCTCGGACAAGTACCCCACATGATTCTGAAAACATCTAGTTATGTCATCAAATCATTACTGGTATTACTGGTGTTCGTCGTTCATCTTTCCATGAACTCCCAAAACACATGGATTTAAGGTACATTTTCCCACTAGGTACATGTAGCTTGGTATTTTTCACGAACTTTCTCTCAGTTTCTAATCAAATGCAGGACTTGAAACGAGCACAGATTGGATTGGACGAAATCGAACTATTAGTCAATTCCCTCCTACGGAAAAATGTCGTAACTGTAACATTAATTCGGCTCTGCTTTGACAAAAGAAAGAACTGCATAAGCAAAAGAGACTTTTCTTGCAAATTAGCAAAATGTGTCTGTCACTTGCATTGTCGCTAGCACAGCACCACATTATATTAGTTTTAATATCCTGCAGCAAGATCAATACTTCTTTTCCGTTTGTTGGGGTTTCTGTGTATAAGAAACCTATATTTGAGCGATTTTTCACTTCTTCTTGTCAAAGTAGGGCAAAATTTTGGTGTAGTAAACGAAAAAGGCTGAAATGAACAGATACAACATCTTGTTTGGTTGAAACAACGTTTATTATATATATAAAAAAAAAGATCTACATGGATGTTCTAAAACTATTTCAAAAATAGAGAGACATGGCACATATGGGCTCTACTGACAAAGTGACCTGATAGAGATACACATTTATTTTTTGCTTATTGATCTTCTCCCCGCCCGATTTTACTGTCTTTGATACTTAAACATTCGGTGGATTCGTTTGTGGGCAAAGGCTACGACGACATAGTGGTTAACGTGCTAATCGTGGTTTGACCTAAAAGAATGTAATATTGTACAAATAATATGATATTATGCATCTAGTCCCATTAAGCACGCTGATGCGGTCTTCTTAAAAAAGCAGTTTTATAGGCCGGGTATGTATTTGGATGAACTCCTTCTCTACCATACTCTACACTATCCCGTGGGAATGGTGTATTGCCAATGCACAAATTCCTCAATGGGGAATAAAGAATTAAAACACACACGGGATTTTGGATTAAAAACAAGACCTACGTATTTCTTAACATTATTTGATACATACAAGTACAAACATATTACTACAGAATTGACATGTATAGGGTTTTGTTTGACAGAAACTGGACAAAGGTGAGTTGCTACGAATTACAAAGCGAAATCATGAACATTCGTAAAAAATAAACGCTTAATTCTAAGGGTGTTGATGGGTGCAACCAAGTATAACGATCCCAATTCACAGACGACAAAGATTTGATATTTGATTAACAGTACTTATTACTCGTTAGTTTCATAGATCTGAATACTGCAGTCTTGTAATTCTCTTAAAACACAGTATGATAGAACATTTAATGTCAAAACATGTTAAGGTACGAATCTGACAATTATGTTGAATGCCCCAAGCAGGATTCTCCCTTCAATCATCATTTCTCTCCTTCAAATGAGAATTCAAATACATATACAGTACAGTAAATGTATACAATTAGTACATGAAAACGTGGAAGATATGTACTGGACTCCACAGATAAAGAACAAAAGAGTTTACAGTAGATAACTACATGTGTATCAATTGCATAGTACTGAAGTAACATAGTGGATACATGTACATTTTATATACATAAGTTGTTTCCGGTTGCCATGGTTATGGACACTACTATAATTCATCTAACGGATTCATGGTCAAACTGTTTTCTTGTCTTCCTATCTACCGATGATACTACATTTACGTTATGATGAAGCAACACTGTCTTCATCGCACACAACAACAAAGTATAAACCGTATCATAAAAAATAATACGTTTTACTATGGAAGATATCTTGACACACATTGAGGAGAGAAGTACACTTTGAAGAATACGTTCTATTTCTTACTACACCCCTCCCCCATCCCTACCCCACCATTCATACTGCCCCATCCACCCCGACCCCAAATGGTGAGAATAAAACAAATCAAACACTTAATAAAAAAGTCCTTATAGGTGTTTTTCGAATAAACAAAATAGCACAAAAAATTATATTGTTTTTGTTACTCCATTCGCCCCTCCCCCCCCCCCCCATACACCCCTCTCCTCCCCCTATCCCTGCCTTTAAATGCTGCCCAAGCGTCATGTGAGGCTGCTCACTGTAATATCATAGCCATCTACTACTGGCATAAAAACGGATACCGCCCCCCCCCCCCCCCCCACTCTCCCTCAATAAGAGGGGTACTGTTAAAGAATCCGTCATTACCCCTCCATTACTCCTCTGATGCCACGAAGACTCCCAAAGACCCCGGAGAGGGGTGGCGGAGAGTGGTGCGGCAACCGGCGGCTGGGTCAGTAGTATCCAGCGCCTACAACTTGGTGTTGTCGCCATAAGAAATGGAGCGCAAGGCCTCGGGCTCTTTCTGGTAGTTGCGGCAGCTGAACTCGTGGACGCACCGAGACAGCCCGACGAAACAGACGACGATAGCCACGCTGCCGGCACACGTCGCTGCAACGCTGCCCCAGTCATACGTAGCGGCTGTGGAGGAACGGGAAAGGAAACGAATAGCACATCGTCAACATTGGGGAACAGTCGGAGAGGGGGGGGGGGGGGGCGTTAAGGATGTTGGTCCATATTCTGAACACAGGTTTAACGCAAACAGTGTTCTAAACCCGGATTCATTTCATGTGACGCCAAATAAAGCAACACGAAACAATAGTTGTGAAACAATATGTTTGATTTTGCCCTCGGAATCACCTTGGTATATATGTTTTGTTGAGTTTTTCCACATAACAATTCCAGCGAATAGTTGAAATCACCAACTGTTGTGGTTCTGTGATGAAATCAATGATATTCGTTTTACGTTTAGCATCTTAAGATTACATTTATTTTGATGTGATTTGGACCTTATTGCTCCTTTTTGCTTCCATTAGTTGCCTCACTAACTACACTTTACTGTGCACTTGCCTTTGTGTGAAAGGTCATCACACTTTACAAGCCATGATCGTCTTTCTGATAAAACATGTGCCTGGAATAAGTTTGTTATGAAAATGTGTTGTTTTGTCTTGATATGATGAAGAAAGAATTGAATTAGCTCGGATCTAGACATCACAGCCTGTCATTATTTGTGTTTCTTTCTTTCTCTCCGGTTACTTCAAAACAGGGATAATCCGTTCATTCCCCCATACAAGTAAAGACACCCGTCAATATTTATAGGCAAGAGTTGAGCAGTAATTTTATCATCCTAATAAACTGCTGGATTATTGCGAGATAGAGCTATAATTATGGAAGCATGAAAAGATAAGCCCTATGTAAAAGTATCATTAAAACAAGAACCAACACTCGTTTTGGTGATAAAACATGTGTATGTAAACAGGATTTCTCCCGTGAGTTGTTTGTTTATCACTAAATTGAATAACTTATACACATGTAGTTAAAGGTCACTTCGGCAGAGATCACAGTAAGCCTTGTCTGTCCAAACTGGGAAAATGAAGGTATCAGCTATTTGGATTTTTTTTCATATCATAAAGATGATTACCATATATGCAAAGGATGACATATTGTGTTATTTATTTATTGAATTATTTATTGAAATGATTGTTGAATTAAACTTGTAATAAAACACCGCACTCCAGACCTGTGCCTTCTATACCCTTCTATTGTTGTTTTTAAATAAATATTTTACTTTCAATCATCGGGCATCATTTCTTCACTTATCAAATGTGTTGGAGACACAATTGGCAATATTTTCTTGCTTCATTTGGCACCATTATGATTCTACACTTTAAATGGCATACTCCAATGAACACATTGCCCATCACCAACAAAACGTTATTTAACCCTTTGATTATCACTTCCCTGAAAACGTATTGGCTGATTTGGCTCACAGCACATCTTAATGTCAAAGTAATGAGAGAGTTCACAACGCAAAAAAAACATGAACGATAAATGGAATTTGGATTCATAATACTCGTAAGAATGTATGCATTTCCTATTATGACACCCCTACAAAGTTTCAACTTCACAATCAAACTCTGGAGTATTCAATTATTCTACCTTCAAACAATTTTAGTCTCCTCTCCTTATCTTCCTTTCCTTGAAGGATTAGGAAATCACTGAAAATTGTTCACATTGATAATTTCGTTTGATATTCGGATGCTAATCATTTTGTATCGCAGTCAAATGAACTGCTTTTAAGGATCATAGAGACTTATGAACCCACAGCAACCATAAACATGCTAAAGGCTTAACCCTAACCCTAGACCCAAACACTCAACCATAACACTCAACCATAAAACTGCACCCTAACACTAAATCCTAACACTCATCCCTAACACTAAACCATAAAATAACCCAAACACTAAACCATAAAACCAACCCAAGCACTTAACCCTAACACTATACACTTACGCTTATCCCTAATACTTAACCCTAATCCTAAATCCTAATCCTAAACCGTAAACCTAAAACTCTAATCCTCCATCGTCCTGAAACCCCAAGCAATGTTTTCCCTGATCGTACTCACTCGTGAGGTCGGCCTTGACTGCGCCGATGAGGGCAAGCAGAAATGTGACTACTGCAATCCGGAAAGACATCTAAAAGGGAAAAAAAAACACGCAAAAGGCTAAAAACAAATACTTTTAATATTAGTGTGCAGTCAGATGCACAGCATGTATTTTAAGCGCATAAAGATGATCATGCAATTATTAAGGCTACACGTATGCAGTATGCGCTATGACATGTTGGCGGTTTATTGAATTCATAATTTGGCTATAATCAGCTTAGCCAATGTCAGTAGAGAATTAATTAGATTTCCAAAACTGTGACTGTGACTGACAACCATGGGGGCTTGTAATGTTTAATAATTCATGTCAGTGCAGGTTTTTCAAATGTTGTTTATTACTCATGGTAAGTAGTGAGAGTATACGATGCATTATGTGGTTGCTTCAAGTTCACATGGATGTTACAATCTTGACATTCTTGAGGGCTATTCTCGGCGTAATCGAGGCACACTTTCCTATTACTTTCTTCTTAATCTTTATTCATTCTTATTTGTACCTCCTTCCCCTCGTTCATATTGTTCTTCACTTTCTCTCTTTCTTCTTTTCACCTTCTTCCTAGCTAACCGCTCCCTTCCGTTATACCATAATTTGCCTTCTCCATGACGACTCTACCCTCTTCATTATAATCCTCCCTTTGTTCTTAGATATTTTTTCTGTCTTTCCCTTTATCTCCTTCTTTCTATTCTTCTTGATCATCTCTTCCCCTTTCCTTTTTCCTTCTCCTCACCCCCTTCTCCTTAATTCCCCTTGTCCTTCTTGTTCTTTTTCGTCTTCTTCTCCTTCTCCTTATTCCTCTTCTTCTTCTTCTTCTTCTTCTTCTTCTTCTTCTTCTTCTTCTTCTTCTCCTCCTCCTCCTCCTCCCCCTTCTTCTTCTTCTTCTTCTTCTTCTTCTTCTTCTTCTTCTTCTTCTTCTTCTTCTTCTTCTTCTTCTTCTTCTCCATACCTTCTTTTCTTCCTCTTTCCATATTTTTCTCTCATATATTTCTTCTTAATTATTTTTTAAAGTAATATTGTTCTTTCGTGTTTATCTTCCACTCTCTTCATGCAAGCCAACTTCCAAAGCAATTTGCACACAATTAACCCTCTGTGTGCCAGATACACTTTTACTCTATGGGAGCTGTGTGTAATATTTGTGCAAAAATGCACTGAATGGCAAATAAGATACATCTCTCTATGTACAAATCCGATATGAGCTAAGATAGGTGGACATGTTACGTGTGTATCAACGGTATTTTCACTCGTTTATTAAGACCACCTGTTCTTAACGAATTTTGTCTTCTTGCAATACCCCTTTAAGTGGTGATAAGAGACAAAATTGGATGTTGGAAACGCGCATTAAAAATGGAATTAGGTACGTGTAAGTACTATCACTCTGTTAAAGTAAAAGAACTTTCCTATTTGATGTACACTTACGCCAGGAGCGTGCATGGATCTCCGACATCAGCGGAGGGAGGAATTAGAAGAAGAAGAGGACATACCTAATATTGTTCAGAGGTGTGACGATGTACATGTACTTGTCATAGTTTGTGTGTGCTGCAAGTAATTACATGATGAAATATACATCGAAATACAAATGAAACGGGAGATAAAACAAAGATATGCACTTACGTTGTTCAGATCCTTGTCAAGAATAAGCAACGAAAAAAAGTGAACGAAACTTCTTGGCGTCCGATATAGTCTCGATATCAAAATGGCCGCTTGGAATCACGGAGATTTCGACCGAATCTGAACAAAGTTCGACATCAAACAGTGCAGTACATGGCAGTGATGTGTGGTATGGTGTAACCGTACGCGTACAAAACTTCGAAGAACTCTGCACTGTCGTCACGGTCCAATGCTTCCTGTGGAGGGCGTAGGCCGTTGAAAAGAGGGTCCTATTGTTGGCGAGCGGTTTGTTTGAAAAGGAGAAGGTGAGTAGGACAGGGTATTGTTTGGGGTACAAAGGGTTTCTGGGTGTTCCCTGAAAAGATGCTCCGTTCTGTATTTACTGTCCGCATACCAAGCTGTGTTTCAACTCGACGGGAGAAACTAGGTCGTAGTGGTTTTAAGAGGTTAAAAAGTGACTCAGAGCTGTGAGATAGAGAGAGAGAGAGAGAGGATGGAGAGAGGGAGAGAGAAAAAAGAGAAAGAGAGAGAGAGAGAGAGAGGATGGAGAGAGGGAGAGAGAGAGAGAGAGCGAAAGAGAAAGAAAGAGAGAGAGAGAGAGAGAGAGAGAGAGAGAGAGAGAGAGGGAGGGAGGGGAGAAGGGAGAGTCGGGGGGGGGGGGGGGATGAAAATGGCTGCCATTCAAAATTTGAATGGAATGTTTGCATCCATCATGTACGCTATCATATCAAAGCTAATCAAATTAATGCTCTACAAGATGGAACAAAAAAAAAATATCGGGCTTCACGGTAATTTTCATAAAGCTTTGGGGCAAAATTTTGATTTTAAACCAAAAATGCCAATATTTTTAATTTTCCCCATACAATTGCGTATTGGTTCATGTTTTAAATGTAATTCTCACTAATGGGCTGAAACTTTCTAAAAAAACTGCTTATATCTATGTTTTATAATGCATATAAAATCAATTACATTCCACGCCATTGTATTTTTTTTTTACAGCTGTTTAAAGATAAATGTTTGATATTTTTTTTTAAATCTATTGCATTTTGCGCATAATATCAGTCTTCCGCAATAACACACAACTACATGTATCATGACCATACGATATGTGCATTGCACAATCTATTTGCCTTAAAATAAAAATGAAATGATAAGCGAATGATAATGTATTAGGAAAACTAGATATGAGACCTGTTATGTTGATACCTTTCTGGGAATTTCAAAGCATACACGGGTAACTTCATTAATTTGTAACTGAAGTGCTTCACTTTCAAAGTTGATCGTATAAGCAGTAAGCCTGTTGTTGACGAAAATCAGTTCGTCGTCTGCCATATAAAGGAATAACGATTGTGACAATTTATTAAACATTACGGTTGTTAATGGAAATCAAGGTTTTTAGCTCCCCTATGTAGCTCCGCTGTGATATCGATGCGTCCGAAGTATATGTGGTAACTCGTGTAAGCTTGGTTTAGCCCATAGAGTTTGTTCCATAGCACCTATCCGTACCGTCCGATTCTGACTTATTGAAGAGCGCCATCTACATTATTTATAACAGCTGTCGTCAGTATAGTATACCGTGGTGGACCTGTCGATTTTTATAGAGACTGTCAGGTACGCGAAGAGGAAATTGCCACATTTATGATTCAGCATGAAGCTTTTATACATTTGGCAATTTGGTTGGGACACAAAATCTTGCCTTTGCAACCTATTCAAAGAATCAAGAAACGAGCTACGATAACGAAAATGCTTGTTGTAATGCATGATCTTGGACCAGTGCAGTGAAGACTTCTTATCCGACAGTCTGTGTCAATGCAGAGGCGCCGGAGATTTTTTCTGTGTGACTGTGAATGAACTTGCCTGCGAGATTTTGTCGCGCCGGCTGGTAATGTGTAGCACGCACATACCGCAGCCACTACGCCGTAATTGTGGGGGATGCCCCGGGACAGCGCCGGCTGAGCTCAGCGAGGCATCTTGCCCGATTTCTGGCAATTGTGCAATACTTCCGTCCTGATTGTTACTACTAGTACGTAGGGAAATTGATTACTTGGTCACTGAATGTCTGGAACTATAGGACTACCTTGATAGTTACGATATGTACAGGAATAGAAACTGTTGTCAGTTCCCCTACGTGTAATTTAATCAGCCTTACTAATGACTAAATTAGGCAATGTCTGAATTTCCATTGGTCAGCCTCTGCCATGGATATATGCCTATGTATGGCTATGACTATGTACACTAATAACAGGAACTAGTCTAACTAATTAGTGTTTGCGGAGACTTTCCTTAAATGTGGTTATTCTAGATGGTCAACACTCAAGCTGATGGATCAAAGAATTTACTTATTTTCACCAAGCTGAGTGACAAGGTTTCATGCCGATATCCTTGCTGAAAACGACATTTTATAAACAACTTGAATTCAAGTGCTTTGCCTTTGCAGGAGAAGAAGAGGATTAACAACAGTATAGTTACAAAGCAAGTGAAACGGTGTGCTGTAATTTGTATGAATCTACACTACAATAATCTGGGAATCGAGGAAGTGGCAATCAATTTGACATTGTAACATTTCTGCGGAGAATCTTCTGTGACTGATTAATAGGTCAACATGTCCTTCAGGTAAGTTCATTTTCATTAAGTTTTCTGTACATGTATGTGCATACAGTGCAAAGCTGAGCCATGCAAGTTGAAGTAATATGGCATTGTTTGCATTGTTTCATGTCAAGACATATATTAAAGGGATAATTCCCCCTGAAATAAGTTTTGTATCAGTGACAGGAGACACATGAAAGAAACATATTAGTGAAGGTTTTATAAAAATATATCAAAGTTAGGATGTGTTAAAGTTTTGATTTTGTGACGTCACATGTCATGCATGTTTTCCCATACGTTGTGTAGGCCCTATGATTTTTTTTGGAAAAAGGGCATTTTCTCAAAAAAATATGCATCCATCACCTGTGCATTTGATACATCATCAGAAATACCTGTATGACATGATTTCACAAAATTGAAATTTCAAAATATAATAACTTTCTTTTCCTTTGACTGATTTTCATCAAACCTTCACTAATATGTTTCTTTTGTGTATCTCCCTTAATTTCAGAAACAATATTTTTTCAGGGTGCACTATCTCTTTAACCTTGTTAAAAAGGAAAAACTTTGAGAAAGAGTCCTGCTTGCTCATGTGAGGAAGAGCAATCCAGTTGAAGTCAAAATCTGTTGAAATCCATCAAGCCACACTATGCAGTTTTCAATTTTGATCACCCACTTTTCTTGTGTACTGTACAGTGTATGTTATTGTGTTAATGTTAGTATTCTGTACAAATGTTTATTTTGTTTACACGCATTAATGTTTTATCCATTCCAAATGTCTTACCATTCTTTTTATCATGCGAATTGACTTTGGTCACAAATGTGGAAATGTCTTTTAAAGAATAAACTGAAGCAAGATCAAATTAAATTTTGTTTTTCATTGCTGGTCAATCAAGGCGAATGTTGAAGGGAGCCAGTGGGCGGAGCTCATCGCCACAGCAACAGGAGCGGATAGACGAATCATCAGAAATCACGGTCCACCCAAACACAACAAACCCGACGCGGGTGTGGGACACGATGCGTTACAAGGAGAGGGTTGATGAGGTGACTCCGATTGACCCCTGGACCACACCCAAACCTAAAGGTAATTGTAACGTATCTCACTTAAAATACTAGGTGTTAAAAAAAAAACACTTTTGACACTTTCAAAAAATGATTAAAAATCAGCTTCAACTCACATTAAGCTGAAATTGATATGCATCATAAAGTCAAGGGATTTCAATATTTCTAGAGACAAGTTTTGGCATTTCATTGATTACTTTTCTTGTTTAAATCCTCGTAATATTGAATGAGATTTTCACTTTTGGACAAAATTTGGATCTGAAAATTTGTGTCTATCAGATAATTCAGAACACAACAATGGTTATTGTGCATCTCACATGCCAGTCTGCAACTTCTTTTTTTTTTTTTTACCAGAAGCATCATGCTTTATTAATGACACTGTGATGGCAGTTGCTAGTGGATTAACAGGTGTGATACACAATGGTCAGTTTTGTGTTCTGAATTGATCATCTCATATTCACAAATGTTGAGGTCCAAATTTGTCCAAAAATGAAAATCTCATGAAATATTCCAAGGATTATTGCAAGAAAAGTAATCAATGAAATGTCACAAAACCTGTCTCTAAAAAATGAACATCCCTTGACTTTATGATGTGTCAAGTAAAGCTTGATGTGAGTTGAAACTGATTTGTAATCATTTTTCACAACCGTTTTTTTTAACACCCACGTACATGTACAATACACAGTACCTGCAACTTAGGCAAGTGCAAACAACATGATGCAATCATACAAGGTCTTACACAATTTGAAAATTAATGAAAAAAAGGTATGCACAGATGGAGAAGGATTTAATTTAAGCCCCTTTTGTGACCCTGAATTTCAGATGATGTCACTGGTAACCTTGCTTAGAAAAGTTTGAAACATCATCACGGTACACTGTACATGTGTGTAATATAAAATCAGTAAATTGTAAAGAGAGCCTTTTACCACCAATTCTCACAAAATACATCCTTACTGTGTGTACAGTCATCAAAGTATTTTAAACATTTTGCCTTACACAGAAATCTTGAATTGTTTTCTTTATGTCTGTCATGATTCTGTTAGAATGATGCAATATAAAAGTCAGCTCATATGATTCATACACCACTGCTCAAAGGAATTGGCATAGGGAAAGGGAAAGGGAAGGAAGGAAGGAAGGAAGGAGCTGCAGTTTTGAACCGCGGTATATTTTGTCCAGTTCAGCATGAAACACGATGCATTAGCCTAAAAAGCATTGTGTTTCATGCTGAACTGGACTGGACAAAATAAACTGGGGTTTACAACTGTGGCTCCTTCCCCTTCTTCCCTTCCCTTTCCCTTTCCCTTTCCCTTTCCCTATGCCAATTCCTATGAGCTGGAGTGTACATCAAATGTTTATTGATGATTGCGCCAATGTAATTCAGTACTCAGTGATGTAAATTGAAGTTTGTTTCTAGATGTGTTCTGTTCTGTCCACCTGTACTGTATGCCTCACTGTAAAATGATGTAATTTCTGTTTTATGTTCCATTATTCAATTATGTGCTTTAGATTCTGTGTAGTTTTGTGCACTTGTAGAGAAATGAATGTTACCTCAATGCTCCTTGCTTATAGAATAGAAAGACAAACCCACATGTTTGCGTTATTTTGTTTAATTCACCAAATTTTATTGTAATTTCAGATTTCATGTACATATCAAAATGTACATTATAGATCATACACAGCAGATCATTTTCAATTACACTGTCTGATATTTCTTTGATTATTCTGCGCTGTCATTATTACATAGTCCCTAGATATCAAACACAAAGAAATGGAATTGTAATCGCTGATAGCCATCAATTGCAGTCAGCTGTGAGGTGGAATCAGACATCACTTTACATCGTGAATGTGCAAAACTATTTGTAACTTGCTGATCATTTGTCTAAAGTCCTTGCTTGATTCGTATGTGAAAGTCTTGTGTCATCAACATGTGCAGCATGCAGCATGTTTGTCAACAGTCCTTAGAACATTTGATTTAGAGAGAAAGTGTCTCTTAAACCACTACATTTCACCAAATTGTACTCAGTCTAGAAATTATATGCTGAGTCAACCGATCTATAGGGTTTTTGAACAATTCATGAAAGACAAATTGGAAATCTGCATACTCTGTGTAAACGTATCCCCCCTCATAAAGCAATTGTTTTGCTAAACGCAATTTTGCTCAACCTGCAAATCGTATCTGCTTTCAGATTGAATGAACTAGTAAATATATTAAACATCAAATTTGACTTAGGAAGAATCACCTAATCACACTCAATTCACACTGTTTGTGCCCACTAGCAGTTGACTTTCTCAATACCAAATGATGATAGTCCCTGTCAATCATAACACAATTCATCGCCTATGGGACTAAGACGCTTAAACTGATTGAACTTTTTTTCCTTTCCCTTTCATACTGTGCGTGTTTGTAAACCCTGGCACCGTACAAACTTTCTGGGAATACAAAAACAACAACTGCCTCTCGCACCCCTCCGCAGACCATGTTCGTTTTGTGTGCATGTCTGATACCCACTGTCTGACCAGCCGTATGAACGAGGTACCAGATGGGGACATCCTCATACACGCCGGCGACTTCACGCGGGTGGGCAAGGCCAAGGAGGTGAAGCAATTCAGTGAATTCCTGGGTGAGTTTTGCAGAGGGTTAGATATGCGGAGGCCTCTTTCATAGGTCAAGGCATATGAAGACAGCGTTTTTAATTTAACTCATTAATTTAAATCATTACTAACCAATCAGAGTGCTATGTCAGTGACTACATGGGTTATTACCTGGGTCTGAGAGGGCTAATTGACCTCAAACAAAACTTCACAATCTGCACTCTAAAATCAACACATACTGCCTGCTGCATGTCCTGTAGTATGTTGCATTTACATCTCAGTTGTTTTTTATTCCTCATCAAGCTAGCCTTGACTGTAGGTTTTTGCGTTTGCTTCTTTTTAAATCGCTGCTGCAAATACAACTGAGTATGGAAGCTTTTAGACTAATCTCTCTTGCTTCCCTTGCATAGATGCGAGTATGAATGATTGCTTAGGCTTTGTGCCCAGACTTTAGTTGTGAAAGGAGTGCTTTAACTTGTACATGCATGCAGTCTTTCCATACTCCAAACCCCTTGATTTAAGGCCAGCATACATGTTTGTGTGTCCAGCAGGCTTCATAACATTTCTTGCACTGCTGGTTTTAATGAACACTTCAACCAGTCATTACAAGACCACCAAGGCCTTAAGAAAAAAAAAATAATTTTAAAATGCTCGAGGCCAACTTCTCACTTTCTGCAGTACTAACGAATGGCCTCTTGCAAGTACGGTACAATTGTATGGCATTAATTACTTGGAGAGAAACATTTTTTACAATTTTGGATGAAGTTTGCACACAAGTGTGCAAGCCTGTACATCACCGGTATGCGGTATCACATTTGCTGTGTGAGCTATTGTATTGTTTCTACATAATGTAGGAACAGTTTCTTCACATACATGTATAAGGTACACTACAGCCCAAAGAAATTGGCGACAGGTAAAGGGAAAAGGAAGAAAGAGAAGGAGCCGTAGTTTTTAACTGCGGGATATTTTGTCCAGTTCAGCATGAAACATGATGCATTAGCCTAAAAAGCATTGTGTTTCATGCTGAACTGGACAAAATATGCCGCGGTTCAAAACTGCGGCTCCTTCTCTTTCTTCCCCTTCCCTTTACCCAATGCCAAATCCTTTGAGCTGTAGTGTATACTTATGTATCAGAAGTCAGTTCCATGCCTATGGGACTGAGTGGGTTAACCCATACAGCGCTTTGACCATGCATGCAGAGATTTTCACCCATGGATGCATGTTGCTCCACCCATTTACATTGTATGTGCAGTATGTAGTATACATGTACTGTGTGATGTTGAAAAGTTAACTAGCTATGGCTGTTAATGTTACATGTATATGAAGTGGCATGTTGTTGACTTCATGTGCTTTGATGTAGACCTCAGC
Source organism: Arbacia lixula (assembly GCA_963669155.1). NCBI lineage: Eukaryota > Metazoa > Echinodermata > Echinoidea > Arbacioida > Arbaciidae > Arbacia > Arbacia lixula. The sequence goes on from OZ022597.1 coordinate 17,792,643, forward strand.
GATACATGAGAAAGTCTTGTGTCGTTTGTCCAGCCTGAGGCAATATGTGACAGTCATTGTCGTTCCGTGCAGTCAGTGTGCAGTACCAGTACATGTCGGTAGGTCCATGTACGCCTCATCCCTAATTACTCTGACAAATGTCACCTTTACTGAGTACTCCTTTTTCTTCACCCTTGTGTGTCACACGCACATACACACATACATACGCTGGACACACACGGTGTTTGTATTCCTCAGGCCACACAAGGTTTGTATGTATATCGGACACGTTCTCCAAGACATCACAGCTTAGCAAGGCCTTCCCAAATGGAGACATTCTCATTCATGCGGGCAGCTTTACGAATGTAGGGCTCCCTCGTGAGGTGATGGCGTTCAATGAATTTATTGGTAAGTTTTGGTGTTGTGTCGGTAGTTAAATGTTGTTTATGGGTGTGTAAGTGGGTAAGATTGGGTAAAGATCCGCAATATTGCTCACTGGTATTTTATTTTTTTTCTTCCATTTTGGGGGAGGTATGTTTATTATTGCAGTCACCTGCAAATAAACACATTTATCCGTACTTGGAAGTAAAATAAAGAGTTTTTCAACCTGCATTCAAGATGTTGATAAGCAATATTGTAGGAATCTCTAGGCAGTCTGATTGCACCGTATGTGTGTTTGTGCTGTCATTGCGGCAAACAAATGTGAAATTTGTTTTTAGTGGATAATTTTACATGAATTAGTGGGAACTCATTTTTCTAATTTAGTAACCCTTTAAGACCATTGGTAAGAAGATTGCTCACGATCACCTTTTGAAAGCTTTTTTGTCTTCGCAGTACAGTATATTCCCTTGAAGTTCTGTCTCTTCACAGGTTAATTAGATTCTGCTCAACATGCTCAGGTTCTACAATGTAACTTTAATTACCTACTGACTGAGGCCAGTGTATATTGTCACTGCTGGAGAAAACGACTTGATTTCATACATGTAGGAATGTTTCAATGCATAATGCATGAATTGAATTGAAGTTTACTACACTCATACCTCACAGCCTACTCGGAGAAGTGAGGATGGGATAGGGGCATACTCTGTGTTACCAGACATAGTTGTTACCAGACTGGGTTGTGTCCATGCACCTCACAGCCTAGTAGGAGGAGTGAGGATGGGATTGGGGCATAGTCTGTGTTACCGGACATAGTTGTTAACAGACTGGGTTGTGTCCATACATCTCACAGCCTAGTAGGAGAAGTGAGGATGGGATTGGGGCATACTCTGTGTTACCAGACATAGTTGTTACCAGACTGGGTTGTGTCCATGCACCTCACAGCCTAGTAGGAGGAGTGAGGATGGGATTGGGGCATAGTCTGTGTTACCAGACATAGTTGTTAACAGACTGGGTTGTGTCCATACATCTCACAGCCTAGTAGGAGAAGTGAGGATGGGATTGGGGCATAGTCTGTGTTACAAATTTGTGTTACAAATTTACAGTGCATCTTAAAGAAACTTATAATATGTTTAATGTATAATTATCTTTTATAGTGTTCATGCCATTTATAAGAATTTTTAAATATTTATACTTGCAGAGGATATTCGTCTTATTTCATATGTTGTATCTATATTTGTTTTTAAATTGTCACAATTCAGCTGCATGGCTGCGAAGATGATTTTTAATAAACTTTGAATTGAATTGAATTGAATACCAGACATAGTTGTTAACAGACTGGGTTGTGTCCATGCATCTCACAGCCTAGTACCTAGATTGGATTGGGGCATAGTCTGTGTTACCAGACATAGTTGTTAACAGACTGGGTTGTGTCCATGCACCTCACAGCCTAGTAGGAGAAGTGAGGATGGGATTGGGGCATAGTCTGTGTTACCAGACGTAGTTGTTACCAGACTGGGTTGTGTCCATGCACCTAGTAGGAGGAGTGAGGATGGGAGTGGGGCATAGTCTGTGTTACCAGACATAGTTGTTAACAGACTGGGTTGTGTCCATGCACCTCGCAGCCTAGTAGGAGGAGTGAGGATGGGAGTGGGGCATAGTCTGTGTTACCAGACATAGTTGTTAACAGACTGGGTTGTGTCCATGCACCTCACAGCCTAGTAGGAGGAGTGTGGATGGGATTGTGGTACAGTCTGTGTTACCAGACATAGTTGTTAACAGAGACTGGGTTGTGTCCATGCACCTCACAGCCTAGTACCTAGTGAGGATGGGATTGGAGCATAATCTGTGTTACCAGACATAGTTGTTAACACACTGGTTTGTGTCCATGCACCTCACAGCCTACTAGGAGAAGTGAGGATGGGGTTGGGGCATAGTCTGTGTTACCAGACATAGTTGTTAACAGACTGGGTTGTGTCCATGCACCTCACAGCCTAGTACCTAGGCTAGGCCCACTGATGTAAGGGCTAAAACTAGTAACATGTAAGGAAATTCATTAATAATCACATGCTATTATTCAGTAATAATTGCATGCTACAATTCAGTAATAATTACATGTCCACAATTCAGTTTGCAATGAGATGATGCAATGCTAGTCGGGCTTTCTCAGACGAGCCTCTAGCAGGATAATTAATTCACTTTTCCAGGGGATGGGACCTGTACGTCCCACACTGTTGACTCGCGTTCTGTGAGGGCAGCTTAGATTTCCAGGTCAGTCTGCCAGTAGTCTAGGGGGCAGACCCATTTGTGTGGGAGAGCTCTGAATAAATGAACTTTGCAGGTTCATAGGGGAAATATAAAGATTTGTATGGTATTTTAAAAAATCTTTTGTAGATTTTTTTCTCCTTCAGATTAAAATGTCCCTAAGATATTTCATCTTTGGTATTCCAGATCACATCTTAGGAAATTAGTGACCAATGTAAATGAGCACATGATATGCACACGGTTCCCTGAGAGAGTGTCTTGATGGTGTGACATCATTGTACTGACAATGGCAATGCGCATGATATTCATGATTGCATTTGAATTTGGTGCCTGTGTCTCTAAACAAACAAAAAAGTGAACATGCAAATTGCAAAATATGTTTGCATGCGATGTAATGGAATGGAGATTCATTTAAAATTTGTTCGAAAGAGTCTCATCTTTCTTCCCAACTTGTTTTCTGAGTCTTTTCAGAATATTAATTTAGCTTATATCTGATGCTCATTAACATATGAATTCTATCGCTAGCTCATTTGAATAAAATCTTTTATCCTAACTTGTTTTGGGGAATCCCCAAAATATGTTTTTCCCTAACTCGCTAAGATATAATTACATTTTTCCTAATATTTTTTTCTTCAGAATTCTCCCCCATGTTTTTTTTATTTTTAAGGAATATCAACACAATAGTTTCCCCCTTACTCATATTCATACAATAACATAAAGCTAAAAACAAGTTAAAAAAAAGCAAGTACATGTATATATATTTTGCTATTTGCTGAGGAACCCCCTTCCTTCTAAGATGCCAACAGTCAACGACAGTCTCTGTCTCAGAAAGGAGTCTGTCTGTCTGTTTGTCTGTCTGGATTGGGGAGAAGGCTTATGCAGCGTCCAGGCAATATAGATACCCTGGAGCATTCTCATAGCAACATGATGCATGCTGGGAAGGGGATGGAAGGGAAATGAGTTCAGGCAATATAGATAGCCTGGAGCAATCTCATAGCAACATGATGCATGCTGGGAAGGGGATGGAAGGGAAATGAGTCCAGGCAATATAGATACCCTGGAGCAATCTCATAGCAACATGATGCATGCTGGGAAGGGGATGGAAGGGAAAGGAGTCCAGGCAATATAGATAGCCTGGAGCATTCTCATAGCAACGTGATGCATGCTGGGAAGGGGATGGAAGGGAAATGAGTCCAGGCAATATAGATAGCCTGGAGCAATCTCATAGCAACATGATGCATGCTGGGAAGGGGATGGAAGGGAAAGGAAGAGAGAGATCATCATATCAACCTACTTTCTATCAGTGCAATGCTAAACAGTCAGTCTCATGAAGATACTGAACTTGCCCATGAATAACATATTATGTGCTTCTCTCTTCAAAGGAATGTATTGGTTGTATGTGTGAGATTTTGATGAATTCATACATTACAATAGTGCCATTCTCATTGGGCTTTAAAAGTTGCAAACTTAGAAAAATCGCGCAGTTAGGGAACAGGGACAATAGAACCCTACAGCTTTTGGTACGGTTGCTTGGCAACTTTCACCCTGACTTCACAATTTTTTTAAATGAGAATGACACTTATGTAAACAAATACATGTTCCATGATGCATGGAGAGAAGACAAGGGTTGGAGAGTCCAGGGCTGCTTTTTAATCACATTGGACGTTTGGCTACAATTTTACATTGTGTCTATGGGATTTTGGGGGCTCTTTTAACATCCTCCGGGGCTCTTTTCCCCTGTGTATTTGCGTCCCTGAGCCAGTATTACAAAAATTGCATTGTACTGATGTGCTCACTGATGTGCTCTTAGTGTGCTTCTTACTACATGTACAACTGTATGATGGGATACATTTATGTGCAGGATGTTGATATATGTACAGGTACATGTGCAGTACACACACATAGCATGATGCATGATGGGAAGGAAAGGAAGGGGAAGGAGAGTATATGATGTGTACACAGCATGGTACCGTTTAATTTGTGACTTAGTGTGGTGTTGTCTATTGGAAATCCAGTTTTATACATGTATGTATTATCATTCCCCCCCCCCCCCCCCCTGTTTTTTGAGGGGGGTGGGGGGAGGAGATCTTGAAGCAAAGTTCATATTGAGGCTATGCCTATGTACATTTGTACGTACAGTATGCATACTGAAGTTGGCCGGGTCTTGCTGCAACAAAAACGTCTGTCCAATGTGTACACACACGGCAGGGTACAGTTTGATTTGTGACTTGGTGTGCATGGTGAATAAGAACTGCCATCGTCTATGCAAATCAGATTTGGGGCAAGGGTGTGCATGGTGGGAGAGATGATGTTGAAATGTTGTTCATATTGAGGCTATACTGTAATGTGGGATTTGTACAGTGTACAGTGTACATGTACATGTATGCTGCCATGATGTGTGCACCGCAGAGTACAGTGTAGGCCTATGTGACTTTGCGTGCGTTGGAATGTTAACATCCATCAGCAATTCGGGGGGGGGGGGGGGGGGGGGGGGGGGAAGAGATGATCTTGAAATGAACAATATACCCAAAGTTCATATAGAGGCTACATGTATGCCTATCGATAGGAACACAACAGTATACAGTTTAATCTGTGACTTTGTGTGCATTCTGAATGTAAACTCCCTTCTCATCTATGTAAATCGGATTGGGGGGGGGGGGGGGATCTAATATAATTCATATTGAGGCTGTGGAGTATATTGAACATGGAACTTCTATGCTGCAACAAGAAAGTCTGTAAGATGTGCAGACAGCCTTAAGACATTGAAGGAGAGGTAGAGTTAGTAGGGAGGGAGTGTATACTGCATGGACATGTACTGCAATGTATGCAAATGACGATGATCTCGGTTACTGTTGCTAGGGCAGAGGATTAGTGTGCTGGGTATGGTGATGAGGGATGTAACATGTATTGGAATAGTGGAGTGTGGAAAAATGTACATATGTCAGTAGGGTCCATGGTCAGTGGGAAATGGGTAGTGATGAGGTGGGTGGGGAGGGAGGCGGGAGAGGGTGGGGGGATGGGGGGGGGGGGGGGGACGCAGGGGCTGATTGAAGATATATGTAGTGAAGTCGTGGTAACTGTGGCCCGTGAAGCCGACTGCATTAGGCATCTTACATGATGCTCTTTAACTCTCTATTTGTATCTAAGCTGCTGTGAACCAATGATTGGGCCATGTAGATTTTTTTTTACAGTGCTCTAGTGTCTAGATTAGTTTTGGATTGCTGGTCTATCCTCATAGGCCATTTTCAACTTGTGAGAGAGAGAGACTACTAAGAGACATTCTCAAACAGTTTATTCTATACGCTGTGGTATCCATGCAAAAAGACTGGTATTAGGCTTTCAAAAAGGATGAATTTATCACCTTTAATCCCTTTAATACAGTACATAATTTACATCTACACAGACAAATTACAACCATGTTTAGATATGTTTTTCTAACTCATTGTTCATTGTTTATTGTTTATCGTTTATATGTGTCTCAAGTATCGCTATATATTGTTGTGTTATTGTGCTGGTGGAAAGCAAATTTCCATGATTTTGGACTGAATAAAATATCTTGTATCTTGTATCTTTGTGTGTTATACAAAAAGGCACTCAATGGGATTTGTTTGTATAGCTTGTAGCTGAATTCACATGTGACACATGAAGAATAAAGGGAACAGAAATAAGTTACGCACAAGTACATGCATGACTGGTAACATGTCCTTGAGTGCCAAATCAGACTTTAAATAATTTTGCTTCCCATGAGCAAAGTTTAAAATTGAAATCTGATCATTGTACATATAAAAGTCTTGTTGTCAACATCCGTCTAAGTATAAAGGGAGGATTTATTTTTTTCTGTGGGGTCTAAATTTAAAAAATGACAAAAAGTAGATCTGTGTATTATCGACGTATAGATCAGTACAGGCTGTAAGAAAAATAGTTATATTTTTTCACTTTTCAGTAATTTTTGGACACTATTTGTTTTTCTCAATGAATTTTGGATTTCCTGAAATTTCCTGGGATTATTTTACATCCTGAGAATTTCCAGAAATTTCCTGAATTTCGGGAGGAGTGGAAACACTGCGTAGTATTATGTGGTTCATTCATCTATGTAGTTGACCTTGCTTTCTCCTTCCCTTTGCATATTACCTTGACCTTGCATGACCTTGATCTTCACCTTGCTTTCTCCACCCCTTGCTTGACCTTGACGTTGTTTGACCTTCCTTTCTCCATCACTGCTCAGGTTCCCTTCCGCATCGTCACAAGATCGTCATCGCAGGGAACCATGAGCTGACGTTTGACGAGCAGCTCATGACGGAGAGGAACAGCCATGTCTTCATGAGCTTCGCAACAGCCTTTGAAGGTATGTAAGCCCACCAAGAAAGGAAACTATACTACTGACATACACATGATGAGTAACCCGATTGTGAAACTTAAACTGTTCTGATCAGAGCAAATACAAAAACCAAAACCCCCTGACAAACATCAGAACTCAATTAAAGATTCAAGATTCAAGATAATTTATTGTCATGTATAAAAAATACACAAAATTTGCTTTCGGGCATAAAGTTACAATCATGAATACAGTAAACAATGGCATAAATAATACATTCAATTCAATTTAATTAAATTTGTATGTTAAATGGCCTTGGAAAGAAACTATGCACAACTTAAATATACACGATGAGTAACCTGATCGTGAAACTGAAACTGTTTTGATCTGAGCAGAGCTAATTGTAATTTGTGCTAACAAGTTTCTACCGTATTACCCATGTGTCCTGTTATAATGGTATCTTTAATGTACCGGTACTATTGTAGGCTCCTTTGAAAAACAGTGTCCCAATCACTGACAAGGTTATCCTGGGTAAATAAACCTCAATAGATTGCTAAATAAATAGATAAATGACAGTCAGAAACCTCCTGAAAAACATGAAAACTCATTTCATTCTAAATTTAAGATTTATACCATTTATCAGTGTTGTAGTCAAGACCAGACCATCCGAGACCAAGATCAAGACCAAGACCAAACACCCCGAGACCAAGATCAAGAACCCAAAAATTGGTTCAAGATCAAGAACAGAGGTCCGAGACCAAGAACACCAAATTACGAGATCAAGACCAAGACCAAGACCACTCACCAGTATTTAAATTTCTACTAGTTTTGAGGAAACACGCGTTATTTGTGGACTATGGTTATGAGTATAAACTGTCTAATACTTGCACAACTTGCACAACATGAGCAGTCTGTAATATTCTTCTATATGGCTGAATTAAATGAAAAAATTGGTTTAAAAAGTTATACTTTCAATGTGCTTTTTCAATCACTTCACAGGCATGCTCAAAGTTAAATGCACAATACAAGTCAGTAGCTAGTAGTTTAGCAACAAACTGCACAAAGGATCCAGGATCGTGATAATATGTATGATGGGGAAAAATACTTCTTTATTTCTGCATGAACATATTTGCCTGAGTTACTGAAAAACATATCAAATACTGTGATTTTTTTTAATAATGACAAAGGCAAAAGGCATACAAAATGAACACAACTTCTTTCAAGAATGATGATTGTTTTCCGAAATATATTCAAGTCATTCGTTTTTCTCTGTAAACACATACACATGACTTGAGTTACGTAATACTTATATATTCTTCTTATATACTTCTTTATTTCTGCATGAACATATTTGCCTGAGCTCCTGAAAAACATCAAATACTGTGTAGTTTTTTTATAATAATGCCAAAGACACAAGGCATACAAAATAAACACAACTTCATTTCAAGAATGATGATTGTTTTCCGAAATATATTCGTCATTCGTTTTTCTCTATAAACACATACACATGACTTGAGTTACTTATATATTCTTCTTATATACTTCTTTATTTCTGCATGAACATATTTGCCTGAGCTCCTGAAAAACGTATCAAATACTGTGAAGTTTTTTTAATAATGCCAAAGACACAAGGCATACAAAATAAACACAACTTCATTTCAAGAATGATTATTGTTTTCCGAAACAGATTCGGAAAACATTCGTTTTTCTCTACAAACACATACACGTTACTTATATATAGGTCAGGCAAATTGAGTATTGGTCAAACTTTATCTTAGTAACCAAAACCTGCACCATTATGATATAAATGAATAATTATAACTCCACCATTTTCGAGATGTATACACTAATACAATGTAAAAACCCTGTCATCATTCAAAAAGACCTGTGACAACTCGAGGGCATTCTCTATAGACCTATTGGTTTTAGCAATTTTTCATACAAAATTGTGCAATTCCTATTTTGTTAAAATAATTACTGAATAGGGATATTATCAAGAACTATTATGATATAAATGAATAATTATAACTCCACCATTTTCGAGATGTATACACTAATACAATGTAAAAACCCTGTCATCATTCAAAAAGACCTGTGACAACTCGAGGGCATTCTCTATAGACCTATTGGTTTTAGCAATTTTTCATACAAAATTGTGCAATTCCTATTTTGTTAAAATAATTACTGAATAGGGATATTATCAAGAACTATTAAAAAATTATTTTGATTTTTAAAAGTAATCTATTATGCATTTCTTGCATTATCTAAAAAGTCGCCTGGCCAGGCGACTTATTAAAAATATTTTTCAACTATAAGAGCATTTGAGAGAGAATTATTCTGCCACACATTTCATTTAATTAACTTTCAATAGGAATTAAAAACCAATCAACTTAGTGACAAGGGGCATTTCGGGAATTACCAATAATCAACATAATTTAGTAATTTTTGCAGCTCCATGTCGTCTTTTCATTTGGCGTAATTAAGACATAGTGTTGGCTCCTCTAGTATTTTTTTCTTTACGCTATTCGCACTAGCGAGCTTCGTGCCAAAAACATAATACTCTATCTCGGCCGGGAGGGGGGACTCTCATACTCTTTCACTCTCACACGTGTATTGTATGCGATCACGCGTGCAGCATGGCACAGCTTGAGAGCTAGCTGGCTTGGAGAGTTCTACTACATCTACACACCATCGATCCAACTCGCAACACTGACCTCTTGGCTCGCATAAAGACGCATGTATCACCCGGTGTGATGCGCTTTGCATGTGTGATGTTGGCACATATATTGCATGCTCTCTAATCTGCATCTCACGCTTCCCGTGCCATGCAGTGATCGGGCAGGGGCGCAGCCGGGCCGGGTGGGCGGCAGGCTTGCACAGTATAGTAGGGATGATTGTAACTCCAAATTGTATGCGCTCCGATCAAGGAGAGTGATGTATCGTATCTCCTTTCTCCGACATGCATTATTAATATGATTTATGTGTAATATCGTAATTTTAGTAGCTGGTCTCGTGCTGGTCTCGACGTAAAATCCGAGACCAGAAAGGCTCAAGACCAAGAACAAGACCAAGACCAGAGGGTTCGAGACCGAGATCAAGACCAAGAACAAAAATCCTGATCTCGAGACTGGTCTCGAGACCAAGACCAGTCTCGAGAACTACAACACTGCCATTTATATCATTACTTCACATACAGGTTAATGATCAGTAATCAGTGTGAGTGATCCAGACTTTCATCACTTCACAACTTCCTTTAATGTGGTTTAATCTTTTGCTGTTACCCTCCAAAGTAACTAAGAAGATTAATTGATCAATCGGTAAGAAAATAATGCAAAAGGAAAAGAGGACCATGAAGGACTTGGACCTGCTTCTACTGCTAGCTGGGAAACAACACTCCTGATCAACTTTTACCAATCTGGCTTTCTTATTTTTCTGCTTCAATTCAATTTGATTTATCTTTATTTGTTTCTTAACTTGGAAGTTACTTTGGAGAGTAATTCTCTTTAAATTGTTATTATGCAGGACTGAAGGGCAACGACTGGAAGACGATACGATCACAACTCACCAACTGCATCTATCTAGAGGACTCAGAAGTACAAGTCATGGGCTTCCGCATCTATGGATCACCATGGTAACTTGATAATGAATGTCAAACATACCAGAAATTTAGGGAAGTGGTGGAAGTACATTTGAACTGCAAAACAAAATAATTAAACTGGTCATGAAGCGATGGAGAACATTTACTTGTCAAAGTTGAGAGAGATTGATAGCATAGATACTTGAAATGTGTGCTTTGTTTGATGATAATGTCAACATTCAATAATGTAAATACTTTGGGTTCTGTCATTTTTTGTCGGGATATGATATTACTCTCATTGTAAATATGCATTTGTTTATGTTTTAACATAATCCCTTTGTCTGAGAACTGCTTGAGAGTGGATTTTTTTTTAAAATAAAAATATGTTGCATATCAAAGAAGATTATGTATTAGAACTTAGCTCACAATGTGAAACAGGAAGCTGACTAAGGGTGTCATTATATTTACTGCTAGATATCGGGTAGGTTTTGGACAACTTGTCAGCTGCTGTAGCCCAGAGACCAGAGTCCATTTTGTCTGTTTGTAGGATTAATTAAGTGATCTGATTCCTCTTGACTTTGTATTGCAGGCAGCCTGTGTTTTGTGACTGGGGTTTCAACCTCCCCCGTGGCCAAGCCCTCTTGGACAAATGGAACAAGATCCCAGAGGGCATTGATGTGCTGGTCACGCATGGACCACCACTAGGTAAGGACTCTTCCATTGCTCTTTGGAGGGGGGTTTATCTGGCCCTGATATAACCACCCTTTTATCCTGTTGACGAGGGAAATCGAGTATACCAGGATCCCTTGGCATAAAATTTATGGTAACTCTGTTAGCAATGGTAACTACCATGGTAACAACCAGTTGCGATTGATATCCGTCTTTTGTTTATCAATGCACACACACAGTGTACAGTGGCTGGGCAGGCCAAAAAGAATCCTGTTGTAGACTGCGACAGCTGGTCTAAGAATCTTGCAGTACATGGATAAATATTTGACATGCATCATACCCTTTGAGAAGAGTAAATCACTTTGTTGTTAATCTTTTGTTGCACAACAACTTCAATAAATAAATTTGCTAGCTTTGACATTACAAGGGCGAAATCACCCCGAGCCACCATTTTACTTTTCTACCAAACTGTCATATTCTTTCTCTGACTTTCTCTGTACTTAGATATGTAGAATACAGGGCAATATAAACATAATTTATGATTATTATCGTTATTCTCTTCCCTGTGCTCAGGTCATGGTGATGCTGCCTGTAACGGGGAGCGGGCAGGCTGTGTTGAGCTGCTCTCGACCGTTCAGCATCGCGTCCGGCCAAAGTACCACATCTTCGGTCACATACACGAGGGCTACGGCGCCACCACGGACGGACAGACCACCTTCGTCAACGCGTCCATCTGTGACGTGAGGTATCGACCCAACAACAAGCCAATCGTCTTTGATCTTCCCACGCCACAGGTTCCCATGGTGGAAGCAGAGAGCTCTGTCTAGGGTGTGTTTCCATTCACACTCCAATTGGTTTGTTTGGTACTTTGAGAGAAGCAGAGAGCTCTGTGTGGGGTGCGTTCCTATTCATACACACACACGCTCCTATGTTACTATGGTAGAGATTAAGAGCTTGGTCTAAGGTGCTTTCCTCTTGACACTTCAGGTTCCTATGGTACTATGGTAGAGGTTAAGAGCTTGGTCTAAGGTGCTTTCCTCTTGACACTTCAGGTTCCTATGGTACTATGGTAGAGGTTAAGAGCTTGGTCTAAGGTGCTTTCCTCTTGACACTTCAGGTTCCTATGGTACTATGGTAGAGGTTAAGAGCTTGGTCTAAGGTGCTTTCCTCTTGACACTTCAGGTTCCTATGGTACTATGGTAGAGGTTAAGAGCTTGGTCTAAGGTGCTTTCCTCTTGACACTTCAGGTTCCTATGGTACTATGGTAGAGGTTAAGAGCTTGGTCTAAGGTGCTTTCCTCTTCAGACTTCAGGTTCCTCTGGTACTATGGTAGAGGTTAAGATCTTGGTCTAAGGTGCTTTCCTCTTGACACTTCAGGTTCCTATGGTACTATGGTAGAGGTTAAGAGCTTGGTCTAAGGTGCTTTCCTCTTGACACTTCAGGTTCCTCTGGTACTATGGTAGAGGTTAAGAGCTTGGTCTAAGGTGCTTTCCTCTTCACACTTCAGGTTCCTATGGTACTATGGTAGAGGTTAAGAGCTTGGTCTAAGGTGCTTTCCTCTTGACACTTCAGGTTCCTATGGTACTATGGTAGAGGTTAAGAGCTTGGTCTAAGGTGCTTTCCTCTTCAGACTTCAGGTTCCTCTGGTACTATGGTAGAGGTTAAGATCTTGGTCTAAGGTGCTTTCCTCTTGACACTTCAGGTTCCTATGGTACTATGGTAGAGGTTAAGAGCTTGGTCTAAGGTGCTTTCCTCTTGACACTTCAGGTTCCTATGGTACTATGGTAGAGGTTAAGAGCTTGGTCTAAGGTGCTTTCCTCTTGACACTTCAGGTTCCTATGGTACTATGGTAGAGGTTAAGAGCTTGGTCTAAGGTGCTTTCCTCTTGACACTTCAGGTTCCTATGGTACTATGGTAGAGGTTAAGAGCTTGGTCTAAGGTGCTTTCCTCTTGACACTTCAGGTTCCTATGGTACTATGGTAGAGGTTAAGAGCTTGGTCTAAGGTGCTTTCCTCTTGACACTTCAGGTTCCTATGGTACTATGGTAGAGGTTAAGAGCTTGGTCTAAGGTGCTTTCCTCTTGACACTTCAGGTTCCTCTGGTACTATGGTAGAGGTTAAGAGCTTGGTCTAAGGTGCTTTCCTCTTCACACTTCAGGTTCCTATGGTACTATGGTAGAGGTTAAGAGCTTGGTCTAAGGTGCTTTCCTCTTGACACTTCAGGTTCCTATGGTACTATGGTACAGGGTGAAAGCTTAAGATGTGTTCCTATTCACACGCAGCAGGTTCTTATGATGGAAGCAGAAAGCTCTGTATAGAGTGTGTTCCTATTCCTATTCACACATCCATAACGTACAGTCACCATTGCTGGTTGTTCTATATATGCGTCCTATGGTGCAGGCAGAGAACGCTTTGTAGGGTGTGTTCTGATTCACACACAGACAGGTTCCTATGGTGAAAGCAGAGAGTAATGGTAGGGTGCGTTCCTATTCACACACCCACAGGTTCCTATCGTAGTATGGTTGGTTTAGGTTTAGGCTTTGTTTAGGTTGTTGTATGTTCCCATTCACACGCTCCAGATTCCTATGGAGAAAGCAGAAAGCTCTTTTCCTATTCACACACTGTAGGTTCCTATGGTGAAAGGAGAAAGCTTTGTAGAGGGTGAGTTCCCATTCGCACAATCCAGATTCCTGTGAAGAAAGCAGAAAACTCTTTGTAGGGTGCGTTCCTATTCGCACAATGCAGACTCCTGTGGTTGCAGCAGAGAGCTCTGTGGAGGGTGTGTTCGCATTCGCACACTGCAGGTTCCTATGGTGGTGGTAGAGAGCTCTGTGGAGGGTGCGTTCCTATTCGCACAATGCAGCCTCCTATGGTGGCTGTAGAGAGCTCTGTGGAGGGTGTGTTCCTATTCATACACTGCAGGTTCCTATGGTTGCAGTAGAGAGCTCTGTGGAGAGTGCGTTCCTATTCGCACAATGCAGCCTCCTATGGTGGCTGTAGAGAGCTCTGTGAAGGGTGTGTTCCTATTCGTACATTGCAGGTTCCTATGGTGGCTGTAGAGAGCTCTGTGAAGGGTGTGTTCCCATTCATACACTGCAGATTCCTATGGTGGCGGTAGAGAGCTCTATGTAGGGTACTCACATGAACGCAGCACTGACTTTTCAGCTAGTTGCAACTCTACCATCTTGTACAGACATATTGGGTTCTCATGAGTAACCAGACAGTAAAAACCTGTGCATCAGACCATGAAAAGTCATTGTTTTCATGATCTGCACAGGTTTTTATTGTCTTGTCCTCCAATATGGCTGCTCATAGGAACCCTCTATTGTTGAATAATTTTCTTTTTTACTAATAATAGATGCAAGCAAGCTTTATTAATGTGCAAACAGGATGAATAAGGTGCCAGATATCAAAGGAACGTGCTACATCTCAAATGTTGCTCATAGAAAGAGTCAACACTTATGGAAATGTGCCACTGTTTTATTGTGTGCTGATCTAAAAGAATGCAGCTTCAGGCATTGCATTGTGTTTTGTTCAGGAGAGCTTTGAAGATGGAGGGATTGAAGCGTATGACACATGTGGTCTTCTCCCTTTAAAAGCGGGGTATCACTTTCAAAGATCAGAAAAAAAAAAAGATTGTGTCACTGCCACTGAAAATGGAAGGAGATTCAGGAAGTACTTCTGTGCATTATCCAAACTGAAGAATGACTCCAAGCGGATTTATTAGGGATTGCTTAATTTCGAGGAGGCTTTAGACTGGTCACATGGCTTTGACTGAGATGTTGTACATGATAGTGTTATGGTGTACTGCAGAGTACCGAGCTATAACCAAAAAAAACCCAGAAAGTTTTGGGCGAAGTTATTGTGAAAAAGGCGTATGCCCTCTTGTGGCCAATGAGGGACAGCCCTGAAGGAAAGCGTGATATACAAATAATGAATGTTTATGAGTGCAATGGAAAGAATATTTCCATGAGGTGAGAGATTGAGCGTTCCATTCAATGAGGCGAAGCCGAATTGTATCATTCAATCTGTCACCGAATGAAAATATTCTTTCCATTGCACAAATGGAAAAGCATTCATTATTTGCTTTATACAACATCTAAGTAGATTCTTGTCATTTTTAAATACAATATACAAACAATTCTTGAATAAAGATGAACAAATATTTGTTTTCCTTTATTGATATATTCTTTGTTTAAATGGATCCATGCTCCGAGATCTAAACGTTGGATAAATACGGAGGAGCCCTATTCATTTGTTTTTGATTTTCTGCGACTTTGCACCTCAGCCGCAACACCGCAGGAGTTCCCCTTGCGTGGCTAATGATTTTTCGCTAAAATGCAAAAAAGCAGTAGATTTTGCGTGTCGTGCGTTCACTGAAAAGGTCGAGGCGCGCAATGGAAAAAAGATGCATGGAACACAAATGCACATTAAACCATGGAATGGAACAAATATGTAATATCACTTGATCCATTATCCTCCAATCATATGCCAAGGATCTACTTAGAGGTTGCATAAAAATTATTATCAAGTTGGTACCATAGTACTATGTACTATCATGAAAATGTTAAGAAGTTGGAAAACTTGATTGTTTTATTCATATGCAAAATATTTACCATTACGTATGTGACCAAAAACAAGACCAATGTTTACATCGGTAATGATTATATATCTTTGGTTGAGCTCAGTTACATTTTTTCTGTGCTTTTTAAATGAACTGATGAACCTTTTCATGGTGACTGCTATGCTAAAGTGTATGTTATTTTTTATGAATTCTTGATTAATGTATCTTAGAGAAATTTGTTTTATACTAGCGTTGCAACGAATGTCTTATATAATGTGCTAAAATAGTTTATATTTGGTGTACTTAACATGTTGGATACTGCCATAAATTTCTGTACTTTTTGCTACGTGATTGTAAGTCAAGTGTTGTAAAATTGCAGGGGGGTGTTTCACCAAGCTGTTCGTAAGCTTCAAACGACTTTATGAATGACTGGTGATCCCTTCTTGTGCTAAATTACATTCTCAGTGATTTTGATTCCCATCAGCTTAGGTTCAAATCTGATGTTCATAAATGAAAATTCTTGTTGTTAACAAGTGTCTGAATACAAAGCTTATAATTTGTCAAAATTTATTAGGAGTGCTG
Source organism: Arbacia lixula (assembly GCA_963669155.1). NCBI lineage: Eukaryota > Metazoa > Echinodermata > Echinoidea > Arbacioida > Arbaciidae > Arbacia > Arbacia lixula. The sequence continues at coordinate 17,808,971 of OZ022597.1, forward strand.
GAAATTAACACCATGTTAAAACAGGTACAAAGTGTGGTATTGCATTTAGCACAAGAAGGGATCACCAGTCGTTCGTAGCTTAGAACAGCTTGGTGATACACCCCCCTGGTACGATTATGTGAGAATGTGATATATGAAAGATATTCTAGATGTAGTGACTCTTACTCAGTGAATACATTGTATGGGACACAGGGTATTTTATTTATCCCCCCCCCCCCCCCCCAAGACAACACAGAGCGCCAGAAAATGAATTAAACAGCCCCTGTACAAAAAAATCTTTTCATCAGGTGAAATGCATACGATATTTGTTCATGACAACATGCTTAAGACGTAGCGCCCGGAAACATTTAAATTTCTTTTATCCTTGATGGCAGGCTGCATCACTATAATATGTTGTAGCTTATAGGATGTCATGGAGGAAAGCCATTGTTCAGAATTCAAATCAAATGAAATACTGAAACAAGTGTACTACAAACACTATGAACGGGGTCATCTATTTATCAATTGTTTATTGCGCATTTTTCGGCTCTTTTACGCCGTCACAATCTGAAAATACCCGTATTTTGGCCCATGTGAAAGTGAAGTTTTAGTAAAATCCTCAATAAAAATACCCATGATTTCGTAGGCACTTTTCCGAAACTACATGCATTTTCCCAAGGTCATGGGGATATCCGTTTGTAGTGTGGAAACAAATTACGGGAACTTCTATCCCATCAAGCAACAGGTGCTCACAACTACGAGGACTTAGGTGCTTTGGGGAGCTGTAAATGCACGAAATAGTTGTCCAGAATTTTCAGGTTCAGAATCTCATCTCATAAACTACGGGTATTTTTCCTGAACAAGGAGTTGTAAAATCGCCTGTATAAAAGGGTCAAATTACTGCCTCGCTTCTTTTTTTTTTCTCTGATGTTCTCATCAGTAAAAAAAAAAAAAAAACCCAAACCCCCCAAAATACATTGTAACTATGCCATGTTAGCTCAACCTGCCCCTGCAAGAGAAAGTCAACAATAACAAGTTATATTTTAAATTACAGTGTATACAAAAACAAACGGGTATTGCGTGGAGCTATCTTAGACCATCTACAAACATTACATAAGAAGTGTGTATGTTTGAGTGCAATACGAAGAAATATATATAGAAGATTTGGTTGAAAAGAACACGTTGATGTGGTTTATTTCTGTAGAAAATATATTTTGTATGAACTTTAATAGGCTGCCAAATATAAAGTTATAGCAATGTTTATACTGGGGATAGATATACATGTATTCTTCTTGTGCAATAGAGTTATTCACTGCAATCTAGTCAGGCTCTTAAACTGGCTTTATTCTGCAACTCTTTTGGGTATTAGAGATTCAGGGAAATGGCCAACGTATTGTGTTGATATTATATGTAACCCTTTCAGCGAACTCGCTCAACAAGCTCAAAGGTAAATCATAGTAGTGGTACAGATGATTAGACCCATAGCCATAGACTAGTGTTAGTCTGTAACATGGTTGTTAAAACGAGTACAAGACACATGTGTAGCATACATTGACATGCAACAAAGTTTAATGTAGACATTTGAATGTTAGGCTATGAAACGGTGAAACTGTAACTTAAACGTATGTGGATATTTGTAATGCATCGAATCCAATCGCATGGAACGCATAGTTGTAAATATTGAGTCAGGATTGGCTTGATTGGAAGAGGAGAGGAGGTTACCCTCAGTGCAATATGCTAGGATTCCAAGATACCATGGTTGTCAAAGCCAGCACAAGACCCATGTGTAACATACGTTGACATGCAAAAAAGTTTGATGTACTTATTTGAATTTGAGGCTAGGGAACGGTGAACGACTTTGTCCATCCGCTAGCAACTACTACAGTGTCATTGATAGTGCATGATGCTTCTGGCAGAAAAGAAGTTGTGGGTTAGCTTAGTGCAGCTAAAATCGGGTTGAAATGACGTCGCCATTCTTGAGTAGGTAAGCACTACATAGTACCGAAGTGTGACGTCATATAGCCATATTATCAAGACAACTGGCTCTTAAGTACATGAGTAGGGCAAACATCGGTGATCATAGCGGGGATTCTCTTTGGGAGTGCTGGACACTAGCCCGCTAGACAATGTCGGACCAGTGAAACTCTCGCTTGAGCGATGTTGTTTAGAACCAGCAACCTGCATACCAATGGATATGACGTCACTACTTCGGTACTCTATAATAGGCTCCCAGCATGCATTCATGACGTCATTTCTCTTAATAGCAAACGTTACTGTTCAGCGATCTGCCGGCTTGGCTAGGGTAAGGGTTAGGGTCATTTACTAACAGAGTTTACATCGTGAATGCAGGTTGGTATAGTGTTTACTCGTTGAGTCACGGTCGGTTAGAGCTAGCCTAGTTTTTAATGCGTAGAGTGCATGGACACAACCGAGTCTGTTAGCAACTCTATGCAATGATTTCAAGATGATTAACCCGACTTGCAAGATACGGATGCTCATTGAGGCAAGATACGGATGTTCATTTAGTCAAGATGCCCGTCGAGGCAAGATACGGATGCTCATTGAGGCAAGATACGGATGCTCATTGAAGCAATATACGGATGCTCATTGAAGCAATATACGGATGCTCATTGAAGCAAGATACGGAAGCTCATTGAGGCAAGATACGGATGCTCATTGAGGCAAGATACGGATGCTCATTGAGGCAAGATACGGATGCTCATTGAGGCAAGATACAGATGCTCATTGAGGCAAGATACGGATGCTCATTGAGGCAAGATACGGATGCTCATTGAGGCAAGATACGGATGCTCATTGAGGCAAGATACGGATGCTCATTGAGGCAAGATACAGATGCTCATTGAGGCAAGATACGGATGCTCATTGAGGCAAGATACGGATGTTTATTGAGGCAAGATACGGATGTTCATTGAGGCAAGATATGGATGCTCATTGAGGCAAGATACGGATGCTCATTGAGGCAAGATACGGATGCTTATTAAGGTAAAATACGGATGCTCATTGAGGCAAGATACGGATGCTCATTGAGGCAAGTAACGACGCAGTCGATCCGTCTACAAAGACACATTTATTATCTGTGCTATTTTCTAGAAAGAGGATGCATCTGTAAAGACCAACTTTTCAACTTGAAAAGTATGCCTCTGTAGCAGTGATGATGCCCAGCTTCTAATACTTGTCATTTTACAGACCCTGATGTAGATATATGTTTAATCATATTTATTGGTGCTTTTGGGGTAGAATATTTATATTTAGGTGCCTCATTACTGAGGGTGTGCCCTTGAGAGTTTCCCCTCTCAATCGAAACTTTGTTCACATATGAATGCATATAGAGGACGTGCAAGAGCTGTTACAACATGTAGATGAATTTATCTCGTATTTATGGTTTGCATATTACAATGTACATGGAAAACTGCTATATTGCTTTAATGTATGTTTATTTTGTATCGCTGTTGACGGCTATTTATACTTAACTGTTTTGATAAACTTTCGAAGAAAAAAATATTTGCAGTGGTGACATTCTTTTCTTGGATCTCATACCCAGTAATGGATCGGTGATGATGATGGTGATTGTAATTTGTCATGGTGTTGGTGGTGTAGTGATGATGGTGGTGGTGCTGGTGGTGGTGGTGATGTTTATGGCGTTGATATGGTGATGGTGTTAACAGTGATTGTTTTGGTGGTGGTGGTGGTGATGGTGATGATGGTGGCTGTGATGATGCTAATGTAATGATACATGTAATGACGGTGGTGATGGTAGTACATGTAGTGGTAATGATGGTGATGGTAGCGAAGAAGATGATGGTGATGAGAATATCTCTGATTTGTTTCAAACTTTTTCCAATTTAATTCTCCAATTGTTTTGACTCTAATGAAATCAAATTTAATCAAATCAATATTTAAGACTATCTTCTCTTATGTGCTCTCACCATGCTCACGGGGGCTCTTTAAATAGTAACTCTAACTTTCTCTTTCTTCCGGCGCGTTTAATGATTGTGCAGCAAATATTTTCGCAACATAGCCGGTCCTAAATTGAAAAGTGAACATAAAAGTCAGGCCTACTATATATTAAATCTTTGTGAGCGACGTGTGCATTTTTTTTTTCAGGAGTAATACACGCAAATCCCATACAGCTTCACTCTGTCTGGCACAGGATGTGTTAAGGCATGCATTGTGAACGAACACCTAATCTCAATCACAAACACACACGTATCTCCGCACACCTCTGTGTGGATATTGCGGTGCGTTCCCACTGCCCATGTTTCGTGTTCGCCTTTCAATGATTTCACTATTGTGTACCCAGATTGGTTCAGAGTCAAATGGGGTGACTGGGGGCGCTCTTCAGAGTTTTCTGCTTGTTATTTACGATGACGACTTTGTCCATCCGCTAGCAACTACTACAGTGACATTAATAGTGCATGATGCTTTTGGCAGAAAAGAAGTTGTGGGTTGGCACTTGTGATACACATTGGTAATTAATGTGTTCTGAATAAATAATCTCATACACATATGTTTCGTGGTCCAAATTTGTCCCAAAGTAAAAATCTCATTAAATATTTCAAAGATTATTACAAAAAACGTTATCAATGAAATGTCACAAAACCTGTTCCTACAAAAGTTGACATGCCTTGACTATAATTATGATGTGTAAATTTCAGCTTTATTTGAATTGAAACTGATTTTTAATTATCAAAAAATACCCCTAGTATTTGACTGGAAGAGGGAATCAATAACTGTAATTGGCCGATAATTGGCACGGGTGCTTTTTTTTTTTTACATTATTTATGTACGTTTATCAGAATGCCAACTGACTAATCTACGTACAGTCTGGGATTTTGCGTGTATTGTTGATAAAATCATATACATGGGGCACATCAACTCTCCCGGTACCAAACCACTGACTGATATAATACATCCCACGCACCCATGGTAATGAGAGGTAAGGATTTATTAAACATGATCACCAGAGAGAGTGACCTCAAAATACGATTTGGAAATTAAAGTACCCCACTTCGCGGCTGCCCAATGTGAACGCGCGAGAAGCACTTATTGATTCCTGTGAGAGGTTCATGAAAGGAGGGGCCTATTATTGCGTTATCGATTTCTTTGAGTAAACGGTGTAGTGAATGCGTGTCGGGGGGCTTCGTGAATGGGCCCGGGTGGCCAGGCAGGGACCTCGCTGTTTGTTCTTCTTCACCATACTTCACTCTCCAATGAAAGGAAAACATGTGTAATACCTCTCATCCATTCACCTATTCACAGCACGCGGGTTTGTTCTTATATTCGAAACACGGCGCGATCGACAACGGGTTATCACGCGTTGACGATAATTATGTTGATGGGGAAACGAAGGTGACCAAAGAAAAAGAGCTCGTAGTAACGAGTTTTGAAAGTCCACTGCTTGACATTTTAGCGTATGTCGACTATCAGCTTCACATTCTGCTCATAATGTGTTAGAATCATACTAAGGGAAAATTCGAATGAGAGCAACACAGCTTTCTGACGTCAGTGCCATAGTGTTGTATGCGTGAGCAGCGGGAAAAATGGTGAGTGTGCACATATGTTTATGTATGTTTTATGTCGTACAACATTAATTGTTTGCAAACTCGTTTTGCTTGACATGGTATGGCCCGAGTTCAAATTCTTGCTAGACAAATTCATAATTTATTTCATGTATCTTTTCATTCTCTTTTAATTTTTGTCCTTCACATTCTACCCTTTCTCTTGGCCTTCTGCTGCTTCTTCCTCTCTTCCATCTTGTTCTCTATCTTCTTTCATTTTTCTCGTTTTGTTCCCTTCTTATTCCTCTCTTTCTTCTTCTCCTTCTTTTCTTCTTCTTGTTCTTCTTGTTCTTTTTCTTCTTGTTCTTCCTGTTCTTGTTCTTTTTGTTCTTGTTCTCCTCCCTTTCTTTCTCCTTCTTCTGCCTAATCCAGCCCCTTACAGTGCGTCCCCCACATTAAACAAATATATATACACAAATAATCACATCATCTGCAATCAATCTCTTCGTAAACAAACTTACCTCAGTAAATACAAAGTAAGCAAGACAGGACCACTATGGCGAGATATGAACATGAAATACCAATCAATCAACTAATCTAAAACATCATATTGACTGACCCATCGAAGCTTTCACTGTGATGTATGACTGGAGAGAGGGCTCACAAGTCATTAGGCCATGCACTATCTAATATCCACCTCGCTTTAACAACACACATGAGGATTGGAGTGTTTGAAATGTAAATAGAGCAAGCCTTGTACCTATACACACAGTTATGAAGTTTGCAGCACGACGGCAAAACACATACTTCCAGGTATGCCCGAAACCGGCATGACCAAATTCAATTGCGTGAAAGGCCAAAGCATCAGTTTGTGATATTATACACCTATAAAACCTACTCCTTAATATTTACCAGATAAAGTGGCGCCTATGTGCTTTTGTGTGTAGAAATTGTGAAATAATCTGCAAGTGACACGTTACTGGTTAAAGCGATCTAGTAACTTTGTTCAAATATGAAAAAAGTCAGGAGTGGTTGGAACGATGTATGTATAATTTTGACGTTTAATCTGTTTAAAATTCAGATCGTTATCATGGTTATCGCCCGTATTGACGTGGATTAAGCGCGACGGCCGAATTGTACTCCAAATTTCTGTTTTTGCAATCCGGACAGGCAGGCGCTCTTACTGTGTTATCAAAATTAAGGCATCTCCATGGATACTGAAATGTGTTTTTATCACGTATTGTTGCCGTGTTCAGATTATTAAAAATGTGGGAAATGACGCTACAATTCGTAAAAACGTAACACCTTAGCGAACATTTCAATAAAGAAAAAAAAGACAACTTATAAATCTTAGGGACCACATTGGCGGCACCTCAAGTTTCCGTCATTCCATGTTTTAGGTCGTTTCTTGTTGCTATAGTGACGTACCCTTCCCGATTAGATATTCCATGTAGACCATTTGGCTTGGATGTCATCATTATTCGGGACCAGTCGAGGTTAAACCCCGTCCTAATATTTGACTACGGTTGGCCAACATTGTATGCATATGCTAACAACATGCATGCTATGTGCGTGTGTGTGAACGTTGCTCCGTACAGACATGACACTATAACCATCAAGGGTCTTATGTTACGCTAATAAAATTTAGAGGGGACCATTTGAAAGAAATTTTGTCCGCATAAAAAAAAGACGATATGTTCATAGTGTGTCAAAGGTTTATCAATTATCGGATAAGAATATCGACGCTATAGAGCGAGGTTTGCGTCATCATGAATAAACATGAGATACATGTAAATTTAGTGTAATCATAGGAATATACCATTGAGGTAAGATTAGTCGGTTAAACCTGATAACGGACCACAACAAACCAGACAAGATTCAGCTGATGTTCTTAGTACATGTAAACCGGTGGAAGGATACCTCCGGGTGTTTGTCTATGCAAAAGCTGTTCTAAATCCTTCTCCAATCGTTGTAAGTGGAAACTGATTGTGTATACAGTGTATCAATAACCTTTTCTCAGCGTGACTTTATTGTGATAGACTTGGAGCGATGTTTTCCCTTTTCATGATCTTTTGATGTTTCTCCCCGTTGCAGAGTCTCCGATACAATGACCTCGCAGCCTCATCGATCGCTGGACAATCGCTTTAAGGCGGAGGAACATGGGGGAGAAGAATTGACGATATCGATTCGACGATGAGCCCTCTTATCGATAGATGAACGATCATCATCGTAATCTCCCTGGAACCGGACCGTCTGCTCTCTCTCTCTCTCTCTCTCTCTCTACTACCATGACGTAATTACGAGCCCTTTGCATGCCACATTCAATTCTTGTCACACGTAATGTACACAAATTCATAGGGCGGAAATTTATCCGGTACATGGAGAGTTAACTCCGTACTATTGGCAATAAAATGTGCAAGAAGACAAAGGGATTTGAAGGTCTGCAAGCATAAGGATATAACTCTCTCAGATTTGTGCCATTCATGTTGACTGCTGAATAATCATAGCGAGATAGCTGGGGTGAACGTGGTGATCGTGATCTTGACGGAAATAACCGAGGGAGCATTGACCTTGTCTGACGTCACGGGAGCCCTCTTGAAGATGATTATGAGGGACATAATCTACTCTTGATATACTCTACTTTTGCTGTGACCTCACACAATCAAACGTGGACATTCATTTGGGTCGAGTCTCATATCACTATTGGCACCATGTCGGCACAGCGCATCGCGCGCAAGCGGAGCTCTGCCAGCAAGCACGCCCTCACGAGGCAAGAGAGGAAAGCACTCGGCGCGAAAAGCTTGGACGCCAACTACAATCATGTCGAACCTGACGCCCTGGATGATGCGACACGGTGGGCGCAGCAGGCTGACCGGATCGGGAACGAGGGACACGGGGAAGCACTGGGGGATAGACAGCGAGCTCCCCGTTCTTCTGCTGTTGCTGCTGCTGACACCGAGCTAACTTCACAGCACATCTCATCCGAGAACACTTTCAACCAATCAAACGGCGAGACAGAGTTCCCATGTACTACGTCGCGATTAACTAGCCAATCAGATAATCTGATAACCCCACGTTCGTGGGATGAGATGATCTCGAACGACGGCGGAATTTTAATTCGTGGGCACGTAACGGAAACAATGGGGAAGTCAGGCGCGCGCGGAGCAAGCGACCACGAGAATATAGTCGGCTACCGTGGACAAGCAAACCAGGAAGAGTGCGCGGTGTCTCATCAGGACGGAACGCGCGACAGCGCAGCGAGGAGACGGTTGTACGCGCAGGACGTGACGTTTCATGACGTCGACTGCAAAGGACCAATCAGCCCTCTGTTCCACCATCAAGGGTCGTTTGAACTAAAGGAAGAGCTGATCACGCCCCGCTCGTGGAATGAGATGGTCGCAGAGGATTGCTGTGACGTCAACAGTCTACATAAAGTAGGTCCAACTCGCGACGCGTCTCCCCCAGTGCCCAAGATATTATACAAATAATGAATATTTATGAGTGCAATGTAAAGAATATTTCCATGAGGTGAAAGATCGAATGGAACATTAAATCGCTCACCAAATAAAAATATTATTTTCACTGCACGAATAGAAAAACATTCATTATTTGCTTCATACAACATCTAAGTAGATTCTTGCCATTTGTAAATCACAAAATATTTGGTTTACATCCTTCGTTAATATATTCTTTGTTCAATTGGACCCTTTACATGGACATTCTAGTAGTGTCTATCCTCTAAGATCTAAACAGAACCCGATTCATTTTTTTTTTATTTCCTGCGGCTTGAGCAAACCAACGTAAATTCAAGTTGCACCTCAGCGGCAACACCGTGGTTCCCAAAGCGCGAACAATGATTTCCCCCTAAAACGCAAGCTAGCAGCTTGAAAGTATTTGTCGCGCAGATTTCGTGTGTCGCGAGGACACTGAAAAGGTCGAGGAGTGCAATGAAAAAATCGTATGGAACAAAATGCACGCTAAACCATGGAATAGAATGGAACAAATATATGTATTTAGTAACACGTGACCTATTATCCTCCAATCACATGGCAAGGATGTACTTTGGTGTTGTATAAAAAAAAAACCTATACGTGTTTGTTTTTCTTTTGCATGCCTGAAAGCAAAGTTGTGTAACACATTTCAAGAATTTCACTCTGACAAAATAATTCGCAAGTGAATTTTGATGGGCTTATTGTTCTTTTTCCATTAATAGAAAATTCAAGTACCAAAAAAGTTGTCCTCAATAAAAACAGACGCATATATGAAGAACAGTGTACCCAAGTTTGAGGCAACTATGGGAAAGTTATGAATGCGTCAATGATATGCATGAATATTGCTATTTTCAGGGCACATTTCTTGTATCATCTTGTTGCATGTGTTACTATCCAACATCCTATGTCATCTCTAAGGAACTGGCTTTCTTTTAGTGTAACCGATGGTTATATATGAAATGTATCCATTTACTATAAATTATAAATTTTATAAATTATAAGAAATGCTGGAATTTAAGACTGGCTGCACATGTCATTCCTATAGGGTAATATGGAGTCTAACTGAGGGTGAATTAACCCACTCAGTACCGACCATTCTTCATAGTCACATGTAAATTATAACACAATCGCCTATGGGACTGAAAGAGTCAATATACAATATACAATATACAAGTAGAAGAAGTTTCTATGTTACCAAAATGTAATAGTGGCGGTGTTGTCATGTAGTCCAATAAACCAAGGGCGGAAATCGCTCCCCGAAGGTTGGGGGGGGGGGGGGGGGGGGTGATGATATTTTAGGGGTACAGGACCGAAAATAGTGGGGGGGGGGGGACATTTGATATTGTGTCCCCCCCCCCCCCCCCCCCCCGTCCCCCCCCCCCCCCTGGATTTCCGCCCATGCTTTATTGATAACTACAATGATATATCACTTTCCTTTCATCTTTCAGGAGCCACCTCTCTACAAAGCAGGATTAGGAATCGACCCTCTTGCAGAGTCTATTAAATTCTCCTGGCCACGTGACTCACGAGAAGATATGTCGAAGAAAGCCGAATCGACGTCGATCACGTACGAGTATAAACGAAACAATAGCGACTCGGAACCGAGTACCCACGAGTCTAGGCGGAGCAATAACGACTCGGAACCGAGTACCCACGAGTCTAGGCGGAGCAATAACGACGCGGAACCGAGTATCCACGAGTCTAGGCGGAGCAATAACGACGCGGAACCGAGTATCCACGAGTCTAGGTGGAGCAATAACGAATGCACGCCAAGCACACACGAGTCAAAGCTGAACAATAACGTATCGTTGCCAATCACTTACGTGTCTAGTCGAAACAAAAGCGAATCGACGTCGAACACTCACGAGTCTATTCGGGACAATAACGACTTTAATTCGGGCACCGCTGAGGCGCTCCCAGCAGTCAACGTCTTATCTATGAGTTCGCGAATTGACGTGCATCCCGAAGATGCAGTTGCCGAAATGGTTGAGTCTGTTGACAAGCCGGGCAGTGTTCAACTGCCTGAGCTTGGAAGTAAGAACCCACTGCACGAGGTCCCGCCTGCTGTCGTTGATGAACCGTCCAGTGTGGCGAGGCTTGGCTGGAATATCCGCATGATTAAACGGGAACTGGTAAGACATCACACCTTCTCTCTGAATAGGGAGCAGAAATGTAAATTATGATAAACATGTAGGGCATAATTCTCTCTCTCTCTCTCTCTCTCTCTCTCTCTCTCTCTCTCTCTTTCGCTCTTTTGTATGGTACATTCAATGCCTAGGAGAAATCGTTATAGGCTGAAGTGTCTTCTAGGGTAAACCCAAAGAGACAACTTCACTCACCTGTTCTTCGGTATAGGCTTTCTGTCCACTCCACTGGGCTTTCACCCTGCTCTTATTAATCGGAAGCATGAAGTGGAGTCTTTAACGTCCACATAGTGTAGCTGTCTACGGAACCTTCACTCAACGTCCTATCCGATAAAACACGATCCCTGTTTACCCTCAAATATGTCGTCCGTTGTGAAGCTCTGAGTGAAACGTCACCGGGTGCAGGGATGCTACAAAGACGCCCGTTTATTATCACATTTCCATCTTTATTCTTGAGGTCATGATTATAGAGGAAATAATTTTCAAATGTGACATGCATTGCATTGAATTCAAAGAAATCCGTTACAGTTGCATTGTACTAAATGGTTAAAGCCATGATAACAGCAAGTGACAATGTTTTGTTTTATTTTGAAAATTGTCGCCATGATTCCGTTTCTTCATTTTACAAAGTCTGTTCATAATTTTTTCCCTATCGCTAGATGTTGATGAGGCAAATGGATCAACAAATATTCCGCCACCTCTTGCAAAACTACGAGGTGATTGGACAGATGTTTGATCACGTGACCATGGTGACGCCATCACCGACACCTGTCTCATGTCCCCCCTCGATGACGTCACCGCGATCCAACCCGACCTCCCCCGAGAAGAGGTCGTCCTCGGCTTGCGCACTACGCGAAGGAGACACGGACCTTCTGCGCATCGTTCGTGAAGCGCTTGCACAGACAGGTGAGCTCAACATCCGGGACATCATCACCCGACTATCTCCGATTCGCCGCCGAAGAAGCAGTGAACCTTCCCCGATGGAATACGATGAGCTGCCGCCTGATTTTGACGTAGGTCTGTTAGACGGCGATTCAAGCAGCTTTGAAGGTAATTATAGAAAGCTCTCTGGCTATTCAGAATGTACAGACTGTACATGAATAGATAAATGTTTATCCTACAATAGTAACCTCGAGTCTTGCCAGAAACCTTGCTAGAGCTGGAGAATGTACAGTGTGAATGACTGTGACGCACTACAAGTATTTTCGTCTTTCATTTGCGTACAGACATTGAAACCCCAATGATACGGTGGAAGAACATTCTCCATTCTATTTTCTGTTCTCGTTACGTAACATGCAATACGTGGAACGCTACTTTTATCCATTTTCACTACACTATAAGCTATGGTCAAAACCCTAAAAAGTAGCCTGCTCGGCGGGCGGGCGGCGAGTTTTTAGCCAATTCCGGCCGGGCACCGAGCGGCGTCCGCCCGGACACCGCTTGTTTTTAGGGCATCGCTCGGTCGCCGCTGAAGTTTTAGTTAAAATTTGGGCGGCGCCTGCTCACTTTTTACTCGCCGCCCAAAATGCGTTCGGTGCCCAGGCGGCTACCGCCCGGGCACCGACCTAATCGAGCGTTCGCCGTCGAGCGATTTCGGTCAAAAGTCGAATCCGCTAGGTCAAAGGCTGACGAGCGTTCGCCGCCCGATTTTTGGCCGGTCGCCGCTGGGAGATATGCCGGTCACTGGGCGGAGAATTAAAAATTGGTCGGCATTGTTAATGAACAGCCTGGGGAAGCCACTATACCCAGGTTGCCCATGATAGATTCCCGGCGGAGCCCGGTGGGCCGCCGCAGGTACGCCTACGAGACACCCGTAGATGCCCCGCCGATCACTGGCCTTTATAATCAGCCGGTGGTCGGTGGGGGACCGCCCGGGAATCGGTGGGTCATCAGTCGGTCACTGTAGAGACGCCGTGCGGAGAAGCTCCCCGATATTGCCCAGTTTTGACCTAAAATTGACCAGTGACCGACGGGAAACCGACCAGGCGACGCCCAGGCATCGCTCGTGCTCTACAGCCTGCTCGACTTTTCCAAAAAAATCGCTGGGCGATGCCTAAATTCCAGCAGCGACCGAGCGGGCTACAAATCCGTCGATCATCGCTCTGATTTGTGACCTTAGCATAAGAGCGACATAGCCTATATACTATGTGAGGATAATGTTATTCTCTGTAACATACTATGAATTACACATGCAAACTATAGGTAGCTAAGGAATGTTGCCGACAAAATTATGGGGAGTCGGTTAGTTATACTGTACCTTAATATATCTCTACCAGCAATTAATGATATTGAAATGAATCCTTACGCAACTGAGAAGTTATTATCGAATAAAGGTTGTTGCTTTTCAGAAGCCGTTTAAAACCCTTTGTGTCATTGTTTTGTTTTCTCCCTAGATCTCTTAAGTATCTCATGCCCAGTCTTCAAGCATCCACCTGCACCAATCAGAAACAAGCTCACATGACGTTACCATGGTTCCTACGGCGGTCACACCCCCCTGAGGGGTACAAACATGGATAGAAAGGCGAAATTGCAGATAGGAGAATGTGGATCTAATATGGGAAAGAAACAGAAAAGACGGAGAAGGAAAAAAACTTTTCGTAGATAAAGAATAATAATCATTGATTCTGAGATCGACGTTGATTATGTTATTTGCTCATTTGATCGATTGCCATTTTGATACAAAATACATTTCACTATGTGCAGCAGTAATCAAGCAATTTGGATTTTTGCTCGAGCATCTCTCGGCCTTATGGCAAGCCGTTTTAACATTTATTCCTATTTCTTGATATCACGAATTCGATTTCTTGATATCAAGAATTGCCATTGCTTGACGACACAAAACCATTTCTTGATATCAAGAAATCGAATTCGTGATATCAAGAATTCGACTCCCTGATATCAAGAATTCGAATTGTTGATATCAGGAAATGGTTTTGTGTAGTCAAGCAATGGCAATTCTTGATATCAAGAAATCGAATTCGTGATATCAAGTAATAGGAATAAATGTTAAAACGGCTTGCCATACGGCCTTTCTTGTGAAGCATTTATGGATAAACTCGACTTGTTATATATTAAAAGTAAGGACTTGTTATGATAGTAGGAGTAGGAGTAACGAGGGCATTTGTTATTGCATATAGTTCTGTCGTCATCGACAGGGGCCCTAATTTCAGTTCTTCCAAAATGTTTTTTTTTTTTATAAATTTCAGGTAATTGCTTCCTGGTATCACGAAATCAAATTTGAACGGAACCATAGTCGTGAAACAATGGCACTACATTGATCATGGCTTCAGTAGATTCTACCGATACTTCCCCTTTCCTTAAGCATTCAAATTCATTTATTGATTTTCTGATTCCTTAATCTATTATCATGTTTTATTTATATATTTTTTTCTTTCTCTTTTTTTTCCAATTTAATCATTCATTCATTTTATTTTATTCTATTCTTTTTTTTTTCTTTTTTTTTTGGGGGGGGGGGGGGAGTGGTGGATAGAGGGGGGAGGTGGGGATAGCAGCTATTTAATTCTACTATAAACATGAAAAATAGGACTATGTTGAGTTGAAATAAAATTCTCTCTATAAAAAATTATACTCTTTCTCTTTATATTGAATCTATTTCAATCATCAATAAAATATTAATCTGATTGTTTTGTTTTCCAATTGTACCTAATGCTGCGTCGGGCTCGCTCGTTTTGTGTTATTTACAATATCGACCTCTAACCAAACTACGTAAAACTTCATTAACATTTCAAGATTCGCTGATTTAACAATTGTTTGGAAACAAGAAAAATTATACGACAGGCAGATTCGAAAGATGGAGTTGAATCATGTGGGAATGATTTAAATGGAAGGAGATAGGGATATAATTTCATTGAGAAAAAAGGGGATGGGAAGAGAAAGCAAGGGAGAGTGTTAGTACTATGACATGTTTCTTGGTAGAGAGAGAGGGAGAGAGAGAGAGAGAGAGGGGGGGGGGGGGTGAAAGGAAGATGTGGATAGAGCAGCCAGGCGGACGGACGGAATGGGAGGAAGCAGTTGGAGAAAGAGAGAGAGAGAGAGAGAGAGAGTGTGTGTGTGTGTGTGTGTGTGTGTGTGTGTGTGTGAGAGAGAGAGAGAGAGAGAGAGAGAGAGAGAGAGAAAAGATGAGAAAGAGAGGGAGGGAATGAGATATATATATATATAGAGAGAGAGAGAGAGAGAGAGAGAGAAAGAGAGAAAGAAAGAGAACGGGGGGGGGGGGGGGGTGTTAAAATCAAAACTCAATACCAATGCAAATCGTCTTAGTGACGATTGCAATGTCTAATCAAAGCAGCTAACAAAGGTAAAACGATTGAGGGCGCTATGCCCTTTCCTCAGAAATCAATGTTTTACTGTTTGGCTAGTATCCTCACCTCTCATCATTTTTCCAGAAGCTATTAAAAATCATAGGAAATGTATTTTTGTGCAATTACAAATAAAGAAACCCTACGTTCTTGAAATAAGCAGGCATCTAAGAAACAGATTTACTTGTTTTCTTAACTTTATATTTGGTTTGTATATTTAGTTACTTTTAAAACTGTTTAAATCCATATGCCATCATAAATATATCAAATATGCAGTATCTCAAAATGTATTCATTTAGTATTATTCATTCATACAGGGTATGCCCATTCATTTATAAAATTGCTTTACAAGGGCGCCCTTGTATTTTAGCATACAAACAAAACATACAAAAGCATGAAACAAAACAATGATAAACAAAGTCACACATCAACAAAAAGTTCATATTCATAACAATACAAACAAATACGTTCGAATACATAAGTTGTATAAAAACGACGCAGTTAATAAGCTACTGCCTAAACAATGGTAAAACCAACATACGCGCAAACCCTCACCCCCACTCAACAACCCAGCCGAACCAACATGACCAAGGCCTTTTATCATTAGCGCGTACTTATAAAGTGCACAATTGGAGGGTAACAGGAAGATCATTGAACAAATGTGGTGCACGACAGGAAAAGAATCTTCTTTTAAATTATGTTCTGGCTTGGTACTTGAAAAAGTGTTATCATGGTTATTGATAGCGTAACGAGCGTAGTATGAATATGTTTTTGCTCAGCTAATTGTAATAAATAAAATAGAGCTCTGTTGTTGACTATCTTGAATAGAAGAAGACAATGATAAAACATAATTCTCTCTTTGACAGACTGCCATTGTAAAGTCTATAGAAGGAAATTCTAAAGAACAGAAGAGTCAATTCCTAAAGATAGTCTCGCATATTTATTCTGTAATCGTTGGACTTTATCTACATTTATGTTGCTGCTATAACCCCAAGATATATCAAAAAAATCAATGTACGATGATATTTAAGAGAAATAAAGTTGAATTAGAAATTTACGTCGCACATTGCAGACAATTTATCGTGAAATCTTTTTTAAATATATAAAATATGTGAAAATCTAGCTAAGATATGAATCCTAAATAACTCCACGTAGTTTGACCTCATTTAACATTTCGAATACCCTATTTTAGTAATTGATTTGTATGTAGACATTAATTACTTTACGTTTAGAATTTAAAAACATCACCTTAAATTCACGTAATTAATTATTAATGTTTTATTCAATCAGGGTTATCCTTTCAGTTAAATAATTGGTCTGCCAATTTCGCCTGATGCAGATGAAATTATTATGACCATTATCAGTAAAAGATTGGCAATGTTTCAAGGTCTTTACACATCTGGATTCATAGTTCGTTTATTAGTGTTTATAAAGTGCCAATTAGACTTACTAGTGTATGTATTATCTTTCAAACATTTCATGATTATAGGGATCTTTTGTTGTTTATTATCATTAAAAATACACGGTTGGTCATAAAGGTGGAATGTTTTTTTCACCAAATTTTTACAGCATGATTTGAATATGGCATTTATGGCGCATGAGAAACACTTTACTTTATCATTCTGCTTTTACACACGTTCGACAGTGATATTTTACAAGTTTATGTAACGACAATATACAGTAAATTCAAGGATCATGAGATATATATTTTCAACCTCTCTCAGTTTTCCAGATGACTTTTTTTGTGATTTCTTGGACAAATTTACATCAAACTTGAGTCATTGTTCTTACTCAGTCACTAGTATCGGGTATGTCCACCCCTGGCATGAACCCGCGCATGAAGACGTCGTGGCATGCTGTCCACTAGCTTGTTGATGACGTCAACCTTTATGACTAACAGTGTAGTATTATTCGACAATTGTTGTTCTTGTTTTATATAACAGGACCCCTAATTCGATAAAAAAAATTTGCTAATATGTTTCCGTTGTATTGAAATAGTTGACCCATCCTCAGAATAATGCTTTTTGGTCAGGTTTAGCTTATTGAAACGTGTGTCATTGGATTCCTGGTCCCAGAAAATATATATTTAGCACTAAAAATCAAAGCCCTAAGTAATTTTGAAGCGGAGACATTGGGAAATATCAGGTTCATTTTAGCCATTTGCCATGGAATTTTCAACCACCAGGATTCCTCAGTAAGAGTTTTGATATGTATTAGAGGACACCTCTAAGAGCATATAACAGTCGAGACACTTTCTGAACATTGTAATTTGTTCTGGGTCATATCAACTAATCGGACTATTTGAGAGTATACTTTTTACGGTAATCGTTCAATCTTTGTGAACGTGATTTTTTTTTGTTATGCGAACAAAGGGACCCTTTGAAATTGTGTTCCCGTAACAAAAGATCGTGTCCACAGTGTTAGTAATACACACGGCGCTGTACGGTACACACACCGGTTGTATTTAGAAGTTCACGCTAAGTTCGATGTGTAGATTATTGATGGTTAATTACGTTTTGTTGTACGACGATGTGCGGTGGATGTTAGAACGTTGTTGTTTAAGTGTTGTATAGATGCCATCGTGCAGAGCTATTGAATAAGCCGTTTTCGCAATGTAGTCATAACTGTATACCTAACAAGCTATGATCATCAACTGTATCTGTTGAATCAGTTTCAATTGGTAGAATGTACTCTGAATATAGAATGAATATTAGCTGTTGCTACTCGACAAACCTGGGACAAACTTTGGGATTATGATTAGTAACGTATTGTTCGAAAGACGTGCATACGATTTGCATACATAACGTAAATGGTCTAATGAAGACATGGGCGGAAATCCCGGGGGGAGGGGTGGTGGTCCTGCCCCCCCCCCCCCCCAATTCGTAGAGGGGGGACACAATATCAAATGTCCCCACTATTTTCGGTCCTGTACCCTAAAATATGAAATGCCCCCCTCACCATATTCGGTCCTGTACACGCACAATATGTAATGTCCCCCCGCTATTGTCGGTCCACTATTTTCGACGGGATAAAAAAAATATGGAAAAAAACATCCCCCCCCCCAAAAAAAAAAAAAACCCCGTCATCACCCCCCCCCCCCCAACCCTGAGAGATGTGGGATTAAGGAGTTATGGAAAAAAAAACCCTCAAAAAATACATCCCCCCCCCCCCCACTGAGAGATGTGGGATGAAAGAGCTATGGGGAAAAAAAACATCCCTCAAAAATACATCACTCCCCCCCCCCCCCCCCCTCGCTCAGCTATTTCCTGAGGAAAAACATGAAATCCCTCCTCCCTTGATTGAAGAAACAAGCGATGGCTGATTCATATTGTTATCACAATGCAAATCAGTTATGTACAGTCTGATTGCCCAAAGAATTTGCACGTGATGTTTACTCTTCTCTCATTCTATGAACATATTGTTATCACAATACCGAGTACTTGGAAAGCTCAGCCCCGTTTATTGAAACACTTACCACGCATGTACGAGCACAGGCAAACAAGATTCAAGCGTCTTATTAACTCTTTACGTGTATACCACGCATGTTTGTTTCACCATTAATGCACATTAACCCTGCATAGAAACATTTCATCAGGCACAGACAATACAGGAAGGATAAAAGGTTTCGGGGAATTCACTGCAGTGTAACTCGGGTAAAGATCGTTGCTCCGAATACTCGCTATTCCTTTTCACATGAGTGCATCATGTTTTTCTGTTTTATTTGTAACGTTCAATTGGTTGTGTTCATTTTATATGTTATCTTTCTTTTAATGCTGAATAAGGAATAAAATGAAATGAAATGAAAAAACAACAAAGAGTAGCGTAGTTGCGTTACGGGATGGACTGTATGACAAAACGCTGCATTTTATACAGTTTATCTCGAAACGCAACTACATTATACAACATGGTTGAAGGATTAGTACACCATGAAATTATTTTTGTTTCAATAAAATCAGACAGAAACATATGAATGAAGGTTTGATGGAAATCTGTCAAATGATAAGAAAGTTATGATCTTATAATTGTTTGAATATTCTACGTCGATGGTGGTGACGACTGCGATATGATGGTGACTGTGGCATTGGCATCAAGATTGGTGACGATGACCGATGGTGGGCATCAATGGCGATGACAATTACTTCGATCGACGTCATTGATGATAAGATTAAAGGCAACTGCAGCAACGATGCAGTAGCTCGCAGGTTCAAGTCCCGCATGGTATACCTTCTCTTTGCTTATATTCTACCAGATTAATTAACCAATCAATTTCAATGCTTAGGAGAATACCATTGTATCATATACTCTCTATCCGTATGTGTCTATAATATCGCTATATAGCCTATTGTTGTGTTATTGTGCGAGAGGACAGCAAATTTCCATGATTTTGGACTGACTAAAATATCTTGTATCTTGTATCTTGGATCTTGATTTCGTAACCATAAACCTGAGACGATTTCGTCATAATAATTGTACAGCAAACACACACACATACACCAAACACAGTCAGGCCTTCCTGATGAAAAAAAGGGTCCTACTTTGTAACTAAACATTATCGGGTACCTTTTCTGTACGCACATGTGTGAATGTGTAAGTACGGATATAAGAGTCGGGCTACAAATATATGTTTATTGTGTATTATTGCATTAAGATTAAGATAATTGAAATGTACCATACTAACTATCTTATTTTGCTGTACCCTGTATTGATGCATTATCACACAGATAATGCACGTACACAAAACGCATTGAGCGGCAGTTTGTACGGCATAAAAAGGGCGAACTTTTACCCGCCATTGAGGCATTTTTGCACTAATAATGCTTTTGGGCAGTTTGAAGTCTGGCAGAACAGAAAAATAAGGTTGTCCGCAATAATAGCATTGTGTCGGTGGATGCCGCGCTCACTGGTTCAGTAATCAACGCAGAATTAGTCTGGCGAGAAGCTTAAAAGCTCAAGGTCGAGTGCGTAGTTTGTATAGGATATTTTTTGTTCGCTTTTATAGGCATGCACATTTATTGAATATCCCGACTGCACCGAGCAAGGCTGTGTGTTGTATTTGTCTCCGTGAAGAGGACGTTTTGCAAATTGATTGGGCGACTTTTGCGGCTTTTGCACCAAAACCTGGTAAAAATCGAAGAACTCTTTTATTCGGCTGTGGGGATTGGTACTGATTTATCTTTGTTGGAGGCGGTTTAAAGGCTAGGACATTTCAGCTTGCCTAGCCTAGACACCTTACCTTAATGTACATAGTTCATGAATTAGCATTTCCATCACGCACAGGTGGAATCATTGAGGGCTTATACTACGTCAGCGTTTTCACGGATGTACTGTGTGTTCTTACAAACGCTTATCCGTTTGTGTGCCAGATAAACTGCTGTTCTATGGGATTTATGTGTGTAACTTGTTATTAAAGTCGCCTGTGGCACACACAGGCACACACAGCGGCCACCTTTTCTCAGCCGCTCCTTTCATCCCATATAACTCCACCACACCTTCATCTTCCAATAACATCAGTCTCTCGTAGATCTTGAAGTGGCACTTCCGTACCGCAATGGCGGGAGCCTCAAGGATGCCCACGGAGGAGGGCGTCACCAAGCTGCAGCCATGGCGGCACATGGTACTGACTGCAAACTTCTCCATCCGCTTCATTGTCTTCGGGCTGATGAAGTCTTATGGGCTTCTCATCCCGTACCTGGCCGTGGAACTAGCCTCGAGCTACGCAATTGTGGGCCTTATCGTGACGTTGCAGCTAGCAGTTACCTTACTGGCATGTGAGTATACGCCTTGGTTATACTCGATATGAGTGCCACCCGGTTGCTGGATTTGTAGATTATTGCCGTGAAGATTAAAGCTCACGGACAATTATAAGTTTGAGGCTTGCAGACGAAGGTCACCTCTGGCAAGCTTGGTGGGTAACTAGTACTCTCACTCTCAAGTGCCATATCTTGTGACGTTGGTGACCATGAATTGCCAGGCCTTCTCTTTTAATTCCCAGTCTAAGAAGCTCAATCTTCTTAAGCCTAGTCGAAGTTGCAATGCTCTGCAAAAACGTTACTAGTACTAGGTGTTAAAAAATGACACCTTTGAAAACAATTGAATGTTGACAAACGCAATAAAACTGAAATTTAGGCACCATGAAGCCAGTGAATGCCAATTATTTTAAAAACAGATTTTGTTATATTTCGCTACATTCATTGTAATATTCCTTGAAATATTTAATAAAACTTTCACTTTTGGATAAATTTGTAGCTCAAGATTTGCGTGTATCAGATGATTAATTCAAAACATAACAATGCCCATTGTGCATTACACATGTCAACCAACAAAGTCTTTTCTGCGGGAAGCATGTATTATTTCTGACAATGCTAACGGATCGACGGGTGTGATATCCAATGGTCATTTCTAAAATACCTGGCAAAAACAAGTTTAGGCCCAAATTTGTCCAAAAATGAAGATCCCATTAAATAATCAAGGTATTACAAAAAAAGTAATTTATGAATTGTCACGAAATCTGCTTCTACAAATATGACATAATTTGATTTTTTAATGCGTAAATTGCTCTTTGATTGGACTTCTTAGTGTTTTGTATTCATTTTCAAAAGTGTCAAAAGTGTATGGCTTTTGTGTGTATTGATTGGGAAATAAGCGTAATATTGATTATTAATAATAATAATAATAATAATAATAATAATAATAATAATAATAATAAATTCTTAGAGACGCATAATACCATTCAAATAGTCTCTCTGCGTGTAAACGTACAAATTTACTATGTTCGAATTTGAAAATGACCAATAATTAAGAAACAGATTCGTCTTTAGTGTTGATTTGAATTGCGCGAAGTCTGTCAATGATCTAACGCCTTGGGGGAGGTTGTTCCGTAATTTAGGTGCCGTATTTGCAAAAGCTCTATCACCGAATGTCTTAGATTTTACACGAATTTCAGAGAGAATTTTTGATTTTTTTTTAATTTTTTTGATTGAAAATGAAGATTACGTACGACTAGGCTGGTATCGTTTGATGAGTTCAGTAAGATAGATAGGCATTTGAATACAAGAGTGAGGATTTTAAACTGAACACTAGCCCTTGTCGGAAGCCAGTGGAGACTACGTAGGATCGGAGTTATGAGTTCAGATTTCCTTTATCGCGTCTCAACCCTTGCCACTGAATTCTGTACATGTTGGAGTTTATTTAGTTGAGTCTCAGAGATTCCAAGAAACAGACCATTATTGAAATCCAGGCAACTAATATAAGTGCGTAAACGAACCTCTGTGTGGTCGCTTTATCCAAAAAATGCCGAATCTTCCCAATCCTATGTAGTCCAATGGCAGCCGATTTACAAATATCATCAATGTGAGTGTTCATACTCACATCATCCTGAACAATAACTCCCAGGTCACGTGCTTTTGAAACTGACAGAACGGGAATATCAGAGACCGTTATTGACAGCGATGGTTGTAATATATCACGAAGTTTTACATGCACAACTTCAGTTTTAACTTTAAGATGTTTTGCAGTGACCACCCCTGTATTTCACACAAACACGATTCAATTTGAGCTATTACCATGATTACTGTGGCACGACTAGTACATTGTGGTATTGAGACATGAATTCGGGTATCATCAGCATATTATATCATTTTCCGGATGCCACACTTCTCTATTAAATTTTCCAATGGAGAATTTAATAGAATTTAAAGTACTTTCCAATGCAGACCACCTTTTTCCTTGTCCACAAGTATGTCTCGTTGTTAATTTTACTGTTTAAAACATTTTGGTCAAGATTATCTTTCGACGAAACTCAAGGAACGACTTATCAACACAATCCCAGACAATTTCACCATAATCATGATAATCAAAATGTCGTAAAGTGATACTATCATATGTCAACTTGAATGTTTGTTGATTTACCGTCAAATATCGTAATCTGCCCATAACTGAAACCATTTTGTCAAATGTTCCAACACATGAGTATGCTCAATATGGAAGTTCCATTTCCAGAACATGAAAGTAACGATTTTGAATGTCCGACCTCATGAACATCGTGGTTTAATAATTTTATTGTAAGCATTGCATTAATACCAATCTTTCTTGTCCAAAATCCCACGATCGGGTCCTGCGATTCGGCCAGTCGTAAAGTCGAGCGACTGATCGGATCGTGTCGTCGGCCGTGATCTAAGACCACCGCAAACGACACATTACGACTGGCTGAATCGTAGGACCCGATCGTGGGATTTGCGCAAGAAAGTGACGTCACATTTTCAGTCGTAGGCCCAATACGATGGCAGGATCGTGGTAACATCTACGGTGGCCTTAAGACCAAAACGCATGTTGATCATGATAATCTATCTTCAATTTATTACCACTGGTGCATTCCTCTTGTTGATCTAGATTTTGTTTTATAATTGGTTATTCAATACTGCTTGTAAGTGTTTGTTTGTATCTTTATGAGACAGGTCAATGACTGGAATGAACTCAGATGTGAAAGGGTTTTCTTGAGTTCAAAATGTCTTAAACCTCTAAAGTTTGATATCAACAATATTTACTTGGCACAATTATTCGTCGAAAGAACTTTCATGATCGAAGGCTCTATATATATCACCCCAATTCGCTCGTATGTGCAGCCTTTTGTTTAGGCCTAAGAGGCATTTTATCGGTTAGCTATTTCTTTGTACTGGGAAGCGATGAAAAACTAATTTGCAGCACATTACATCTATTCTAATTTCCCTGTCAACAAACCAAGGAGAAAGAAACGATTGAAATAAAGTATGCAATACCTTTCGACCTGAAAGAAAATAGACAATCATCAAAATACTGGCGTCAATCACCTAACGTCAAGACATGTACATTCGACCTAAAAAAACACATAGTGCTACGCGTTTAAAAAAAAAACACCTTTTCACCTTTGATTGAAAATAACTCAAAGGTAAGCTTCATTTGACGCTCTCCACCAAGACTTTTCGGTTCCCCTGCGTTTTCCGCGATTACAGATTTCTTTATGTGATTTACAGATTACACCCTAAATATCAATGCTCTTACCGCATTTAATAAAACGTCATTTCGTGATGCTCCGTGCAGCCACATTTGCATTCTGTTTGCAGTCATATTCGCTTCCGGTCTCATACTAGTTTACTAGACCGGAACCGGAAATGACCTCAAACAATAGTAAATCCGGAAATGTCGCTGCTTGGTGTATTATGGTACACCCTTACCCTACATGCGGTATAGGACACTGACTGCCACTTTTGCTTCCCTAGGCCCTTTCGCCAACATGGTACTCCAGCGATTTCCCAGCCGTACGGTTTCTAACATTGGATCCTGCGTTTGCGGGATTGCATTCGTCGGGGTGGCGTTCGCCAGGGATGCTTGGTCCATGGGTTTCTGTGTGTTCTTAGCAGGTAATTGAGCTTCACGCATCACGTGCATGCCCAAGTCACCCCCTTATAATAAACCAACAGTAACCCATGCGTATGCTGTATGCTATACACGCACATGTGTGATCTCCATACCCCACGGCTAGATATTGGCGCAGCGTTCGGTGGCGGTCCTATCACCATAGGTCAATTTGCAACAATCGCGATTTTGCGCGCACGTGATCCAGCAGCAATTTTCGATACGCTACGTCCATTATACACATAATGAGTTGTGCGCGCACATGTGTGTGAGCATTGCAGCATAGCCCTACTGACGATCGTGCTCTTCTAATTTACAATAGACATTTGCTTCGTTAATATATTAATAAGCCCCAAAGAGTAAACAAGCGTCCCCCGATGCACTCAATTCATTTCATTAAATTCAATAATGGTTTATAAATAATAATAATAATAATAATAATAATAATAATAATAATAATAATAATAAAAGCACGCATGACAGCTGTACACTGAATTGAGCATAGATTTAAAAACCTAAAGCATCAATAATGTTAACCCGTTCCTTACCGAGCCCGCGGACTGACTCAGATATTAAGCAGCATGACTTCCACGTAATCTGATGTTCGAACAATATACGACAAGCTATGAATAAAACTCAAATCCGTTAAAGGGCTCATTTAAGCCTCACCCCTTTAGTTAATACAGTTTAATACATGGTAAATATTGGTATCATAACTGAACCATGGTTCACATTCATTTAAAAAGGTCCGGATGCTAATTGATGAAACACATGACTCTCATAATTATCTTTGCAGGTCTGTGTTTTTCGCTGCCTTTCCAGTACATGGTCGTTATGCTGAGAGACCATTACCGCGAGTTCTTTGGTTTCGCGAACTCCGTGAGTCACAGCGGGTCCGCCCTGGGTTCTCTGTTCCTCCCTTACCTGACTTCGTTTCTCTACGAAGCATACGGCATCAGAGCAACCCTGCTCTGCCTCGGTGGCATCACCCTGAACATCGTTCCTCTCGGGCTGGTCCTCAAGCCGCCTCGAGAGATGGGTACGACCATCAAGGCAGCTACATCGACATGCGATAACCCTCCGAACGCTGCTGAGACTCCGTCATGCTCTCATGATCCTTTAGAAGCATCGTCCGGAGATATCCTGGCAGACAGCCCGCCCTCAGCGATCAAATCGAACAAGAAGCTCGATAGAACATTATCAGACGGTGCAATGGGCATGCTGGGAGTATCTGACAGCGCAAGCACGTCTTCTGGTGATTCGGACGGTGAGGTGGACTGTGACGTTTCCTCAAGTGGTGATCACACGCAGATTGGAGACTCTTTTGGCTCTGCCCAATCAAACACCAGACGATCCGGGGATGTAGTAAAAGATATACTATAGGAGGAATTCGTACTCCTCCTTCGTGACGACAAGACCGATGAAGAGATTATTGACAAACAATCAGAGTCCCTGCCCACTCAATCTTCCTGGTCACGAGAGAGTCACGGAAGTAACCGAAGTGGCTTTTTTGTGAATATTTGGCGAGATCTCGTGAGGTTTTTCCTAGCGGCCATCGG
The DNA here is from genome assembly GCA_963669155.1 of Arbacia lixula. Classification (NCBI taxonomy): domain Eukaryota; kingdom Metazoa; phylum Echinodermata; class Echinoidea; order Arbacioida; family Arbaciidae; genus Arbacia; species Arbacia lixula. The sequence continues at coordinate 17,835,372 of OZ022597.1, forward strand.
CTATGAGTCGCTCCGGGATGAGCTGGCGTTCTGCTTGGTTTTCTTCCCATGCCGATTTTTCTTGGACGTAGCATACCTGGGATGGCTTATTTTCATGGCGTCTTACGCCCTCTCCGTCGGGGTGGCAGAAACCAAGACGGTATACCTTCCTATCGCTGCCTCTATTGGAGGTATCCTTAGCCGGTTTACATTAGGCATGCTCCTGAACTGCAAACCACACCTGAGTTCAGCTACCTTCGCTTTCTGTATCCTACTGTCCGCTGTGGCGCTTGTCAGTTACACGATAGACGCCTCCCTCTCAAATCTAATCGTGTGGTCGTTTATCTCTGGGTACGGCCTATTTGGTGCAACGTCACTCTACTACGCAATGCTGGCTGATCATGTAGCTTCACGTAACTTTGCAGGAGTGCTCGCAGGTGCTTGTTGCTGCAGTGGTCTGGGCGTTTGCATCTCCGGCTCCCTATCAGGTATCACCACTCTTACTACTCACGATTTGGCGGCTCTTCGTCGATATTCGGTATCGATATCCCACCGTCAAATTTACACAATAGAATAAAACAATTCCCGGTAAAACAAAAATTTCCACGAATTTGGCCAACGGAAGGAAGAAACTTGACCTTAAATAGACCAGAACGATATTTCTGCATACATTTGGTGGCGTGATAAAATTATCAAACATAGTAAATAGTATTACGACCTGTTAAAGAAGAGTTATCAAATCATTCTATTGTTTCGTTATTAAAGTATGATTGATTCAAAATGGTGAAAAAAGTGATGACATTGATGCCAAGACATCTTTTAGGCATTTATATAATGAGAAATTATAAAAGTTGAAACAAACTTGGTGTGTGATACATTTATACCATCCATTGTTGGTGGTGGGCTTCGCGTGAACATGTGTGTAAAGGGAGGTTAACATAATAGGAGTGTGGGCTCATGCAGTAATATAAGTAAAAAGGGCCATTTTATCTCTCTTTCTTATCAACGCATGAATAAGAGCATACAGGAATACGTTTTTGTCACAACGCAGGTGAATGACAAATGTAACTTGAAGTAGCAATAGAATAAGCTATTCCCGGCAAAACAAAAATCTCCACGAATTTGGCCAACGGAAGGAAGAAACTTGACCTTAAATAGACCAGAATGATATTTCTGCATACATTTGGTGGCGTGATAAGATTATCAAACATAGTAAATAGTATTACGACCTGTTAAAGAAGAGCTATCAAATCATTCTATTGTTTCCTTATTAAAGTATGATTGATTCGAAATTATGAAAAAAAGTGATGACATTGATGCCAAGACATCTTTTAGGCATTTATATAATGAGAAATTATAAAAGTTGAAACAAACTTGGTGTGTGATACATTTATATCATCCATTCTTGGTGGTGGGCTTCGCGTGAACATGTGTGTAAAGGGAGGTTAACATAATAGGAGTGTGGGCTCATGCAGTAAAATAAGTAAAAAGGGCCATTGTATCTCTCTTTCTTATCAACGCATAAATGAGAGCATACAGGAATACGTTTTTGTTACAACGCAGGTGAATGACAAATGTAACTTGAAGTAGCAATAGAATAAGCTTTTCCCGGCAAAACAAAAATCTCCACGAATTTGGCCAACGGAAGGAAGAAACTTGACCTTAAATAGACCAGAATGATATTTCTGCATACATTTGGTGGCGTGATAAAATTATCAAACATAGTAAATAGTATTACGACCTGTTAAAGAAGAGTTATCAAATCATTCTATTGTTTCCTTATTAAAGTATGATTGATTCAAAATGATGAAAAAAAAGTGATGACATTGATGCCAAGACATCTTTTAGGCATTTATATAATGATAAATTATAAAAGTTTAAACAAACTTGGTGTGTTATATTTATATCATCCATTGTTGGTGGTGGGCTTCGCGTGAACATGTGTGTAAAGGGAGGTTAACATAATAGGAGTGTGGGCTCATGCAGTAATATAAGTAAAAAGGGCCATTTTATCTCTCTTTCTTATCAACGCATGAATAAGAGCATACAGGAATACTTTTTTGTCACAATGCAGGTTAATAACAAATGTAACTTGAAATAGCAATAGCTTAAAATATAGAAAGACGCAATTCACCGTCTCTGCACGGATGAAATGTCTAAATCAACATTGACATAAGTAACGTGCATAGTCAACTGTGTGCATTGTTGGTGACAGAATGGAAACTGTGACCTTTAAAAAAAAGAAAGGTGGTAAATCGCGTGCTACTATTATTTATATTCCCTTTCTACGCCTCTCATTCCTTCCTGTATAAATATTGTTGATTTTGCTGTAAAAACACAAAATCCCAAACACAATGTGTAATTAATTTTATGCCTTATTTCCCTCGAGCGGGTGACTTACCTATAGTCATCTGAGCCCACGTGAACAGGTATCATTTTTTTTTTAAGTGGACAGTCTTAGTGATTGCCTTTTTTGCCCTCTACTCTTTCACCCAGGTCTGATGTATGACGTCACTCACTCCTTCCCCTTCACGTTCCAAATCCTAGGGGGTGTGCTGGCCGTAACGGGCGTGACCACAGTCACGTGTCTATGTCACAAGCGGAAGGACTTCAACTCGACAGTGTAGAACTCATTAATCATGAACCCTTCTTGTGCCAAGTCAAATGCTGCTCTATGGGTTCTGTGAGCCTTATGAGTGAAGAAAATACACGCATGAAGGGTTATCCATTCCTGTACCAGATACAATGTTTCTTTCTGAAAATTGTCTACATAAATGGTGAACAAAATACACAATTATGGCACTTAGGGAGTTACTCATTATGATTGTAAATAGATACGTCAGTAACTGAGAATCAGTATTTATATAATTTTATATACTATATAAATACTATATATATAAATATATATATATATATATTTAATATATATATATATATTTAATGGTTAAATGAAATGATATATATTCAAGCATGTATAGAAAGAACACTAGAGAAAGACAATACATTCGGTCCTTTCAAACAGGTGATCTTAAAGGGCATATACTGTACTGGGAAGGCAAAAAAGCCTTCAAAATATAATTGTTAGCAATCTTCTTGCCAATAGTCTTAAATTCATGTATTGTCCATTTTGGAAGCTTGCTGACAGTCATTTGCCCTCAAATGATCCATATATGGAATTATTAGTGATTAATGATGAAATCCTCAAAATGTTCGGGCCGAACATTTGGGGGATTTCTGATTCAATCACTCATTACTCCGAATGTAGATCATTTGAGGTCAAATAACTTTCAGCAAGCATCTAAAATAGCCAATACATGAATTTGAGAACATTTGCAAGAAGAATGCTAACAAATATATATCGAAGGCTTTTTTGCCTTCCCAGTACAGTATATGCCCTTTAATGAAAAGTTTACTTTAAATGAGGTTTTATTGAGAACAGATGTTACAGGGGAAAATAAATATGGTCTTTATAGACAGGTGGCCGTTGTTTGTAACTTGACAATAAAGCAAGTTTCACTGTGTAAAACAATGACTTCCAATTGTAAGGCTTGTAATATTCATATAAATATTATAGCATTTGTTGATGATGTGAATTGTGAGAGATCTATTCGATATAATACATTGCGAAATTTTTTATTAGTGCAAGGATGTTTCACCACTGGATATCCAGCTGCCGTTTAATTAATGCAGGTTCATTGTATTCTCCTTCTAGTCACAAAAGAACGCTTTACAAAGATTTTCTCTTTCATCTCCCATGTTCAAACCCGCCGATTCTTTGGATGATTTTTGCCTGGATTTGACGTATTTGGGGCAATATCCTCACCCCATATGCTTGTATCAAATTTCGTATTCGCTTGTCCTTAAAGGGTTACTAAATTAGAAAAACAAGTTCCCACTAATCTATGTAAATTTTTCCTCTAAAAACGAATTTCACGTTCGTTTGGCGCAATAAAGTCTTATTTTGACGAAAATTTGAAAAAAAAACAAACGCACGCCTGCAGTGACGTCAGAGAAGTCAAAATGCCATGAATGCCAACGGCGTGAATAAAATATTTTATTCACGGCGTTTAAACAATACGCTACCAATGGCAACCCCAAAGCATTTCCGAGGTTTGTCCGAGTACAAACAATTAAGATATTCGAAGTGCATTCCATCCATTGAATCTGAATGACAAGATACAGGTCAATGCGATAACGCGTTGTTACGCAATTAAGGGGAAAGTTATGAATACATTACGAAAATGGTCTATGGTTTACTTCCGTTCAATCTATGGAATTTTGACTTCTCTGACGTCACTGGAGGCTTGCGGGTTTTTTTTTTGTTCAAATTTTCGTCAAAATGAGATTTTCTTGCGGCAAAGAAATGTGAAATTCGTTTATAGTGGATAATTTTACATAGATTAGTGGGAACTTATTATTCTCATGTAGTAACCCTTTATCAAGCACTTAGTGACCAAATTAAAAGTTCAGCAGCGGTAGGTGAAATGTATGGATGTATAGGAATGCGTATGACCTATTATAAAATCAAGGTGAACGTGACGCAATCGCGTATGCATCATATTGTTGAAAGCAACTGCTAGTCATGAATATTAAGTGGCGGCATCAAACCTTGTTCAAAGCGATGTTTATCCATGTGCTTAAATATCCTTGATTAGTGTAACTATATCAGCAATGTGTATATATGCTTTTAAAAAGGTATTATTCTTAAAATGCTAAAAAAATGTGTGTAATTGTGTGTAAATAACCTGCAATACATATTTTTTTATTTTCACGTTGATCGTGAATGTTCGTTAAGCTTTTACTAAATACCTCTCGTGTAGATCTTCTTCTTCTTACTCTTCTTCTTCTTGTTCTTCTTCTTCTTCTCTCTCTCTCTCTCTCTCTCTATTTCTCTCTCTCTCAGTATTTCCCCCTCTCTCGTTCACTTTTCTCTCTCCACATGCTCTATGTCTCTTATTATTCTCTGTCTCTGTCTCTCTGATTTCTCCTCTCTCTTCTATTTATTTTTTCTTCCCCTTTCTCTTAGTCTCGTGTTTTCTCTTCAAGAACACCCTCCCTCTCTTCCTCAACGTCTGTTCGTTTATGTCGTATTAAAAACACACTTTGTCACTCTCGGTGTGTCCACACCTGTAAAATGAAATGATAATGGAATCCATACATCCATCCATTGTTTTCAGCTGCATTTACAAAGCGTTTTTTTTTTAATAAATGAGGAAGTATACATAACACTTCGTTAAAATAAAAAAAGGATGCTATCAAAATTGGCCAACGGCATGCCTGTAACCCCATATGATGTACGCAATAGGTAAAGATAATAACTGTAATGATCGAGTATTAAAGGAAGCGGATGATATGATACGTGTCATTTCCTGGCTATCTGTATTATGCTACACTGGCCCCACAATCACAACAACAAAAAAACATTACACAATTCATACACAACTCATAACTGATTCTCTGTAATCCCATCCCCAAGAATGCTGCTTCTGACTGATTTACAATGTTTGTACCGTAAAAGCACGACCACATTAAAGTAGTCGTAGAAGCGTGGTTTACACATACTGCTCATTGATGTTGCCTGAATATCGTGGACCCTTTACATACTCTATGCGCCGTGCATGTCGGGTCTAAGTAGTGATGAACAATCAGTAGGACGACATTGAGATACATACAATTTTATGATTTCATACGAGTAAGTTTGATTTTGAAATCCTCAACAGCAACCACAGAGGTATTGGAGAAGTAACATTTCGTGACATGTACAGTCACCAACATAAATCTAGACCTTTGCTGACGAAATATATGTACAAGGTTTAAGCGATTGCTACTGCACAAGGATGTCATATTCATAGTAAAATAGGCGCTCGTATTGACATGATTGATATATGAAATACATACAAGGAAAATCAAACGTCGATTAACAGTTTAATGTTTATATTACCATGAAAATATGTCTATGTCGACAACACCAAATATATATATCATATCCTGATAGAATGCAGCCACGCGGTATTACTAAAAGTTGACTCTTTTTACAAATGGAATGCATGAGTATACTCTCACCATTAACACATTCAAAGCAGATATACACTATGTACACTGTCTCAATGCGTAGCATTTTGTATTCCACGCATTACTCTGGTTTTACAACAATATTCAATAAGAAGTTTACTTCTAACTTCAAATTGTAAATGTGTACAATACGTTAAGCACTGTCCACTTCCAACTCTGCTTTTCACAATAATTGTGATGTGCGTGCTTGTGAGGAATATAATCTCACAGACTTGGAGAGACTTCGTGCTCGTTCATTCAGAAGTATTGTAGTCGCATACAAAGCTAGATGGGAACTGTGGGTAGTCAATACAGATTTCAATAATCATATGATATATACAAGTCATTGCAAGGCACCAAGGTAGTAACTAAGAAAAAACTTTCATTTTGAGAAGATAAAATAGCATCAGCCCAGTTTGCAGACACGTGGTCCGTTTCGGCACCTAAAACATGATGGGGTTTGGTAAGATCAGACTAGAAGGTAATTTTCTCTTTTGTGTCCTGATACATCACCGTACAATATGGCCGTATGCTTAATGAGACTCATTACCAACTAGCAGTAATGGTCGTCCCTGCACGAAATCGTAAACAAATACGTTATAACACGGAAAAATCAACGATATAGTGGCAAAAAAGCGAAAAAAAGCTCAATTGATCAAACACAGATCGAACACAAATGTGATAAATGTACATTTCTTATAGGCAAACGAGCGCTCTCGTTGATATTCCCGTATATTCTTGTTACATAGGTTTACAAAAGGGTCATTAAATATCTTTGCAAAGCTAGTTTACGGTGCATCGCCCAAGGTATATACAAATGATCCAGCTGAACTAACAAACCTAGTAATTGGTATACTGTAGCTGCAATAGTCATCACAAGGCAATAAGTATGTGGTAAAGTGATATTAATCATCACAGGTCTTTTACAAACAATAGCATAATACACGGACATTAATGATAATCTCTCACTATAAAAATGAATTGCTCGAGTGAATATTGAGCATTGAACATTGCCTTACGTTTAATATACATGTACACAATATACGCATGTACGATACAATTCCATTGACTATTGTTAAGTGTGCCGATTTTGTACCGTCACGTTTGGTGATAAAAACAATAGATAAATCATTGCGAACGAGATGACAGTGCATAAATCAATGAAACGTAACTTCAGAGAACTTCTAAGAAATACATCACAGTTCATTTGAAAAAATATATATACATCTTAGGACACAAACGTACACAATATTGACACATACTCTATTTGAAAAGAACAGCAAAATATCATAAAATAGGTGTACAAAAACATTAAAAACATGTTCAAATATTTTCTAGGATAAAATTCAGTCTTTTAAACTGTACAGCAGGAGAGGGTTTTCGAAAGTAGAAAATAACAATAAGTTAGAAAACACATTCGTTCTGAAAATGTTCATCTTCTTGCGTAAAGCTAAGCTTCAAATCTTCTTGTCTTGTCGCCCTCTCTTGACGTCTGTATGTACAGTTATTGAGTGGACACTCGATCCATAATCATGATAATGGTTTGTGTGTATGGGCAGTGATCTAGTTATGTGGAGTTGAGATTTTAGACGGATTCATTTCAACTCTTACATCATAATGAAGATGATGATTCCTTCATTGAAAAGGTCTTTTATCACAATAAATACTACAAGTAAACAACATCTTGAAATGAGCCTATTTGTTACATGTAGGTTCAGATTATCTGCAAATAATGAGTCTCTTTTAACGTTTTTTTTAACCATAATTATCAAAACAGATCTTCACATTCACACAGTTACTTATGACTACACCAATACTATGAACGACTTTCATGAAACAACTTTGGTCTCATCCCAAAGCATTCTGTAAACAAACAAGGGTTTTAGATCTCTCTTCTAAATTGATATTGTATAACGTAATGTAAATGAGTAGAAACACCATTGTTAACGTTACAGGACCGCACACGCTATTCGATCTGCCCGTATGAAAGGCGACTCTCTACATAAAGAGGCAGTTATTAACATGTAACACCAGTGAGAGGGGCCGGGATCTTACAGAAGATGTGAAGTTTGTTATAATCGGATACAGCGATCTCCCCCGTCGAGAATTCCCCGATAGCGCACACATTGACAGGGTAATCAACGAGGACTCTCCTGACGAGCCTCAGCTGATTCGTGTACAGATCGACACTCACCCGACCAGCCTTCCCCCATCCAATCAGGATGTTGTCATCCTGCAGCACAGCAACGCGCGCATAGAAGCCCTTATTGCTGACGTCATACATCACATTGCCCTCTCCATCTACCACTCTGACTGATGAGCGATCACTCAGTACCAACATCTCGCTGTGATTCATGGTGCAGACTGTCCTGGGTTCATACCCAGGACAAGGGATCTCCCTCACTGGTGGCCCACCCACAGGAGTAAAGACGCGTACTACCTTAGCATCCTTACACCCTACATATATATGATCGCATCCATCGACATCCATACCTCCGTATGTATCAACCCTTTGAAACGATACTGCATTGCATTTCTCCCACGTCTGTGTGTAGAGAGATATGTAACCATTTAAATAACGTACTACGTATCGTCCATCATGTATGACAGACACATGATTGACAAGCATTCTAGACAGCCTTATCTCAAGTGATTCATTCACAGTGCACACCTTTATAAACCCCAAATCTTTTATATCACTCATATTCGTAGTTCGAATACAAGGATAATACCCCACCACCATCCTGCCATCATGCGTAGCTGCCAAGCTCTGCACTTTCACGTCACTGAGGGCCAGCTCATTCCTCTTTTTCAGGCGCCACTGCTGTTTGAGGCTCAGCTCACCCAGAATGTGCGCATTATCAATCATGTAAGGAGTGAAAGTCAGACACGCCACTCGACGCGCAACTTTTTTCGGCTTATCCCAGTCTTCCGTGTTCGCACTTGCTAACAATTCTTGTAACCTACAACACAGATTATCATGGACAGATAATGTCTGTCCTTCGATCACATTTTCTACTCCCTTCCCGATCAAATCATTAGCACTGCTGATGCATGCGACATTCAAATCTCGTTTCTCCCTAATTTTGCGCACTTCTGCTCTGAACTCCTCTCTATACGCGTTACACTCCTTGACGAGATCATCTCGCTTCTTTGTGAACATTGTGAAGTGTTGGTTAGCTGTATCCCACGCTTTGTTTATTTGTGATATGATCTCGTCAAGAGTGGGTTCAACTTTTGTCAGCCCCTCGCCCCTTAAATCAATGTCATGCGTTGCATCACTTGGGATCGATTCCATGAACGCTTTCACCTGGCGTTGAATGGATGCAATCCTATCGTTCACTGTCTTCATGTACTTTGTCACATCTTCAATTTCATGTTCGGACCCACCGTGATCAATCACACGACATCTGACACACACAGGTATTTTACATGACGTGCAAATCCATTCTTTTTCTTCCTGAGGATGTTTTGCGCAAGTTTGCTTGATCTTCACTTTCCCACTAACGACGTCATCAATGCTTACTAATACGTGACGTGCAGTAAGTTTGATCTTCCCGTGATCATCGACGCACGATTCACACAAATAGTGACTGCATTTCTCGCAGTAACACAGTGCCGGTGATTTAGTGTTATCTTCGATGTTACAGACTGTGCAGATCTGTACGCCAGATTTAACATCCGCAATCATCGACTTGAGAGGAATGTTTGTTTGGAGCTTCGAGACATCGCTGTGTTCCAACGATGTTGCCTCGCGACAGAGCGGGCATGCTAGCTCGATCTTTTCCTTCTGTGATTTTAAAAGTTGTTGCAAACATCTCTCACAGAAAGTGTGAGAGCATGCCAGCAGCTTTGGCTCCTCCATTACCTGCAAACATACACAGCATTCCAAGCCCTGCACCTCGACGGTATGTCTGGTGGCCATGGCGAAATCTGTGAAGTGAACACAAACATGAAATTATACTTGTTGAAATAAAAGTGGAGCTATGTGATTTTCTTACAAAGCCTGGCATTCGTCGATACTTTACGAAAAACAATCGTGACATGGTGAAACAAAATGGAGGATGAGGTGAAGAAGCAGGAGAAAAAAAAAATGAAAGAAGGAAAGGTAAAACCAAAAAGACTCATGATGAAGCTTTAGGATATCGGATAACGTAGAGATGAAAGGAAAGAAGATTTTTAATTGGATTTACATATTAACAATGATTTGAAGAAGAGCAGCATATATTCAGTGATCCTCAGGCCTTCCAATAACATAGGATTTAAAAATGAGGTGATAAGAGATTCTTAGTGGATACCTGTATACATATTTACAATAAATTAAACAAAATATAAATACTGTGATCCTCAGACCTTTCTCCCCAAACCCAGGCTGATACACATGTATGAAAGTAACCACACTGATACAAGTCATAGTAATAATCATCCAAGAGCAGAAAGGAGAGGAAGATGGAGATATGGAAGGAAGAGGATGAGAAGAAGGAGAGTGAAAGAGGGAGAGAGAGTGGAATATGTGGAGATAGAGAGAGAAGGAATGCCAAATAGAGGTGGGATCATTCAATCTCTAAAGATTCAATATCATTAAGATTAAATACCGATAATACGTTTCCACCTATGTCTTATCATTACCATTGTACAAGGGGGGGGGGGGGTATTTAAGTAATATGGTTGCAGGAAAATCCGTACACTTAAGAAAATCAAGGATGCCCTTGAGACAATGTAGTAATACAAACATAATATCGCGCCTATAAAGACCAGAGAGAACACAACAATGGCCATTGTGCGCCACACCTGTCATCTCAGTGTCATTGATAATGCATGATCTATATGGCAGAACAGACCTGATAACTAAAACACACACACACATCTCTCTCTCTCTCTCTCTCTCTCTCTCTCTTTCTCTCACTCTCTCTCTCTCTCTCTCTCTCTCCATCTCTCTCTCTCTCTCTCAGCTCTGTTTCCATCCAATTCAATCATTTACTCTATCATCACCACCCTCCCTTATCTCTCCATCTCACCCCCCCCCCCTCTCTCTCTCTCTCTCTTTATTTCATCATTTTTGCTGGCGCCACACCCCCTTTCTCTCTATAGCGTCTATGAAGATTTCAAATAATGCCAATCTTACCTTGTTCAGCTAATAATGAATGTTGCTCTGCATTCAAACTTCAGCTTTCATGTACCACGCACAAACTAAAAATACGGGTGCTGTGACGACAGCTCCTTTTGGTCTTCCCCTGATTGCCTGAAGGATGGTAATATTAAGACGAATGCTCCTTCGGTCTAGGCATATATAAAGTATATTGTATCTTGATTCGGCTCACTTTAACACAAGGTTCGTGTAAGTTCTGATGCCAAAGTCAAACTACTAAAAGACAGCTGAAACAATAGCGTCGACCATGTACTGTGCATTCAGTATGGAATGATACAACATACATGATTTCGCTCTAATAATAAACATGGTAAAATGTTTAGTCTTGGCTCGCGTGTATGACTCAACCACTGTTGTGCTGTTTTTCTTCCTGTGCAGGAGACCAGAGTTCATAACATGTTTCCTGTCTTTGTTGCCTGATTTCTGATGACACCTTGATCGTGCTATCACGGACCCTCTATGATATTGCGAAACATACGTTTATTCTGATGCACATTTTTACAACACGTACACTCTGGAAACGTTAGTTCCTTCTAGGAATCATAGGAATAAGAAGCAATTGATACTTGGTGTGTGACACCAAACATTTTATGGGATCTGTTTATATATCTTTGACACAAATGCACCAATAGCTAGCTCATAAAGATTTCAAGTAGGTGATGGTAGTGGTAAAGATTATGGGAACCGTAACCATGGTGTAATTTATTACCCCCCCCCCCCCTAAATGCAAATAAAGGCAAATCAGCGACAGCGACAACAACCGTAACCATTGCAAAATCATATTGGCATCATCACGGGTCCTATTCTGAGTTGATTTTGTTATTACGTGGAGGATCTACATAATAGGTATCAAGTTGAAATCAAACAATCCATGTCAAACGAGAACGGGACCTATAATCATGGCAGCCATTACCACTAAGACGTGTCCAGACTTTATCCTATTATTGTGGTTGCAACAATGAACACGCAAAGGGATAGATCAATTCACCCATCACTATGGATTGTAGGCTTCCAGGGAATAAAATGAGACCCTGATGTTGCGAAACCTCTTCGTTGGCTCAATGTTTATGTAGACAGGCACGTGTTCTCTGGAGGGTACTAAGCCCAGACAATCCCTGTACCTCCCCCCCCCCCCCGCCACTCCCACCATCTCTCTCTATCTCCCCCCCCTCTCTCTCTCTCTCTCTCTCTCTCTCTCTCTCTCTATATATATATATATGTGTGTGTGTTGAAAAAAAAGTAATAAGACATTGATGCTAAGACATCTTTTAGGCATTTATATTAGAAATTATAAAAGTTTAAACAAAACGGGTGTGTTATATTTATACCATCCATTGTTGGTGGTGGTGGGGCTCGCGTGAACATGTGTGTAAAGGGAGGATAACATAATAGGAGTGTGGGCTCATGCAGTAAAATAAGTAAAAAGGGCCATTTTATCTCTCTTTCTTATCAACGCATAAATAAGAGCATACAGGAATACGTTTTTGTTACAACGCAGGTGAATGACAAATGCAACTTTAAGTAGCAATAGCTTAAAATAATAGAAGGACGCAAGTCACCGTCTCTGCACGGATGAAATGTCTAAATCAACAATGACATAAGTAACGTGCATAGTCAACTGTGTGCATTGTTGGTGACAGAATGGAAACTGTGACCTTTAAAAAAAAGAAAGGTGGTAAATCGCGTGCTGCTATTATTTATATTCCCTTTCTATGCCTCTCATTCCTTCCTGTATAAATATTGTTGATTTTGCTGTAAAAACACAAAATCCCCAACACAATGTGTGATTAATTTTATGCCTTATTTCCCTCGAGCGGGTGACTTACCTATAGTCATCTGAGCCCACGTGAACAGGTATCATTTTTTTTTTAAGTGGACAGTCTTAGTGATTGCCTTTTTTGCCCTCTACTCTTTCACCCAGGTCTGATGTATGACGTCACTCACTCCTTCCCCTTCACGTTCCAAATCCTAGGGGGTGTGCTGGCCGTAACGGGCGTGACCACAGTCACGTGTCTATGTCACAAGCGGAAGGACTTCAACTCGACAGTGTAGAACTCATTAATCATTAACCCTTCTTGTGCCAAGTCAAATGCTGCTCTATGGGTTTTGTGAGCCTTATGAGTGAAGAAAATACACGCATGAAGGGTTATCCATTCTTGTACCAGATGCAATGTTTCTTTCTGAAAATTGTCTACATAAATGGTGAACAAAATACACAGTTATTGCACTTAGGGAGTTAATCATTATGATTGTAAATAGATATGTCTGTAACTGAGAATCAGTATTTATATACTTTTTATATACTATAAAAATACTATATATATATATATATGTACTATATATATATATATATATATAAACATGTATATTCTTAATGGTTAAATGAATAAATTAAATGATATACATTCAAGCATGTATAGAAAGAACACTAGAGGAAAGCAATACATTCGGTCCTTTCAAACAGGTGATATTAATGAAAAGTTTACTTTAATTGAGGTTTTATTGAGAACAGATGTAACAGGGGAAAATAGAATATGGTCTTTATAGACAGGTGGCCGTTGTTTGTAACTTGACAATAAAGCAAGTTTCACTGTGTAAAACAATGACTTCCAATTGTAAGACTTGTAATATTCATATGAATATTATAGCATTTGTTGATGATGGGAATTGTGAGAGATCTATTCGATATAATACATTGCGAAATTGTATATTAGTGCAAGGATGTTTCACCACTGGATATCCAGCTGCCGTTGAATTAATGCAGATTCATTGTACTCTCCTTCTAGTCACAAAAGAACGCTTTACGAAGATTTTCTCTTTCATCTCCCATGTTCGAACCCGCCGATTCTTTGGATGATTTTTGCCTGGATTTGACGTATAAACAAAATCGGATGCGTAGAAGAATTTGGCGCAATATCCTCATATGCTTGTATAAAATAATACCCCATATGCTTGTATCAAATTTCGTTTTCGCTTGTCCTTAACAAGCACTTAGTGACAAAATTAAAAGTTCAGCAGCGGAAGCTGAAATGTATGCATGTAAAGGAATGCGTATGGACTATTATAAAATCCAGGTGAACGTGACGCAATCGCGTATGCATCATATTGTTGAGAGCAGCTGCTAGTCATGAATATTAAGTGGCGGCATCAAACCTTGTTCAAATTGTTCAAATTGCTTATCCATGTGCTTAAATATCCTTGATTAGTGTAACTATATCATCAATGTGTATAATTGCTTTTGAAAAGGTTTTTAAAAAATTGTATGTAATCATTTCCTAACACCTGCAATACTGCAATACATGTTTTTGATTTTCACGTTGGTCCTGGATTTTGGTTAAGCTTTCACTAAATACCTCTCTTGCAGATCTTCTTCTTCTTCTTCTTCTTCTTCTTCTTCTTCTTCTCCCCCCCCCCCCTCTCTCTCTCTCTCTCTCTCTCAGTATTTTCCCCTCTCTCGTTCACTTTTCTTTCTCCACATGCTCCATGCCTCTTATTATTCTCTGTCTCTGTCTCTCTGAGTCCTCCTCTCTCTTCTATTTATCTTTTCTTTCCCCTTTCTATTAGTCTCGTGTTTTCTCTTCACGAACACCCTTCCTCTCTTCCTCAACGTCTGTTAGTTTATGTCGTATTAAAAACACACTTTGTCACTCTTGGTGTGTCCACACGTGTAAAATGAAATGATAATGGAATCCATACATTGTTTTCAGCTGCATATACAAAGCTTTTTTTTTAATAAATGAGGAAGTATACAAACAATTCTCTAAAATAAAAAAGGGGATGCTATCAAAATTGGCCAACGGCATGCCCGTAACCCCATATGATGTACGCAATAGGTAAAGATATTAACTGTTAAGATTGAGTATTGTAGGAATCGAATGATATCATGTGCGGAAATCCCGGGAGGACGGGGGGGGGGGGGGGGTCGTGTCCCCCCCCCCCACCATTTCGAAGGGGGGGGGGACACAATATCTAATGTCCCCCCACTATTTTCGTTCGTGTACAATTTTTTTTTTTTAGAAAAACGTCATAACCCCCCCCCCCCCACCATTTCGAAAGGGGGGACGCAATATGAAATGACCCCCCCCCCCCCCCACTATTTTCGTGTACCCCCACAAGACTTGGCGGATTGGCGGATTAATTTTTTTTCGAAAAACGTCATACCCCCCCCCCCCCCCCCCCCCCCACCTCCTCCCACTGAGAGCATTTACAGAGACTGGGATTTCCGCCCATGAATGATATGATACGTGTCATTTCCAAACTATCTGTATTATGCTACACTGGCCCCACAATCGCAACAATAAAAACCATTACACAATTCATACACAACTCATAGCTGATTCTCTGTAATCCCATCCCCAAGGATTCTGCTTCTGACTGATTTACAATGTTTGTACCGTAAAAGCACGACCACATTAAAGTAGTCGTAGAAGCGTGGTTTACACACACTGCTCATTGATGTTGCCTGAATATCGTGGACCCTTTACATACTCTATGCGCCGTGCATGTCGGGTCTAAGTAGTGGGGAACAATCAGTCAGTAGGACGACATTGAGATACATACAATTTTATGATTCCATACGAGTAAGTTTGATTTTGAAATCCTCAACAGCAACCACAGAGGTATTGGAGAAGTAACATTTCGTGACATGTACAGTCACCAACATAAATCTAGACCTTTGCTGACGAAATATATGTACAAGGTTTAAGCGATTGCTACTGCACAAGGATGTCATATTCATAGTAAAATAGGCGCTCGTATTGACATGATTGATATATGAAATACATACAAGGAAATTCAAACGTCGATTAACAGTTTAATGTTTACTACATTACCATGAAAATATGTCTATGTCGACAACATCAAATATATATATCATATCCTGATAGAATGCACCCACGTGGTATTAATAAAAGTTGACTCTTTTTACAAATAGAATGCATGAGTATACTCTCACCATTAACACATTCAAAGCAGATATACACTATGTACACTGTCTCACTGCGTAGCATTTTGTGTTCCACGCATTACTCTGGTTTTACAACAATATTCAATAAGAAGTTTACTTCTAACTTCAAATTGTAAATGTGTACAATACGTTAAGCACTGTCCACTTCCAACTCTGCTTTTCACAATAATTGTGATGTGCGTGCTTGTGAGGAATATAATCTCACAGACTTGGAGAGACTTCGTGCTCGTTCATTCAGAAGTATTGTAGTCGCATACAAAGCTAGATGGGAACTGTGGGTAGTCAATACAGATTTCAATAAAAATATGATATATACAAGTCATTGCAAGGCACCAAGGTAGTAACTAAGAAAATCCATTACTTTGAGAAGATAAAATAGCATCAGCCCAGTTTGCAGACACGTGGTCCGTTTCGGCACCTAAAACATGATGGTGTTTGGTAAGATCAGACTAGAAGGTAATTTTCTCTTTTGTGTCCCGATACATCACCGTACAATATGGCCGTATGCTTAATGAGACTCATTACCAACTAGCAGTAATGGTCGATCCCTGCACGAAATCGTAAACAAATATGTTATAGCAATGAGAAAGCAACGATATAGTGGCAAAAAAAGCGAAAAAAAACTCAATTGATCAAACACAGATCGAACACAAATGTGATAAATGTACATTTCTTATAGGCAAAAGAGCGCTCTCGTTGATTTTCCTGTATATTCTTGTTGCATAGGTTTACAAAAGGGTCATTAAATATCTCTGCAAAGCTAGTTTACGGTGCATAGCCCAAGGTATATACAAATGATCCAGCTGAACTAACAAACCTAGTAATTGGAATATTGTAGCTGCAATAGTCATCACAAGGCAATAAGTATGTGGTAAAGTGGTATTAATCATCAGAGGTCTTTTACAAACAATAGCATAATCCACGGACATTAATGATAATCTCTCACTATAAAAATGAATTACTCGAATGAATATTGAGCATTGAACATTGCTTCACGTTTAATGTACACAATATACGCATGTACGATACAATTCCATTGACTAATGTTAAGTGTGCCGATTTTGTATCGTCACGTTTGATGATAAAACAATAGATAAATCATTGCGAACGAGATGACGGTGTATAAATCAATGAAACGTAACTTCAGAGAACTTCTAAGAAATACATCACAGTTCATTTGAAAAAAAAATATATATATATCTTAGGATGCAAACGTACACAGTATTGACACATACTCTATTTGAAAAGAACAGCAAAATATCTTGAAAAAGGTGTACAAAAAACATTAAAAACATGTTCAAATATGTCTTTTAACCTGTACAGCAGGACAGGAGAGGTTTTTCAAAAGTAGAAAATAACAATAAGTTAGAAAACACATTCGTTCTGAAAATTTTCATCTTCTTGCGTAAAGCTAAGCTTCAAATCTTCTTGTCTTGTCGCCCTCTCGTGACGTCTGTATGTACAGTTATTGAGTGGACACTCGATCCATAATCATGATAATGGTTTGTGTGTATGGGCAGTGATCTAGTTATGTGGAGTTGAGATCTTATACGGATTTATTTCAACTCTTACATCATAATGATGATCGGGTATGATTGGTTGTGATTCCTTCATTGAAAAGGTCTTTTATCACAATAAAAACTACAAATAAACAACATCTTACATTGAGCCTATTTGTTACATGTAGATTCAGATTTTCTGCAAGAAACGAGTCTCTTTTAACGTTTGCTTAACCATAATTATCAAACAGATCTTCACATTCCCACAGTTACTTTAATGACTACACCAATACTATGAACAGCTTTCGTGAAACAATTTTGGTCTCATCCCAAAGCGTTCAGTAGCCAAACAAGGGTTTTAGCACAATGTAAATGAGTAGAAATACCATTGTTAACGTTGCAGGACCGCACACGCTATTCGATCTGCCCGTATGAAAAGTGACTCTCTACATTAAGATGCAATTATTAACATGTCTCACCAGTAAGAGGGACTGGGATCTTACGGAAGATGTGAAGTTTGTTATATTCGCATACAGCGATCTCCCCCGTCGAGAATTCCCTGATAGCGTACCCATTGACAGGGTAATCAGCGAGGACTCTCCTGACGAGCCTCAGCTGATTCGTGTACAGATCGAAACTCACCCGACCAACCTTCCACCATCCAATCAGGATGTTGTCATCCAGCAGCACAGCAACGCGCGGAAAGAAGCCCTTATTGCTGACGTCATACATCACATTGCCCATTCCATCCACCACTCTGACTGATGAGCGATCACTCAGTACCAGCATCTCGCTGTGATTCATGGTACAGACTATCCAGGGTTCATACCCAGGACAAGGGATCTCCCTTACTGGTGGCCCACCCACAAGAGTAAAGACGCGTACTACCTTAGCATCCTTACATCCTACATATATATGATCGCATCCATCGACATCCATACCTCCGTATGTATCAACCCTTTGAAACGATACTGCATTGCATTTCTCCCACGTCTGTGTGTAGAGAGATATGTAACCATTATAATGACGTACTACGTATCGTCCATCAGGTATGACAGACACATGAGTGACCTGCACAGTAGGCAGCCTTATATCATGTGATTCGTTCACAGTGCACACCTTTAACCCCCAACTTTGTATATCAACCATAGATCGAATACGAGGAAGATACACTACCACCATCCTGCCATCATGCGTAGCTGCCAAGCTCTGCACTCTCACGTCACTGAGGGCCAGCTCATTCCTCTTTTCCAGGAGCCACTGCTGTTTGAGGCTCAGCTCACCCAGAATGTGCTCATTATCAATCATGTAAGGAGTGAAAGTCAGACACGCCACTCGACGCGCAACTTTTTTCGGCTTTTCCCAGTCTTCCGTGTTCGCACTTGCTAACAATTCTTGTAACCTACTACACAGATTATCATGGACAGATAATGTCTGTCCTTCGATCACATTTTCTACTCCCTTTCCGATCAAATCATTAGCACTGCTGATGCATTCGACCTTCAAATCTCGTTTCTCCCTAATTTTGCGCACTTCTGCCCTGAACTCCTCTCTATACGCGTTACACTTCTTGACGAGATCATCTCGCTTCTTTGTGATCATTGTGAAGTGTTGGTTAGCTGTATCCCACGCTTTGTTTATTTGTGTTATGATCTCGTCCAGAGTGGGTTCCACTTTTTTCAGCTCCTCGTCCCTGAGGTCAATGTCATGCGTTGCATCACTTGGGATCGATTCCATGAACGCTTTCACCTGGCTTTGAATGGATGCAATCCTATCGTTCACTGTCTTCATGTACTTTGTCACATCTTCAATTTCATGTTCGGACCCACCGTGATCAATCACACGACATCTGAAACACACAGATGTTCTACATGACGTGCAAATCCATTCTTTTTCTTCCTGAGGATGTTTTGCGCAAGTTTGCTTGATCTTCACTTTCCCACTAACGACGTCATCAATGCTTACTAACACGTGACGTGCAGTAAGTTTGATCTTCCCGTGATCATCGACGCACGATTCACACAAATAGTGACTGCATTTCTCGCAGTAACACAGTGCCGGTGATTTAGTGTTATCCTCGATGTTACAGACTGTGCAGATCTGTACGCCAGATTTAACATCCGCAATCATCGACTTGAGAGGAATGTTTGTTTGGAGCTTCGAGACATCGCTGTGTTCCAATGATGTTGCCTCGCGACAGAGCGGGCATGCTAGCTCGATCTTTTCCTTCTGTAATTGTAAAAGTTGGTGCAAACATCTCTCACAGAAAGTGTGAGAGCATGCCAGCAGCTTTGGCTCCTCCATTAACTGGAAACATACACAGCATTCCAAGCCTTGCACCTCGACGGTATGTCTGGTTGCCATGGCGAAATCTGTGAAGTGAACACAAATATGACATTATACTTGTTGAAATGAAAGTCGAGTTATGTGATTTTCTTACCAAGACTGGCGTTCATCGATACTGTACGAAAAACAATTGTGACATGGTGAAACAAAATGGAGGATGAGGTGAAGAAGCAGGAGAAAAAAAAATGAAAGAAGGAAAGGTACAACACAAAAGACTAGAATCTCTCGAATATAACCAAACGCCAAACACGCGTTTGAAAAGCCTATGTCATGAAACTTTATCAATCGAATAACGTACAAATGAAAGAAAAGAAGATTTGAAGTGTATTTACAATAATTTGAAGAAGAGCGGCATATATTCAGTGATCCTCAGGCCTTCCAAAAACAGATAGATTAAAAATGAGGTGATAAGAGATTCTTAGTGGATATACATATTTACAACAAATTATAATATAAATATTTTAATCCTCAGACCTTTCTCCCCAAACCCAGGCTGATATACAGTAAGAACACACTGATACAAGCCATACCAATGCTAATTCCAAGAGCAGAAAGGAGAGTAAGAGGGAGAGATAGGGGAATATGTGGAGATTGAGAGAAAGGTAATGCCAAATAGAGGTGGGATCATTCAATCCTTAAAGATTCAATATCATTAAGATTACCTACCGATAATACGTTTTCACCCATGTCTTATTATTACCATTAAACGGGGGGCCGGGGGGATTTGAAAAATGTGGTTACAGGAAAGCCAGTACACTTAAGAAAAACAAGGAAGTCCTTGAGACAATATCGCGCCTAGAAATACCACATGAAACACAACAATGCCCATTGTGCACCACACCTGTCATGAGAGTGTCATTGATGATGCATGATCTATCCAGGGATGTGTTATGGAAGGATATGAAGCAACTTTCTTTCTTTGGACCCATGTGCCAAGCCGCTGAAAAGTTATGGTGTTCTCAACAGGTGCTGTTAAGGTGTTTGAACATTTATGAACATGATTGTGCGGCAACGGTTTCTCAGAGAGAACAAAAGAAATGTACACTCTCATTTCGCTTGTCCCGTTCTGTTAATGACATTTATATTTCCATGAGCACAACAGGTATCAGCAAACACAAATAAACACGTTTTCCAAGCAAAATATCTCTGCTTCACGCAAACACACACAAACGCCGTTAATGATTACACACAGCTTAATATATCATTTTGAGGGTGGTTGAATCTCCCAAATGCACAAGTTGTCGGAAAGTGGAGAAATTGGTCAATTTTGTAATTAATACAAATAGCTTGTATGTCCGATTTTCAATGATTCCTCAATACATTTCGAAACAAAAGCAGAGTATTAGGATCAGTCATTATCTGCCGTTAACTTCCTTATAGTTTGCAAACGAATTTGTCAAAAACAAAACGTCTACAGACAAATGGGAAATTAAAGAAATTTCTTTTCAAGTTGACATCAGCTAAATGTCGGCTCGGCACATGGAACATCAAAGTATTGTCATGATTATGGAATTCTTTTGACATTTATGAGCACGCTTTAGAACCCATACAGATGTTTGAATGTACTATGCTCGAGTTTCTACTCCTTCCAATAACACTTCCCTGATCTATCTGACAGAACAGACCTGATAACTGAAACACACATATTTTAGGTTCAAATTGTCTAAAAGTGACAACTTCACTGAATACTTCAAGAATTATTATAAACATAACAATGGATGAAATGTTACAAAACCTACTTCTAAAGGGCACACTTTCCCTTTATGATGTAAAGATTTCAGTTTGATTGGAGTAGTACGCTTTCTTAGATTTTTTTTCTTCAAAAGTTAGACCGACAAGCCTAGCACCCTCCTCATCGGTAGAAAGAAAAAAAGAGGAGATGGAGGAGGTGACAAGGAAGCGGAAGACAAGAAGCAGGGGCAAAGGAGACGGAGAAAGACTAGCACGAAAAGAAAAGCGGCTACCATAGGAAAATAGGCTGCCGGAAAAAAAACTTTACAAAGTAATGTTTTCATGTGAATCATCTGTCCAGTTGTGTAAACGGATTCACACTGCTTCGGTAATTCCCTTTTGTCTCCGCTTTTCATCTCTATTTACTTCTTGGTCTCTCTCCCTCCCTTTTTTTTCCTAACTCTTCCGTTCTTCCTCTCACTTCATATTTCAATGTCTCTCTCTCTCTCCAGTCAGATTCTCTCTGTATCAATTTTTCACCCTCTCATCATCACCTCTCTCAACCTCTCTCTGTCTCTCCTCTCCCTCCTTATCTATCTCTATCTTTCCCTCTCTCCATCATCCCCCCTTCCCCTATCTCTCTCTCCCTCTATCTGTTTCTCTCTCTCATTCTCCCCCCTTTCTCGATCTCACCCTCTCTCTCCCTCTCTGTCCACCCCCCCCCCCTCTCTCTCTCATCCTCTCTCTGCCTCTCTACCCCCCCTCTCCCTCTCTTTCTTTCTCTTTCTCTCTCTCTCTCTCTCTCTGTCTCTCTGTCTCCCTCCCTCTCTCTCATATTCAGCTAAATTCTGGTCTCACGTCTCCCTTCCTCCAGCCATAGGGTCCATGCTTCAGCCAATGTTCAATCTCGCTTTCTGTTCCCCTCTCATCCCCTTCATGTTTGCTTCTCACCTTCGTCTTCACATTTATTTTTCTTTACAAAAAGCAACGAAAGGCATTCAAGAAATTTTGGCAAAATGTGTAAAATCTTTTCCATTAAAAGTACCGATTTCCCATTCAACTCATAATCAAATGGGACATGTTTCTGTTTTTTGCTCATTTGTGACGACCGTTGTGTAATCACATTCAACATTTCAAAATGGGGGCACCAGCAAACTCCCTTACACCGATGAAGCAAATAGTATGCAAATTGTACGTGTGACAATAAACTAAATGAAGAAGGACTGTAAACAAATAAATCTCTTGTGTGTTATCATCGTTACCATCGTAGTTGCCTAGCGTATTGCATATGTTAATAGAACAAAAAATACCAAAGAGTAAGGGCATTCCAAATGTTTCAGAATTTCTTCTATTTCGCTGGTGTCCTCATTTTTAATGTTGAACAACGGTCGTAATAAATGAGCGAAAACCAGAAACATGTACAATTTCATGAAAAATGATAAGTGAAATGTGAAATCACTAATTTTATAGTTTAAAGAATCAACTTTGACACATTTTGCCAATATTTTTTGAAAGCAGAATTTCATGAAATTACCCTGCCCGTTGAGCCTAAATATAAAAGCTCCCTGGCTTTACCTTCTTATTATCATGATCGTGTTAATAGAAAAAAAAACCCTGCAATGTGCAAGGCAGGTAAACGAAATACCCCGACAATGTGTGCGCATACAATCTGAATATGTGATTAAACCGGTTAATGAACCGCCTCTTCGTTCGGCTACAGGTAGATCTAATATCTAACCAATGAGGTATTATTTGGCTCTATGATATAACTTACCAACTGGTGCCGAAGATATCTGTAATGATTCAACTGATGGACATTGAAGAATGAAAAATCAATAGCTGTTGTTAAAGATGATGTACAAGGAGACAGTTGGAAACGACAGTATTTGCCGTGTACAGATGTGCGTTCAATATGGCGGCATAGAGTTTACAATGTAATACGTGATATTTGAACTTAATTGATCCACGGCTCCGTTATGTGTGTTACGTACGCCCTTGTGGGTATGGATGCCCGGGGGGGGGGGGGGGGGGGGCACTCACATACATTGGTGGTACGGGGACGTGCCGCTTTAAAGACCCCTTTTTTGAGACCTTGATACCCGTTCTTTAGATCCTCTATATCCTACGCATGGCGAAAGTTCCGCGAAAGTTCCGCTCCTTAGCCTCCCCGCTGTGCCCCTCCCTCCGTTCCCCAGGTCCGCGGCTTGCGTGCAAGCATCGTCGCATGTGCAGCGAGGATAGTTCTGTAGACCCTCTTTTTCACAATGCCGGCCGGGAATGCCGGTATATTTTTAGTTCCTAAGACCCCACATTTTACGCGGATTTTACCCTTGTAGTCAGTTCCTTAGACCCCCATTTCAGGGTTTCGTGAGGCACACCCCCATCAAAATATAATTTGAGTGCCCCCCCCCCCCCCCGGGTATGGATGTCTGGGTTTTCCCGCACTACAGTGGACTTTGAACTCAACTTATTGTCATGGACTCTACCCCGAAATGAATCCGTTTTGCGAATGTAGCCTAGGTACTAAGCTGTGATGTGCATACGGACACAACTCAGTCTGTCATCAACTATGTCTGGTAACACTGACTACGCCATAATGACGTCATAGCTCTTCTGGCTTCTTTTTGAGAGGAGGAGTGAGGATGAGATTGGGGCATAGTCTGTGTTACCAGACATAGTTGTTAATAGACTGGGTTGTGTCCATGTCCCTTACAGCCTAAAACCTAGGCTAATTGGCGTTCTACCCATCAACTCACGCACACGCCTGCACATAACATCAGACACACCCACCTAACATACACGCACACATACATCATGCAGAATGACACACACACAAACGAACAAAGTATAGATACAAACATATACAAATATACACACAGCAAAGATTGTACACTGACAGCTCCACAACCATGCATAGTTTTGAGTAAATAATAACGCATGTTCAAATAGCACACACACATGAACACTTACGTTTACATTTAATCGTACACATTCAAAGCAGATAAACACTATGTACACTATCTCTCTGCGTAGCATTTTGTGTTCCACGCATTACTCTGGTTTTACAACAATATTCACTAAGAAGTTTACTTCTAACTTCAAATTGTAAATGTCTACAATACGTTAAGCACTGTCCACTTGCAACTCTGCTTTTCACAATAATTGTGATGTGCGTTCTTGTGAGGAATATATTCTCACAGACTTGGAGAGACTTCGTGCTCGTTCATTCAGAAGTATTGTAGTCGCATACAAATCTAGATGGGAACTGTGGGTAGTCAATACAGATTTCAATAAAAATATGATATATACAAGTCATTGCAAGGCACCAAGGTAGTAACTAAGAAAATCCATTGTTTTTGAGAAGATAAAGTAGCATGAGCCCAGTTTGCAGACACGTGGTCCCTTTTGGCACCTGAAACATAATGGTGTTTGTTAAGATCAGACTAGAGGGTAGTTTTCTCTTTTGTGTCCCGATACATCACCGTACAATATGGCCGTATGCTTAATGAGACTCATTACCAACTAGCAGTAATGGTCGATCCCTGCACGAAATCGTAAACAAATATGTTATAGCAATGAGAAATCAACGATATAGTGGCAAAAAAAGCAAAAAAAAACTCAATTGATCAAACACAGATCGAACACAAATGTGATCAATGTACATTTCTTATAGGCAAACGAGCGCTCTCGTTGATATTCCCGTATATTCTTGTTGCATAGGTTAATTAGGTTTACAAAAGGGTCATTGAATATCTTTGCAAAGCTAGTTTACAGTGCATAGCCCAAGGTATATACAAATGATGCAGCTGAACTAAGAAACCTAGTAATTGGAGTATTGTAGCTGCAATAGTCATCACAAGGCAATAAGTATGTGGTAAAGTGGTATTAATTATTAGAGGTCTTTTACAAACAATAGCATAATACACGGACATTAATGATAATCTCTCACTAAAAAATGAATTACTTGAGTGAATATTGAGCATTGAACACTGCTTTACGTTTATTATGCATTTACACAATATACGCATGTACGATACAATTCCATTGACTATTGTTAAGTGTGCCGATTTTGTACCGTCACGCTTGATGATAAAACAATAGATAAATCATTGCGAACGAGATGGCGGTGTATAAATCAATGAAACGTAACTTCAGAGAACTTCTAAGAAATACATCACAGTTCATTTGAAAAAAAAAATATATATATATATATATATATATCTTAGGATGCAAACGTACACAGTATTCACACATACTCTATTTGAAAAGAACAGCAAAATATCTTGAAAAAGGTGTACAAAAAACATAAAAAAAAACAAACATTTTAACCTGTACAGCAGGACAGGAGAGGTTTTTCAAAAAGTAGAAAATAACAATAAGTTAGAAAACACATTCGTTCTGAAAATGTTCATCTTCCTGCGTAAAGCTAAGCTTCAAATCTTCTTGTCTTGTCGCCCTCTCGTGACGTCTGTATGTACAGTTATTGAGTGGACACTCGATCCATAATCACGATAATGGTTTGTGTGTGTGGGCAGTGATCTAGTTATGTGGAGTTAAGATTTTATACGGATTCATTTCAACTCTTACATCATAATGACGATGACAATTCCTTCATTGAAAAGTTCTTTTATCACAATAAATACTACAAGTAAACAACATCTTGCATTGAGCCTATTTGTTACATGTAGGTTCAGATTTTCTGCAAGAAATGAGTCTCTTTTAAAGACAGCCAGTCCCTTTTTCAGATCACCACAAAACCATCGAAACATTGGCAAAACATATAGAGAAATGTTGGCAAGGTCTATATTCACAATTTGAAACTGATACGTAGTGTAAAATTCAAATAATGTACGTAAACAACGTATGATTAATAGTCTTTACCTCAGGCTCTTAGCAGTTTGTGTTGAAATATCTGCTTTTATTGATTTATCTGTTTATTAAATTATAAAACGCATTATGAAAAAAATGTTCTATGGAAGGAATCATCTCCAAAGTTTGGCAGTTACTCATAAAATTAGGATTTCACACACGCATAATAACCACATAGATACTGTAACAAAGACTAATACTTTTTTCGTAGTACGAAAAAAGTCGGTTTGAAATTTAACGGCTGAAATGTTTTACATATAGAAAGCTTCAACATGCTATATTCTTAGAAATGGTCTTGAATCACACTTTCTTCAATTTACGATCGTGATAGACGATTTCAAATTTTAAGTTTGCAATCTTTAACGTTTGCCTAACCATATTCAAATCAGATCTTCACATTCCCACAGTTACTTATGTATACACCAATACTATGAACAACTTTCATGGAACAACTTTGGTCTCATCCCAAAGCATTTAGTAAACAAACAAGGGTTTTAGATCTGTCTTCTGAATTGGTATTGTATAGCACAATGTAAATGAGTAGAAATACCATTGTTGACGTTGCAGGACCTCACGCGCTATTCAATCTGCTCGTATGAAAGGCGACTGTCTACATGAAGAGGCAGTTATTAACATGTCTCACCAGTAAGAGGGACTGGGGTCTTACGGAAGATGTGAAGTTTGTTATATTCGCATACAGCGATCTCCCCCGTCGAGAATTCCCTGATAGCGCACGCACTGGCAGGGTAATCATCGAGGACTCTCCTGACGAGCCTCAGCTCATTCGTGTACAGATCGACACTCACCCGATCATCCTTCCACCATCCAATCAGGATGTTGTCATCCTGCAGCACAGCAACGCACGCTTTGAAGCCCTCATTGCTGGCGTCATACATCACATTGCCCTCTCCATCCACCACTCTGACTGATGAGTGATCACTCAGTACCAGCATCTCGCTGTGATTCATGGTACAGACTATGGAGGGGTCATACCCAGGACAAGGGATCTCCCTCATTGGTGGCCCACCCACAGGAGTAAAGACGCGTACTACCTTAGCATACACACACCCTACATATATATGATCGCATCCATCGACATCCATACCTCCGCCTGCATCAACCTTTTGAAACGAAACTGCATTGCATTTCTCCCACGTCTGTGTGTAGAGAGATATGTTACCATGAAAATCACGTACTACATATCGTCCATCAGGTATGACAGACACATGATTGACATGCAAAGTAGGCAGCCTTATATCATGTGATTCGTTCACAGTGCACACCTTTAACCCCCAACTTTGTATATCAACCATAGATCGAATACGAGGAAGATACACTACCACCATCCTGCCATCATGCGTAGCTGCCAAGCTCTGCACTCTCACGTCACTAAGGGCCAGCTCATTCCTCTTTTCCAGGAGCCACTGCTGTTTGAGGCTCAGCTCACCCAGAATGTGCTCATTATCAATCATGTAAGGAGTGAAAGTCAGACACGCCACTCGACGCGCAACTTTTTTCGGCTTTTCCCAGTCTTCCGTGTTCGCACTTGCTAACAATTCTTGTAACCTACTACACAGATTATCATGGACAGTTAATGTCTGTCCTTCGATCACATTTTCTACTCCCTTTCCGATCAAATCATTAGCACTGCTGATGCATTCGACCTTCAAATCTCGTTTCTCCCTAATTTTGCGCACTTCTGTTCTGAACTCCTCTCTATACGCGTTACACTCCTTGACGAGATCATCTCGCTTCTTTGTGATCATTGTGAAGTGTTGGTTAGCTGTATCCCACGCTTTGTTTATTTGTGATATGATCTCGTCAAGAGTGGGTTCAACTTTTGTCAGCTCCTCGTCCCTGAGGTCAATGTCATGCGTTGCATCACTTGGGATCGATTCCATGAACGCTTTCACCTGACTTTGAATGGATGCAATCCTATCGTTCACTGTCTTCATGTACTTTGTCACATCTTCAATTTCATGTTCGGACCCACCGTGATCAATCACACGACATCTGAAACACACAGATGTTCTACATGACGTGCAAATCCATTCTTTTTCTTCCTGAGGATGTTTTGCGCAAGTTTGCTTGATCTTCACTTTCCCACTAACGACGTCATCAATGCTTACTAACACGTGACGTGCAGTAAGTTTGATCTTCCCGTGATCATCGACGCACGATTCACACAAATAGTGACTGCATTTCTCGCAGTAACACAGTGCCGGTGATTTAGTGTTATCCTCGATGTTACAGACTGTGCAGATCTGTACGCCAGATTTAACATCCGCAATCATCGACTTGAGAGGAATGTTTGTTTGGAGCTTCGAGACATCGCTGTGTTCCAATGATGTTGCCTCGCGACAGAGCGGGCATGCTAGCTCGATCTTTTCCTTCTGTAATTGTAAAAGTTGCTGCAAACATCTCTCACAGAAAGTGTGAGAGCATGCCAGCAGCTTTGGCTCCTCCATTAACTGGAAACATACACAGCATTCCAAGCCCTGCACCTCGACGGTATGTCTGGTTGCCATGGCGAAATCTGGGAAGTGAACACAAATATGACATTATACTTGTTGAAATGAAAGTCGAGTTATGTGATTTTCTTACCAAGACTGGCGTTCATCGATACTGTACGAAAAACAATTGTGACATGGTGAAACAAAATGGAGGATGAGGTGAAGAAGCAGGAGAAAAAAAAAATGAAAGAAGGAAAGGTACAACACAAAAGACTAGAATCTCTCGAATATAACCAAACGCCAAACACGCGTTTGAAAAGCCTATGTGATGAAACTTTATCAATCGAATAGCGTACAAATGAAAGAAAAGAAGATTTGAAGTGTATTTACAATAATTTGAAGAAGAGCGGCATATATTCAGTGATCCTCAGGCCTTCCAAATACAGATAAATTAAAAATGAGGTGATAAGAGATTCTTAGTGGATATACATATTTACAACAAATTATAATATAAATATTTTAATCCTCAGACCTTTCTCCCCAAACCCAGGCTGATATACAGTAAGAACACACTGATACAAGCCATACCAATGCTAATTCCAAGAGCAGAAAGGAGAGTAAGAGGGAGAGATAGGGGAATATGTGGAGTTTGAGAGAAAGGTAATGCCAAATAGAGGTGGGATCAATCCTTAAAGATTCAATATCATTAAGATTACCTACCGATAATACGTTTTCACCCATGTCTTATCATTACCATTAAACGGGGGGCCGGGGGGGGGGGGGGATTTGAAAAATGTGGTTACAGGAAAGCCCGTACACTTAAGAAAAACAAGGAAGTCCTTGAGACAATATCGCGCCTAGAAATACCACATGAAACACAACAATGCCCATTGTGCACCACACCTGTCATGAGAGTGTCATTGATGATGCATGATCTATCCAGGGATGTGTTATGGAAGGATAGGAAGCAACTTTCTTTCTTTGGACCCATGTGCCAAGCCGCTGAAAAGTTATGGTGTTCTCAACAGGTGCTGTTAAGGTGTTTGAACATTTATGAACATGATTGTGTGGCAACGGTTTCTCAGAGAGAACAAAAGAAATGTACACTCTCATTTCGCTTGTCCCGTTCTGTTAATGACATTAATATTTCCATGAGCACAACAGGTATCAGCAAACACAAATAAACACGTTTTCCAAAGCAAAATATCTCTGCTTCACGCAAACACACACAAACGCCGTTAATGATTACACACAGCTTAATATATCATTTTGAGGGTGGTTGAATCTCCCAAATGCACAAGTTGTCGGAAAGTGGAGAAATTGGTCAATTTTGTAATTAATACAAATAGCTTGTATGTCCGATTTTCAATGATTCCTCAATACATTTCGAAACAAAAGCAGAGTATTAGGATCAGTCATTATCTGCCGTTAACTTCCTTATAGTTTGCAAACGAATTTGTCAAAAACAAAACGTCTACAGACAAATGGGAAATTAAAGAAATTTCTTTTCAAGTTGACATCAGCTAAATGTCGGCTCGGCACATGGAACATCAAAGTATTGTCATGATTATGGAATTCTTTTGACATTTATGAGCACGCTTTAGAACCCATACAGATGTTTGAATTTATTATGCTCGAGTTTCTACTCCTTCCTATAACACTTCCCTGATCTATCTGACAGAACAGACCTGATAACTGAAACACACATATTTTAGGTTCAAATTGTCTAAAAGTGACAACTTCACTGAATACTTCAAGAATTATTATAAACATAACAATGGATGAAATGTTACAAAACCTACTTCTAAAGGGCACACTTTCCCTTTATGATGTAAAGATTTTAGTTTGATTGGAGTAGTACGCTTTCTTAGATTTTTTTTCTTCAAAAGTTAGACCGACAAGCCTAGCACCCTCCTCATCGGTAGAAAGAAAAAAAGAGGAGATGGAGGAGGTGACAAGGAAGCGGAAGACAAGAAGCAGGGGCAAAGGAGACGGAGAAAGACTAGCACGAAAAGAAAAGCGGCTATCATGGGAAAATAGGCTGCCGGAAAAAAAAACTTTACAAAGTAATGTTTTCATGTGAATCATCTGTCCAGTTGTGTAAACGAATTCAAACTTGCTTTTGTCTTACACTGCTTCGGTAATACCCTTTTGTCTCCGCTTTTCATCTCTATTTACTTCTTGGTCTCTCTCCCTCCCTTTCTTTCCTTAACTCTTCCGTTCTTCCTCTCACTCCATATTTCACTCTCTCTCTCTCTCTCTCTCTCTCCAGTCAGATTCTCTCTGTTTCAATTCTTCACCCTCTCATCATCACCTCTCTCAACCCCTCTCTGTCTCTCTTCTCCCTCCTTATCTATCTCTATCTTTCCCTCTCTCTATCATCCCCCTTCCCCTATCTCTCTCTCCCTCTATCTGTTTCTCTCTCTCATTCTCCCCCCTTTCTCGATCTCACCCTTTCTCTCCCTCTCTGTCCACCCCCTCTCTCTCTCATCCTCTCTCACCCACCCTGTTACACCCACAAATGTAATAATCACCCACAAATGTAATAACGCCCACAAATGTATTAACACTTTACCCACAAATGTAATAACGCCCACAAATGTAATAACACTTTACCCACAAATGTAATAATTTTGAACCACCCACAAATGTAATAATCACTTTGCCCACAAATGTAATAATTTTTAGGGGATATTTTGTTGAATTTCTTCAAAACTGAAACCCTGTACTGATGCATCGGTATAGCGCGCAGTCTTTATTCCAGACCCAATTATAGGCCCGATCACCTTCTCTCTGTGGAATAACGTGAGAATGGAGCCTAGTCTTTCCTCCAGACCCGAAAATATCAAAAATAAGAACGTAGTCTTTTTTCCAGACCCAATTATTTCATTTTTGGAATCTTCAAAACCTATGCCCGATCGTCTTATTTTTGTGGAATAACATGAGAATGGAGCCTAGTCTTTCCTCCAGACCCGATAATTAAAAAAAAAAAGAGCGTAGTCTTTTTCCAGACCCAATTTTTTCATTTTTTGAATCTTCAAAACCAAGGCCCGATCATCTTATTCCCTAGGGATAACCTGAGAATCGAGTCTAGTCTTTCCTCTAAACCCGATTATTTAAAGAAATGAGAGCCTAGGCTTTTCTCCAGACCCGTTTCATTCATTTTTTTAAAATCTTCAAAACCAAGATCCCATCATCTCACTCCATTAGAATAACATTAAAATTGAGTCTAGTCTTTCCTCCAGACCTGGTTATTTCAAAAGTAAGAGTGTAGTCTTTTCTCCAGACCCAATTATTTCATTTTTGAAACCTTAAAAAATAAGACCATCATCATCTTATTCCTGTGGAATGATGCCAACATTTTCCAAACTAAGACCCTGACTGTGATAAATCAAATGTTTAGAGCGTAGTCTTTCCTCGTAATTGAAATTTGAAAACAAATCTTCAAAACTAAGATCCTATCAGCTAATTCCGTTTTTTAAATAAAAAAAATTACAACTCAAAAAGTCAAGCACTTTGAGCATGTACATAATGTGTATATAGCTCATTATAAATACTCATCATTATCGTCATCTTTTCTTGGCAATGCATGGCATCGCTTTACATTGTTACATATGTGGATACAACACGTCTCAGTGGTCGGCGGTCACACAAACTGACGAATCAGTCAAAATAGTACATATATATACTTGTATATAACGCACATAGGTGGGACCGATTCGATGGTACGTTGTCTGTCGACTATTCTTTCAATCATCTATGCCTATATTCTAATGGTCTAATTCAATGGTCGGAAAGATGCAAAGTAATTGCATAAAATTTGGGCGATTCAAAATCACTACCTTTGTTTGTAAAGGGCGTTACTACGTTTGTGGTTGAAACTATTGCATTTGTGGGTAATGTTATTACATTTGTGGGAGTTATTACATTTGTGGGGGTCTCGTACACCCACAAATGTAATAACGCCCACAAATGTAATAACACTTTACCCACTCATGTAATAATCTCACCGACAATTGTAATAATGTTTTAGGGTCACTAATTTGATTTCATTTTTTTGACGACCATTGAAATCCAGGATATTTGTGGGCGATAGAATATTTCCATGATTAAAAAAAAAAATCCGTCCATGATCAATGATCCATCAGATCGGTTCCTCCTGTCTGTGTTATATGACCATTTGGACTGATTCGTCAGTTTGTGTTACCACCGAACAATCATTTATTTGGGACGTGTTGTTCCACATATGTAACAATGTTAAGCGATGCCATGCATCGCCAAGAAATGATGATGGCACTGATGAGTACTTAGAATGCACTAAATCCACCTTATGTAGATGCTCAAAGTACTTAATTGAAAAGAAAACAGAAAAAACAGGAATGAGATCATAGCCCAGCTAACAAAAAAGAAACGTGCACACATGCATACATATACGCACACATACCCTAATCCTATATTTACCTATCCTAATCATTTCTTACCCTATCCTGCTCCTATCGTATTTTAAATTATAATTAAAAATATTATTTAAATTATTATTTACCAGGAAAGACTACGCTCTAAATATTTGATTTATCACAGTCAGGGTCTTAGTTTGGAAGATGTTGACATTATTCCACAGGAATAAGATGATGATGATCTCATTTTTTAAGGTTTCAAAAATGAATTAAATGGGTCTGGAGAAAAGACTACGCACTTATTTGTGAAATAACAGGGTTTAAAGGAAAGACTACTAGGCTCCATCCTCATGTTATTCCATGAGAATCTGATGATGTGGTCTGAGTTTGTAAGGTTCAAAAAACAATTAAATGGGCCTGGATAAAACACTACGCTCTAACTTTTAAAATAACCGGGTCTGGAGGAAATACTTTAATCAATTCTCATATTTTTCCACAGGAATAAGATGATGGGGCCTTGGTTTTGAAGATTTAGAAAGTTTATTAATTGGATCTGCAGAAAAGACTACGCTCTAACTTTTAAACTAACTGGGTCTGGAGGAAAGACTAGAAACCATTCTTATCTTTTTTCACAGGAATAAGATGATGAGGCCTTAGTTTTGAAGATTTAGAAAGTTAATTAAATGGGTCTGCAGAAAAAGACTATGCTCTTACTTTGAAATAACCGGGTTGGAGGAAAGACTAAACTTGATTCTCATGTTATTCCACAAGAATAAGATGATAGGGCCTTGGTTTTGAACATTTGAAAAAATGAAATAATTGCATCTGGAGAAAATACTACGCTCTTAATTTTGAAATAATCGGGTCTGGAGGAAGGACTAGGCTTGATTCTCATGTTATTTCATAAGAATAAGATGACGGGGTCTTGATTTTGAAGAATTGAAAAAATGAAATAATTGGGTCTGGAGAAAAGACTACACTCTTACTTTTGAAATAACCAGGTCTGGAGGAAAGACTAGACTCAATTTTAATGTTATTCTATAGGAGTGAGATGATGGGGCCTTGCTTTTGAAGATTTAAAAAAATGAATGAAACGGGTCTGGAGAAAAGCCTAGGCTCTCATTTTTTTTTTAAATAATCGGGTTTAGAGGAAAGACTAGACTCGAATCTCAGGTTATCTCTCAGGAATAAGATGATCGGGCCTTGGTTTTGAAGATTCAAAAAATGAAAAAATTGGGTCTGGAAAAAGACTACGTTCTTTTTTTTAATTTACGGGTCTGGAGGAGAGACTATGCTCGATTCTCATGTTATGCCACAAAAATAAGACGATCGGGCCTTGGTTTTGAAGATTCAAAAAATGAAATAATTGGGTCTGGAAAAAAAGACTACGTTCTTATTTTTGAAATTATCGGGTCTGGAGGAAAGACTAGGTTCCATTCTCACGTTATTCCACAGGGAGAAGGTGATCGGGCCTATAATTGGGTCTGGAATAAAGACTGCGCGTTATACCGATGCATCAGTACAGGGTTTCAGTTTTGAAGAAATTCGACAAAATATCCCCTAAAAATTATTACATTTGTGGGTAAAGTGATTATTACATTTGTGGGTGGTTCAAAATTGTTACATTTGTGGGTAAAGTGCATTATTACATTTGTGGGTGAAATTATTACATTTGTGGGTAAAGTGTTATTACATTTGTGGGCGTTATTACATTTGTGGGCGTTATTACATTTGTGGGTGTAACACCCCTCCCCCCCCCTCTCCCTCTCTTTCTTTCTCTTTCTCTCTCTCTCTTTCTCTCTGTCTCCCTCCCCCTCTCTCATATTCAGCTAAATTCTGGTCTCACGTCTCCCTTTCTCCAGCCATAGGGTCCATGCTCCAGCCAATGTTCAATCTCGCTTTCTGTACCCCTCTCATCCCCTTCATGTTTTCTTCTCACCTTCGTGTTTGTTAATTTCGTCTTCACATTTATTTTTCTTTACAAAAAGCAACGAAAGGCATTCAAGAAATTTTGGCAAAATGTGTAAAATCTTTTCCATTAAAAGTACCGATTTCCCATTCAACTCATAATCAAATGGGACATGTTTTTGTTTTTCTCTCATTTGTGACGACCGTTGTGTAATCACATTCAACATTTCAAAATGGGGGCACCAGCAAACTCCCTTACACCGATGAAGCAAATAGTATGCAAACTGTACGTGTTACAATAAACTAAATAAAGAAGGACTGTAAACAAATAAATCTCTTGTGTGTTATCATCGTTACCATCGTAGTTGCCTAGCGTATTGCATATGTTAATATAACAAAAAAATACCAAAGAGTAAGGGCATGCCAAATGTTTCAGAATTTCTTCTGTTTCGCTGGTGTCCTCATTTTTAATGTTAAACACCGGTCGCAATAAATGAGCGAAAACCAGAAACATGTACAATTTCATGAAAAATGATAAGTGAAATGTGAAATCACTAATTTTATAGTTGAATCAATCAACTTTGACACATTTTGCCAATATTTTTTGAAAGCAGAATTTCATGAAATTTCCCTGCCCGTTGAGCCTAAATATAAAAGCTCCCTCGCTTGACCTTCTTATCATCATGATCGTGATAGAAAAAACAAACATGCAATGTGCAAGGCAGGTAAACGAAATACCCTGACAATATGCTCGCATATAATCTGAATATGTGATTAAACCGGTCCATGAACCGACTCTTCGTTAGGCTACATGTAGATCTGATATCTAACCAATGAGGTATTGTTTGGCTCTATGATAAAACTTACCAACTGGTGCCGAAGATAACTGTAATGATTCAACTGATGGACATTGAAGAATGAAAAATCAATAGCTGTTGTTAAAGATGATGTACAAGGAGACAGTTGGAAACGACAGCATTTGCCGTGTACAGATGTGCGTTCAATATGGCGGCATAGAGCTTACAATGTAATACGTGATATTTGAACTTAATTGATCCACGGCTCCGTTATGTGTGTTACGTACGCCCTTGTGGATATGGATGCCCGGGGGGGGGGGGGGCACTCACATACGTTGGTGGTACAGTGACGTGCCGCTTTGAAGACCCCCTTTTTGAGACCTCGATATCCGTTCTTTAGATCCTCTATATCCTACGCATGGCGAAAGTTCCGCGAAAGTTCCGCTCCTTAGCCTCCCCGCTGTGCCCCTCCCTCCGTTCCCCAGGTCCGCGGCTTGCGTGCAAGCATCGTCGCATGTGCAGCGAGGATAGTTCTATAGACCCTGTTTTTCACGATGCCGGCCGGGAATGCCGGTATATTTTTAGTTCCTAAGACCCCATATTTTACGCGGATTTTACCCTTGTAGTCAGTTCCTTAGACCCCCATTTCAGGGTTTCGTGAGGCACACCCCCATCAAAATATAATTTGAGTGCCCCCCCCCCCCCCCCCCGGGTATGGATGTCTGGGTTTTCCCGCACTACAGTGGACTTTGAACTCAACTTATTGTCATGGACTCTACCCCGAAATGAATCCGTTTTGCGAATGTAGCCTAGGTACTAAGCTGTGATGTGCATACGGACACAACTCAGTCTGTCATCAACTATGTCTGGTAACACTGACTACGCCATAATGACGTCATAGCTCTTCTGGCTTCTTTTTGAGAGGAGGAGTGAGGATGAGATTGGGGCATAGTCTGTGTTACCAGACATAGTTGTTAATAGACTGGGCTGTGTCCATGTCCCTTACAGCCTAAAACCTAGGCTACTTGGCGTTCTACCCATCAACTCACGCACACGCCTGCACATAACATCAGACACACCCACCTAACATACACGCACACATACATCATGCCGAATGACACACACACAAACGAACAAATTATAGATACAAGCATATACAAATATACACACAGCAAAGATTATACACTGACAGCTCCACAGCCATGCATAGTTTTGGGTATTAAAATAATAACGCATGTACAGTACATCAAATAGCACAAACACATGAACACTTACGTTTGCATTTAATCGTACACATTCAAAGCAGATATACACTATGTACACTATCTCTCTGCGTAGCATTTTGTGTTCCACGCATTACTCTGGTTTTACAACAATATTCACTAAGAAGTTTACTTCTAACTTCAAATTGTAAATTTCTACAATACGTTAAGCACTGTCCACTTGCAACTCTGCTTTTCACAATAATTGTGATGTGCGTGCTTGTGAGGAATATAATCTCACAGACTTGGAGAGACTTCGTGCTCGTTCATTCAGAAGTATTGTAGTCGCATACAAAGCTAGATGGGAACTGTGGGTAGTCAATACAGATTTCAATAAAAATATGATATATACAAGTCATTGCAAGGCACCAAGGTAGTAACTAAGAAAATCCATTACTTTGAGAAGATAAAATAGCATCAGCCCAGTTTGCAGACACGTGGTCCGTTTTGGCACCTGAAACTTCATGGTGTTTGGTAAGATCAGACTAGAGGGTAGTTTACTCTTTTGTGTCCTGATACACCACCGTACAATATGGCCGTATGCTTGTCTACTTAATGAGACTCATTACCAACTAGCAGTAATGGTCGTCCCTGCACGAAATCGTAAACAAATACGTTATAACACGGAAAAATCAACGATATAGTGGCCAAAAAGCGAAAAAAAGCTCAATTGATCAAACACAGATCGAACACAAATGTGATAAATGTACATTTCTTATAGGCAAACGAGCGCTCTCGTTGATATTCTTGTATAATTTTGTTACATAGGTTTACAAAAGGGTCATTAAATATCTTTGCAAAGCTAGTTTACGGTGCATCGCCAAAGGTATATACAAATGATCCAGCTGAACTAACAAACCTAGTAATTGGTATATTGTAGCTGCAATAGTCATCACAAGGCAATAAGTATGTGGTAAAGTGGTTTTAATCATCACAGGTCTTTTACAAACAGTAGCATAGTACACGGACATTAATGATAATCTCTCGCTATAAAAATGAATTACTCGAGTGAACATTGAGCATTGAACATTGCTTTACGTTTATTATGCATGTACGATACAATTGCATTGACTATTGTTTAGTGTGCCGATTTTGCACCTTCATGTTTGATGATAAAACCATAGATAAATCATTGCGAACGAGATGACGGTGTATAAATCAATGAAACTTAACTTCAGAGAACTTCTAAAAAATACATCACAGTTCACTAGAAAAATATATATATCTTAGGATGCAAACGTACACAGTATTGACAGATACTCTATTTAAAAAGAACAGCAAAATATCTTGAAAAAGGTGTACAAAAAACATTAAAAACATGTTCAAATATTTTCTAGGATAAAATTCAGTCTTATAACCTGTACAGCAGTAGAGGTTTTTCCAAAGTAGAAAATAACAAAAACTTAGAAAACACATTCGTTCAGAAAATGTTCATCTTCTTGCGAAAAGCTAAGCTTCAAATCTTCTTGTCTTGTCGCCCTCTCGTGACGTCTGTATGTACAGTTATTGAGTGGGCACTCGATCCATAATCATGATAATGATTTGTGTGTATGGGCAGTGATCTAGTTATGTGGAGTTGA
This sequence comes from Arbacia lixula, assembly GCA_963669155.1. NCBI lineage: Eukaryota > Metazoa > Echinodermata > Echinoidea > Arbacioida > Arbaciidae > Arbacia > Arbacia lixula. Next base: position 17,874,299 of record OZ022597.1, read on the forward strand.
GATTTTATACGTAGTCATTTCAACTCTTACATCATAATGACGATGATGATTCCTTCATTGAAAAGGTCTTTTATCACAATAAATACTACAAGTAAACAAAATTTTGCATTGAGCCTATTTGTTACATGTAGGTTCAGATTTTCTGCAAGAAATGAGTCTCTTTTAACGTTTTCTTGACCATAATTATCAAAACAGATCTTCACATTCCCACAGTTACTTATGAATACACCAATACTATGAACAACTTTCATGAAACAATTTTGGTCTCATCCCAAAGCATTCAGTAAACAAACAAGGGTTTTAGATCTCGATCTTCTAAATTGATATTGTATAACACAATATAAATGAGTAGAAATACCAGTGTTGACGTAGTAAGACCTCACACGCTATTCGATCTCCTCGTATGAAAGGCGACTCTCTACATTAATATGCAATTATTAACATGTCTCACCAGAAAGGGGGACTGGGTTCTTACGGAAGATGTGAAGTTTGGTAGATTCGCCTATAGCGATCTCCCCCGTCGAGAATTCCCTGATAGAGCACACGTAGCTATTGACAGGGTAATCATCGAGGACTCTCCTGACGAGCCTCAGCTGATTCGTGTACAGATCGACACTCACCAGACCAACCTTCCCCCATCCAATCAGGATGTTGTCATCCTGCAACACAGTAACGCGCGCATAGAAGCCCTCATTGCTGACGTCATACATCACATTGCCCTCTCCATCCACCACTCTGACTGATGAGCGATCACTCAGTACCAGCATCTCGCTGTGATTCATGGTGCAGACTGTCCAGGGTTTATAACCAGGACAAGGGATCTCCCTCACTGGTGGCCCACCCACAGGAGTAAAGACGCGTACTACCTTAGCATCCACACACCCTACATATATATGATCGCATCCATCAACATCCATACCTCCGTTTGCATCAACCTTTTGAAACGAAACTGCATTGCATTTCTCCCACGTCTGTGTGTAGAGAGATATGTTACCATGAAAATCACGTACTACGTATCGTCCATCAGGTATGACAGACACATGATTGACCTGCATACTAGGCAGCCTTATATCATGTGATTCACTCACAGTGCACACCTTTAACCCCCAACTTTGTATAACATTCATATTCATAGATCGAATAAGAGGAAGATACACTACCACCATCCTGCCATCATGCGTAGCTGCCAAGCTCTGCACTATCACGTCACTGAGGGCTAGCTCATTCCTCTTTTCCAGGAGCCACTGCTGTTCAAGGCTCAGCTCACCCAGAATGTGCTCATTATCAATCATGTAAGGAGTGAATGTCAGACACGCCACTCGACGCGCAACTTTTTTCGGCTTTTCCCAGTCTTCCGTGTTCGCACTTGCTAACAATTCTTGTAACCTACTACACAGATTATCATGGACAGATAATGTCTGTCCTTCGATCACATTTTCTACTCCCTTCCCGATCAAATCATTAGCACTTCTGATGCATGCGACCTTCAAATCTCGTTTCTCCCTAATTTTGCGCACTTGAGCTCTGAACTCCTCTCTGTATGCGTTACACTTCTTGACGAGATCATCTCGCTTCTTTGTGATCATTGTGAAGTGTTGGTTAGCTGTATCCCACGCTTTGTTTATTTGTGTTATGATCTCGTCAAGAGTGGGTTCAACTTTTGTCAGCCCCTCGCCCCTTAAATCAATGTCATGCGTTGCATCACTTGGGATCGATTCCATGAACGCTTTCACCTGGCTTTGAATGGATGCAATCCTATCGTTCACTGTCTTCATGTACTTTGTCACATCTTCAATTTCATGTCCGGACCCACCGTGATCAATCACACGACATCTGACACACACAGGTATTTTACATGACGTGCAAATCCATTCTTTTTCTTCCTGAGGATGTTTTGCGCAAGTTTGCTTGATCTTTACTTTCCCACTAACGACGTCATCAATGCTTACTAACACGTGACGTGCAGTAAGTTTGATCTTCCTGTGATCATCGACGCACGATTCACACAAATAGTGACTGCATTTCTCGCAGTAACACAGTGCCGGTGATTTAGTGTTATCCTCGATGTTACAGACTGTGCAGATCTGAACGCCAGATTTAACATCCGCAATCATCGACTTGAGAGGAATGTTTGTTTGGAGCTTCGAGACATCGCTGTGTTCCAATGATGTTGCCTCGCGACAGAGCGGGCATGCTAGCTCAATCTTTTCCTTCTGTGATTGTAAAAGTTGCTGCAAACATCTCTCACAGAAAGTGTGAGAGCATGCCAGCAGTTTTGGCTCCTCCATTAACTGGAAACATACACAGCATTCCAAGCCCTGCACCTCGACGGTATGTCTGGTTGCCATGGCGAAATCTGGGAAGTGAACACAAACATGCAATTATACTAGTTGAAATAAAAGTGGAGTTACGTGATTTTCCTACCAAGCCTGGCGTTCGTCGATACTGTACGAAAAACAATTTGCAAAGATTATGTGATGAAGCTTTAGGATATCGGATAACGTAGAAATGAAAGGAAAGAAGATTCTAAGTGGATTTACATATTAACAAGGATTTGAATAAGAGCAGCATATATTCAGTGATCCTCAGGCCTTCCAATAACATATGATTTAAAAATGAGGTAATAAGAGATTCTTAGTGGATACCTGTATACATATTTACAATAAATTAAACAAAATATAAATACTGTAATCCTCAGACCTTTCTCCCAAAACCCAGGCGGATACACATGTATGAAAGTAATCACACTGATACAAGTCATAGTAATAATTATCCAAGAGCAAAAAGGAGAGGCAGATGGAGAGATGGAAGGAAGAGGATGAGAAGAAGGAGAGTAAAAGAGGAAGAGAGAGTGGAATATGTGGAGATAGAGAGAAAGGTAATGCCATATAGAGGTGGGATCATTCAATCCCTAAAGATTCAATATCATTAAGATTAAAGACCGATAATACGTTTTCACCCATGTCTTATTATTACCATTGTACGGGGGGGGGGGGATATTTAAGTAATATGGTTGCAGGAAATCCGTACACTTAAGAAAATCAAGGATTTCCTTGAGACAATGTAGTAATACAAACATAATATCGCGCCTATAAAGACCAGTGAGAACACAACAATGGCCATTGTGTGCCACACCTGTCATCACAGTGTCATTGATGATGCATGATCTATCTGGCAGAACAGACCTGATAAACTAAAACACACACACACATCTCTCTCTCTCTCTCTCTCTCTCTCTCTCTCTCTCTCTCAGCTCTGTTTCCATCCAATTCAATCATTTACTCTATCATCACCACCCTCCCTCATCTCTCCATCTCACCCCCCCCCCTCTCTCTCTCTCTCTCTTTATTTCATCATTTTTGCTGGCGCCACACCCCCTTTCTCTCTATAGCGTCTATGAAGATTTCAAATAATGCCAATCTTACCTTGTTCAGCTAATAAGGTAAACAATGAATGTTGCTCTGCCTTCAAACTTCAGCTTTCAAGTACCACGCACAAACTAAAAATACGGGTGCTGTGACGTCAGCTCCTCTTGGTCTTTCCCTGATTGCCTGAAGGATGGTAATAAGACGAATGCTCCTTCGGTCTAGGCATATATAAAGTATATTGTATCTTGATTCGGCTCACTTTAACACAAGGTTCGTGTAAGTTCTGATGCCAAAGTCAAACTACTAAAAGACAGCTGAAAGAATAGCGTCGACCATGTACTGTGCATTCAGTATGGAATGATACAACATACATGATTTCGCTCTAATAATAAACATGGTAAAATGTTTAGTCTTGGCTCGCGTGTATGACTCAACCACCGTTGTGGTGTTCTTCTTCCTGTGCAGGAGACCACAGTTCATTACATGTTTCCTGTCTTTGTTGCCTGATTTCTGATGACACCTTGATCGTGCTATCACGGACCCTCTATGATATTGCGAAACATACGTTTATTCTGATGCACATTTTTACAACACGTACACTCTGGAAACGTTAGTTCCTTCTAGGAATCATAGGAATAAGAAGCAATTGATACTTGGTGTGTGACAGCAAACATTTTATGGGATCTGTTTATATATCTTTGACACAAATGCACCAATAGCTAGCTCATGAAGATTTCAAGTAAGTGATGGTAGTGGTAAAGATTATGGGAACCGTAACCATGGTGTAAATTATTACCCCCCCCCCCCCCTAAATGCAAATAAAGGCAAATCAGCGACAGCGACAACAACCGTAACCATTGCAAAATCATATTGGCATCATCACGGGTCCTATTCTGAGTTGATTTTGTTATTACGTGGAGGATCTACATAATAGGTATCAAGTTGAAATCAAACAATCCATGTCAAACGAGAACGGGACCTATAATCATGGCAGCCATTGCCACTAAGACGTGTCCAGACTTTATCCTATTATTGTGGTTGCAACAATGAACACACAGAGGGATCGATCAATTCGCCCATCACTATGGATTGTAGGCTCCCAGGGAATATAAAGAGACCCGGATGTTGCGAAACCTCTTCGTTGGCTCAATCTTTATGTAGACAGGCACGTGTTCTCTCGAGGGTACTAAGCCCAGACGATCCTTGTACCTCCCCCCACCCCCCCCCCCCCGCCACTCCCACCATCTCTATCTCTCTCTCACTCTCTCTCTCTCTCTCTCTCTCTCTCTCTCTCTCTCTCTATATATATATATATATATATATATATTTATTTATTTATATAGATAGATATATATGATGAAAGAAAAGTAATAAGACATTGATGCTAAGACATCTTTTAGGCATTTTTATGAGAAATTATAAAAGTTGAAACAAAATTGGTGTGTTATATTTATATCATCCATTCTTGGTGGTGGGGCTCGCGTGAACATATGTGGAAAGGGAGGATAACATAATAAGAGTATGGGCTCATGGAGGAAAATAAGTAAAAAGGGCCATTTTATCTCTCTTTCTTATCAACGCATGAATAAGAGCATACAGGAATACGTTTTTGTCACAATGCAGGTTAATAACAAATGTAACTTGAAATAGCAATAGCTTGAAATAATAGAAAGACGCAAGTCACCGTCTCTGCACGAATAAAATGTCTAAATCAACATTGACATAAGTAACGTGCATAGTCATCTGTGAGCATTGTTGGTGATAGAATGGAAACTGTGACCTTTACAAAAAAAGGTGGTAAATCGCGTGCTGCTATTATTTATATTCCCTTTCTACGCCTCTCATTCCTTCCTGTATAAATATTGTTGATTTTGCTGTAAAAACACAAAATCCCCAACACAATGTGTAATTAATTTTATGCCTTATTTCCCTCGAGCGGGTGACTTACCTATAGTCATCTGAGCCCACGTGAACAGGTATCATTTTTTTTTTAAGTGTACAGTCTTAGTGATTGCCCTTTTTTGCCCTCTACTCTTTCACCCAGGTCTGATGTATGACGTCACTCACTCCTTCCCCTTCACGTTCCAAATCCTAGGGGGTGTGCTGGCCGTAACAGGCGTGACCACAGTCACGTGTCTATGTCACAAGCGGAAGGACTTCAACTCGACAGTGCAGAACTCATTAATTATTAACCCTTCTTGTGCCAAATCAAATGCTGCTCTATGGGTTTTGTGAGCCTTATGAGTGAAGAAAATACACGCATGAAGGGTTATCCATTCTTGTACCAGAGCAATGTTTCTTTCTGAAAATTGTCTACATAAATGGTGAACAAAATACACAGTTATTGCACTTAGGGAGTTAATCATTATGATTGTAAATAGATATGTCTGTAACTGAGAATCAGTATTTATATACTTTTTATATACTATAAAAAATACTATATATATATATATATATATATATGTACTATATATATATATATATACATGTATATTCTTAATGGTTAAATGAATAAATTAAATGATATACATTCAAGCATGTATAGAAAGAACACTAGAGGAAAGCAATACATTCGGTCCTTTCAAACAGGTGATATTAATGAAAAGTTTACTTTAATTGAGGTTTTATTGAGAAGAGATGTTACAGGGGATAATAAATATGGTCTTTATAGACAGGTGGCCGTTGTTTGTAACTTGACAATAACCCAAGTTTCACTGTGTAAAACATTGACTTCCAATCGTAAGACTTGTAATATTCACGTAAATATTATAGCATTTGTTGATGATGTGAATTGTGAGAGATCTATTCGATATAATACATTGCGAAATTGTATATTAGTGCAAGGATGTTTCACCACTGGATATCTAGCTGCCGTTGAATTAATGCAGATTCATTGTACTCTCCTTCTAGTCACAAAAGAACGCTTTACGAAGATTTTCTCTTTCATCTCCCATGTTCGAACCCGCCGATTCTTTGGATGATTTTTGCCTGGATTTGACGTATAAACAAAATCGGATGCGTAGAATAATTTGGGGCAATATCCTCACCCCATATGCTTGTATCAAATTTCGTTTTCGCTTGTCCTTAACAAACACTTAGTGACAAAATTAAAAGTTCAGCAGCGGAAGCTGAAATGTATGCATGTAAAGGAATGCGTACGAACTATTATAAAATCCAGGTGAACGTGACGCAATCGCGTATGCATCATATTGTTGAGAGCAGCTGCTAGTCATGAATATTAAGTGGCGGCATCAAACCTTGTTCAAATTGTTCAAATTGCTTATCCATGTGCTTAAATATCCTTGATTAGTGTAACTATATCATCAATGTGTATAATTGCTTTTGAAAAGGTTTTATTCTTAAAATGCTAAAAAAAATTGTGTGTAATCATTTCCTAACACCTGCAATACATGTTTTTGATTTTTTACGTTGGTCCTGAATTTTGGTTAAGCTTTCACTAAATACCTCTCTTGCAGATCTTCTTCTTCTTCTTCTTCTTCTTCTTCTTCTTCTTCTTCTTTTTCTTCTTCTTCTTCTTCGTCTTCTTCTTCTTCTTCTTCTTCTTCTTCTTCTTCTTCTTCTCTCTCCCCCCCCCCTCTCTCTCTCTCTCTCTCTTAGTATTTTCCCCTCTCTCGTTCACTTTTCTCTCTCCACATGCTCCATGCCTCTTATTATTCGCTGTCTCTGTCTCTCTGAGTCTTCCACTCTCTTCTATTTATCTTTTCTTTCCCCTTTCTCTTAGTCTCGTGTTTTCTCTTCAATAACACCCTTCCTCTCTTCCTCAACGTCTGTTAGTTTATGTCGTATTAAAAACACACTTTGTCACTCTTGGTGTGTCCACACCTATAAAATGAAATGATAACGGAATCCATACATTGTTCTCAGCTGCATTTACAAAGCGATTATTTTAATAAATGAGGAAGTATACATAACAGTTCTCTAAAATAAAAAAGGGATGCTATCAAAATTGACCAATGGCATGCCCGTAACCCCATATGATGTACGCAATAGGTGAAGGTAATAACTGTAATGATCGAGTATTATAGGAGGCGAATGATATGATACGTGTCATTTCCAAACTATCTGTATTATGCTACACTGGCCCCACAATCGCAACAATAAAAACCATTACACAATTCATACACAACTCATATCTGATTCTCTGCAATCCCATCCTCAAGGATGCTGCTTCTGACTGATTTACAATGTTTGTACCGTAAAAGCACGACCACATTAAAGTAGTCGTAGAAGCGTGGTTTACACACACTGCTCATTGATGTTGCCTGAATATCGTGGACCCTTTATATGCTCTATGCGCCGTGCATATCGGGTCTAAGTAGTGATGTACATACAGTAGGGCGACATTTCGACAAGGATATGCATTTGCATTTGCATGAATCAGGATCATTGTCTGAGATACATACAATTTTAAGATTTTGTACGAGTAAGTTAGATTTTGAAATCCTCAACAACAACCACAGAGGTATTGGAGAAGTAACATTTCGTGACATGTACAGTCACCAACATGAAATCTAGACCTTTGCTGACGAAATATAATTTATGTACAAGGTTTAAGCGATTGCTACTGCACAGGGATGCCATATTCATCGTAAAATATGTCTTCGTATTGATATGATTGATATATGAAATACATACAAGAAAAATTAAACGTCGATTAACAGTTTAATGTTTATATTACCATGAAAACATGCCTATGTCGACAAGACCCCATATATTATATATAATTTGGATCACATCCTGATAGAATGCAACCACGTGGTATTAATAAAAGTTGACTCTTTGTACAAATAGAATGCATTAGTATACTCTCACCATTAACACATTCAAAGCAGATATACACTATATACACTATCTCTCTGCGTAACATTTTGTGTTCCACGCATTACTCTGGTTTTACAACAATATTCACTAAGAAGTTTACTTCTAACTTCAAATTGTAAATGTCTACAATACGTTAAAGGGCATATACTGTACTGGGAAGGCAAAAAAGCCTTCAAATTGTAATTGTTAGTAATCTACTTGCCAATGGTCTTAAATTCATGTATTGTCTATTTTAGAAGCTTGCTGAAAGATATTTGCCCTCAGATGATCTACGTTCGGAGTAATGAGTGACTAAATCACAAATCCTCAAATGTTCGGGCCGAACATTTTGAGGATTTAATCATTAATCATTAATTACTCCATATGTGGATCATTTGAGGGCAAATAACGTTCAGCAAACTTCTAAAATAGACAATACATGAATTTAAGACCATAGGCAAGAAGAATACTAACAATTACATTTTGAAGGCTTTTTTGCCTTCCCAGTACAGTATATGCCCTTTAAGCACTGTCCACTTGCAACTCTGCTTTTCACAATAATTGTGATGTGCGTTCTTGTGAGGAATATAATGTCACAGACTTAGAGAGACTTCGTGCTCGTTCATTCAGAAGTATTGTAGTCGCATACAAATCTAGATGGGAACTGTGGGTAGTCAATACAGATTTCAATAAAAATATGATATATACAAGTCATTGCAAGGCACCAAGGTAGTGACTAAGAAAATCCATTCGTTTTGAGAAGATAAAATGGCATGAGCCCAGTTTGCAGACACGTGGTCCGTTTTGGCACCTGAAACATAATGGTGTTTGGTAAGATCAGACTAATGGGTAGTTTTCTCTTTTGTGTCCTTATACACCACCGTGCAATATGGCCGTATGCTTGTCTACTTAATGAGACTCATTACCAAGTAGCAGTAATGGTCGATCCCTGCATGAAATCGTACACAAATAATTATGTTAAACACGGAAAAATCAACGATATAGTGGCAAAAAAGCGAAAAAAAAAACACCTCAATTGATCAAACACAGATCGAACACAAATATGATCAATGTACATTTCTTAAAGGCAAACGAGCGCTCTCGTTGATATTCCCGTATATTGTTGGTACATAGGTTTACAAAAGGGTTATTAAATATCTTTGCAAAGCTAGTTTACGGTGCATAGTCCAAGGTATATACAAATGATCCAGCTGAACTAACAAACCTAGTAATTGGAATATTATAGCTGCAATAGTCATCACAAGGCAATAAATATGTGGTAAAGTAATATTAATCATCAGAGGTCTTTTACAAACAATAGCATAATACACGGACATTAATGATAATCTCTCACTATAAAAATTAATTACTCGAGTGAATATTGTGCATTGAACATTGCTTTAAGTTTAATATACATGTACACAGTATACGCATGTACGATACATTTACATGAACTATTTTTTATTGTGCCGATTTTTGTACCGTCACGTTCGATGATAAAACAACAGATAAATCATTGCGAACGAGATGGGAGTGTATAAATCAATGCAACGTAACTTCAGAGAACTTCTAAGAAATACATCACAGTTCATTTAAAAATATATATATATACATCTTAGGACACAAACGTACACAATATTGACAGATACTCTATTTGAAAAGAACAACAAAATATCTTGAAATAGGTGTACAAAAAACATTAAAAACATGTTCAAATATTTTCTAGGATAAAATTAAGTCTTTTAACCTGAGAGAGGGTTTTCGAAAGTAGAAAATAACAATAAGTTAGAAAACACATTCGTTCTGAAAATGTTCATCTTCTTGCGTAAAGCTAAGCTTCAAATCTTCTTGTCTTGTCGCCCTCTCTTGACGTCTGTATGTACAGTTATTAAGTGGACACTCGATCCATAATCATGATAATGGTTTGTGTGTAAGGGCAGTTATCTAGTTATGTGGAGTTGAGATTTTAGACGGATTCATTTCAACTCTTACATCATAATGAAGATGGTGATTCCTTCATTGAAAAGGTCTTTTATCACAATAAAATTAATACTACAAGTAAACAACATCTTGCATTGAGCATATTTATTACATGTAGGTTCAGATTTTCTGCAAGAAATGAGTCTCTTTTAACGTTTGCTTGACCATAATTATCAAAACAGATCTTCACATTCCCACAGTTACTTATGAATACACCAAAACTATGAACAACTTTGGTCTCATCCTAAAGCATTTAATAAACAAACAAGGGTTTTAGATCTCTCTTCTAAATTGATATTGTATAGCACAATGTAAATGAGTAGAAATTCCATTGTTGACCATGCAGGACCTCACGCGCTATTCAATCTGCCCGTATGAAAGGCGACTCTCTACATGAAGAGGCAGTTATTAACATGTCTCACCAGTAAGTGGGATTGGGATCTTACGGAAGATGTGAAGTTTGTTATATTCGCATACAGCGATCTCCCCCGTCGAGAATTCCCTGATAGCGCTCACCCTGGCAGGGTAATCATCGAGGACTCTCCTGACGAGCCTCAGCTGATTCGTGTACAGATCGACACTCACCCGACCAGCTTTCCCCCATCCAATCAGGATGTTGTCATCCTGCAGCACAGCAACGCGCGCATCGACATGATCTAAGCCCTTACTGCTGACGTCATACATCACATTGCCCTCTCCATCCACCACTCTGACTGATGAGTACTCACCCAGTACCAGCATCTCGCTGTGATTCATGGTGCAGACTTGGCAGGGTCTATACCCATGACAAGGGATCTCCCTCACTGGTGGCCCACCCACAGGAGTAAAGACGCGTACTACCTGAGCATCCACACATCCTACATATATATGATCGCATCCATCGACATCCATACCTCCGTATTTATCAACCTTTTGAAACCAAACTGCATTGCATTTCTCCCACGTCTGGGTGTAGAGAGATATGTAACCATTGCAATCACGTACTACATATCGTCCATCAGGTATGACAGACACACGATTGACCTGCATACTAGGCAGCCTTATATCATGTGATTCACTCACAGTGCACACCTTTAACCCCCAACCTTTTATAACATTCATATTCCTAAATTGACGATGAAGATACACTACCACCATCCTACCATCATGCGTAGCTGCCAAGCTCTGCACTGTCACGTCACTGAAGGCCAGCTCATTCCTCTTTTTCAGGATCCACTGCTGTTTGAGGCCTAGCTCACCCAGAATGTGCTCATTATCAATCATGTAAGAAGTGAAAGTCAGACACGCCACTCGACGCGCAACTTTTTTCGTCTTTTCCCAGTCTTCTGTGTTCGCACTTGCTAACAATGCTTGTAACCTTCTACACAGATTATCATGGACAGATAATGTCTGTCCTTCGATCACAGTTTTTACTCCCTTCCCGATCAAATTATTAGCACTGCTGATGCATGCGACCTTCGAATCTCGTTTCTCCCTAATTTTGCGCACTTCTGCTTTGAACTCCTCTCTATATGCGTTACACTTCTTGACGAGATCATCTCGCTTCTTTGTGATCATTGTGAAGTGTTGGTTAGCTGTATCCCACGCTTTGTTTATTTGTGATATGATCTCGTCAAGAGTGGGTTCCACTTTTGTCAGCTCCTCGCCCCTTAAATCAATGTCATGCGTTGCATCACTTGGGATCGATTCCATGAACGCTCTCACCTGGCTTTGAATGGATGCAATCCTATCGTTCACTGTCTTCATGTACTTTGTCACATCTTCAATTTCATGTTCGGACCCACCGTGATCAATCACACGACATCTGACACACACAGATATTTTACATGACGTGCAAATCCATTCTTTTTCTTCCTGAGGATGTTTTGCGCAAGTTTGCTTGATCTTTACTTTCCCACTAACGACGTCATCAATGCTTACTAACACGTGACGTGCAGTAAGTTTGATCTTCCTGTGATCATCGACGCACGATTCACACAAATAGTGACTGCATTTCTTGCAGTAACACAGTGCCGGTGATTTAGTGTTATCCTCGATGTTACAGACTGTGCAGATCTGTACGCCAGATTTAACATCCGCAATCATCGACTTGAGAGGAATGTTTGTTTGGAGCTTCGAGACATCGCTGTGTTCCAATGATGTTGCCTCGCAACAGAGCGGGCATGCTAGCTCGATCTTTTCCTTCTGTGATTGTAAAAGTTGCTGCAAACATCTCTCACAGAAAGTGTGAGAGCATGCCAGCAGTTTTGGCTCCTCCATTAACTGGAAACATACACAGCATTCCAAGCCCTGCACCTCGACGGTATGTCTGGTTGCCATGGCGAAATCTGGGAAGTGAACACAAACATGCAATTATACTTGTTGAAATAAAAGTGGAGTTATGTGATTTTCCTACCAAGCCAGGCGTTCGTCGATACTGTACGAAAAACAATTGTGACATGGTGAAACAAAATGGAGGATGAGGTGAAGAAGCAGGAGAAAAAAAATGAAAGAAGGAAAGGTACAACACAAAAGACTAATCTAGAATCTCGCGAATTAGCTAAACGCCAAATACGCGTTTGCAAAGATTATGTGATGAAGCTTTAGGATATCGGATAACGTAGAAATGAAAGGAAAGAAGATTCTAAGTGGATTTACATATTAACAAGGATTTGAAGAAGAGCAGCATATATTCAGTGATCCTCAGGCCTTCCAATAACATATGATTTAAAAATGAGGTAATAAGAGATTCTTAGTGGATACCTGTATACATATTTACAATAAATTAAACAAAATATAAATACTGTAATCCTCAGACCTTTCTCCCCAAACCCAGGTTGATACACATGTATGAAAGTAATCACACTGATACAACTTATAGTAATAATTATCCAAGAGCAAAAAGGAGAGGCAGATGGAGAGATGGAAGGAATAGGATGAGAAGAAGGAGAGTAAAAGAGGAAGAGAGAGTGGAATATGTGGAGATAGAGAGAAAGGTAATGCCATATAGAGGTGGGATCATTCAATCCCTAAAGATTCAATATCATTAAGATTAAAGACCGATAATACGTTTTCACCCATGTCTTATTATTACCATTGTACGGGGGGGGGGGGTGATATTTAAGTAATATGGTTGCAGGAAATCCGTACACTTAAGAAAATCAAGGATGTCCTTGAGACAATGTAGTAATACAAACATAATATCGCGCCTATAAAGACCAGAGAGAACACAACAATGGCCATTGTGCGCCACACCTATTATCGCAGTGTCATTGATAATGCATGATCTATCTGGCAGAACAGACCTGATAACTAAAACACACACATCTCTCTCTCTCTCTCTCTCTCTCTCTCTCTCTCTTAGCTCTGTTTCCCTCCATTTCAATCATTTACTCTCTCAACACCACCTCTCCCCTATCTTTCCATCTCCCTCTCTCCGTCTCTCCATCTTTCTCTCTCTCTCTCTCTCTCTCTCTCTCTCTCTTTCTTTCATCAGTTTCGCTGGCGCCACACACCCTTACTCTCTATAGCGTCTATGAGGATTTCAAATGATGCCAATCTTACCTTGTTCAGCTAATGAGGTACACAATGAATGTTGCTCTGCCTTCAAACTTCAGCTTTCAAGTACCACGCACAAACTAAAAATACGGGTGCTTTGACGTCAGCTCCTTTTGGTCTTCCCCTGATTGCCTGAAGGATAAGAATAAGACGAATGCTCCTTCGGTCAAGGCATTGATAAAGTATATTGTATCTTGATTCGGCTCACTTTAACACAAGGTTCATGTAAGTTCTGATGCCACAGTCTGATGACAAAGTCAAACTACTAAAAAACAGCTAAAACGATAGCGTCGACCATTTGCTGTGCATTCAGTATGGAATGATACAACATACATGATAACGCTCTTAATAAACCTGGTAAATGGTTTCGTTTTGGCTCGCGTGTATGACTCAGCTACTGTTGTGCTGTTTTTCTTCCTGTGCAGGAGACCAGAGTTTATAACATGTTTCCTGTCTTTGTTGCCTGATTTCTGATGACACCTTGATCGTGCTATCACGAACCCTCTATGATATTGCGAAACATACGTTTATTCTGATGCACATTTTGACAACACGTACACTCTAGAAACGTTAGTTCCTTCTAGGAATTATAGGAATAAGGAGCAATTGATACTTGGTCTGTGACACCAAACATTTTATGGGATCTGTTTATATATCTTTGACACAAATGCACCAATAGCTAGCTCATGAAGATTTCAAGTAAGTGATGGTTGTGGTAAAGATTATGGGAACCGTAACCATGGTGTAAATTATTACCCCCCCCCCCCCCCTAAATGCAAATAAAGGCAAATCAGCGACAGCGACAACAACCGTAAACACTGCAAAATCATTCTGGCATCATCACGGGTCCTATTCTGAGTTGATTTTGTTATTACGTGGAGGATGTATATTATAGGTATCAAGTTGAAATCAAACAATCCATGTCAAACGAGAACGGGACCTATAATCATGGCAGCCATTACCACTAAGACGTGTCCAGACTTTATCCTATTATTGTGGTTGCAACAATGAACACACAAAGGGATCGATCAATTCACCCATCACTATGGATTGTAGGCTCACAGGGAATATAATGAGACCCGGATGTTGCGAAACCTCTTCGTTGGCTCAATGTTTATGTGGACAGGCACGTGTTCTCTGGAGGGTACTAAGCCCGGACGATCCTTGTACCCCCCCCCCCCCCCCTCTCTCTCTCTCTCTCTCTATATATATATATATATATATACATATATGATGAAAGAAAAGTAATAAGACATTGATGCTAAGACATCTTTTAGGCATTTATATAATGAGAAATTATAAAAGTTTCAACAAAACTGGTGTGTTATATTTATATCATCCATTGTTGGTGGTGGGGCTCACGTGAACATATGTGTAAAGGGAGGATAACATAATAGGAGTGTGGGCTCATGGAGGAAAATAAGTAAAAAGGGCCATTTTATCTCTCTTTCTTATTAACGCATGAATAAGAGCATACAGGAATACGTTTTTGTCACAACGCAGGTGAATAACAAATGTAACTTGAAATAGCAATAGCTTAAAATATAGAAAGACGCAATTCATCGTCTCTGCACGGATAAAATGTCTAAATCAACAATGACATAAGTAACGTGCATAGTCAACTGTGTGCATTGTTGGTGACAGAATGGAAACTGTGACCTTTAAAAAAGGTGGTAAATCGCGTGCTGCTATTATTTATATTCCCTTTCTACGCCTCTCATTCCTTCCTGTATAAATATTGTTGATTTTGCTGTAAAAACACAAAATCCCCAACACAATGTGTCATTAATTTTATGCCTTATTTCCCTCGAGCGGGTGACTTATTTATAGTCATCTGAGCCCACGTGAACAGGTATCATTTTTTTTAAGTGGACAGTCTTAGTGATTGCCTTTTTTTGCCCTCTACTCTTTCACCCAGGTCTGATGTATGACGTCACTCACTCCTTCCCCTTCACGTTCCAAATCCTAGGGGGTGTGCTGGCCGTAACGGGCGTGACCACAGTCACGTGCCTATGTCACAGGCGGAAGGACTTCAACTCGACAGTGTAGAACTCATTAATCATTAACCCTTCTTGTGCCAAGTCAAATGCTGCTCTATGGGTTTTGTAAGCCTTATGAGTGAAGAAAATACACGCATGAAGGGTTATCCATTCTTGTACCAGATACAATGTTTCTTTCTGAGAATTGTTTGCATAAATGGTGAACAAAAGACACTTAGGGAGTTAATCATTATGATTGTAAATAGATATGTCTGTAACTGAGAATCAGTATTTATATACTTTTTATATACTATATGAATACTATATATATATATATATATATATATATATATATATATATATATATATTCTTAATGGTTAAATGAATAAATGAAATGATATACATTCAAGCATGTATAGAAAGAACACTAGAGGAAAGCAATACATTCGGTCCTTTCAAACAGGTGATCTTAATAAAAAGTTTACTTTAATTGAGGTTTTATTGAGAACAGATGTTACAGGGGAAAATAAATATGGTCTTTATAGACAGGTGGCCGTTGTATGTAACTTGACAATAAAGCAAGTTTCACCGTGTAAAACAATTACTTCCAATTGTAAGACTTGTAATATTCATATAAATATTATAGCATTTGTTGATGATGTGAATTGTGAGAGATCTACTCGATATAATACATTGCGAAATTGTATATTAGTGCAAGGATGTTTCACCACTGGATATCCAGCTGCCGTTTAATTAATGCAGGTTCATTGTACTCTCCTTCTATCCACAAAAGAACGCTTTACAAAGATTTTCTCTTTCATCTCCCATGTTCGTACCCGCCGATTCTCTGGATGATTTTTGCCTGGATTTGACGTATAAACAAAATCGGATGCGCAGAAGAATTTGGGGCAATATCCTCACCCCATATGCTTGTATCAAATTTCGTTTTCGCTTGTCCTTAACAAGCACTTAGTGACAAAATTAAAAGTTCAGCAGCGGAAACTGAAATGTATGCATGTAAAGGAATGCGTATGAACTATTATAAAATCCAGGTGAACGTGACGCAATCGCGTATGCATCATATTGTTGAGAGCAGCTGCTAGTCATGAATATTAAGTGGCGGCATCAAACCTTGTTCAAATTGTTCAAATTGCTTATCCATGTGCTTGAATATCCTTGATTAGTGTTACTATATCATCAACGTGTATAATTGCTTTTGAAAAGGTTTTATTCTTAAAATGCTGAAAAAAAATGTGTGTAATCATTTCCTAACACCTGCAATACATGTTTTTGATTTTCACGTTGGTCCTGAATTTTGGTTAAGCTTTCACTAAATACCTCTCTTGCAGATCTTCTTCTTCTTCTTCTTCTTCTTCTTCTTCTCTCTCCCCCCACCCCCTCTCTCTCTCTCTCTCAGTATTTTCCCCTCTCTCGTTCACTTTTCTCTCTCCACATGCTCCATGTCTCTTATTATTCTCTGTCTCTGTCTCTCTGAGTCCTCCTCTCTCTTCTATTTATCTTTCCTTTCCTCTTTCTGTTAGTCTCGTGTTTTCTCTTCAATAACACCCTTCCTCTCTTCCTCAACGTCTGTTAGTTTATGTCGTATTAAAAACACACTTTGTCACTCTCGGTGTGTCCACACCTGTAAAATGAAATGATAATGGAATCCATACATTGTTTTCAGCTGCATTTACAGAGTTTTTTTTTAATAAATGAGGAAGTATACATAACAATTCTCTAAAATAAAAAAAGGGGATGCTATCAAAATTGGCCAACGGCATGCCCGTAACCCCATATGATGTACGTAATAGGTAAAGATAATAACTGTAATGATCGAGTATTATAGGAAGCGGATGATATGATACGTGTCATTTCCTGGCTATCTGTGTTATGCTACACTAGCCCCACAATCACAATAATAAAAACCATTACACAATTCATACACAGCTCCTATCTGATTCTCTGTAGTCCCATCCCCAAGAATGCTGCTTCTGACTGATTTACAATGTTTGTAACGGAAAAGCACGGCCAAATTAAAGTATTCATACAAGCGTAGTTTAAACACACAGCTCATTGATGTTGCCTGAATATCGTGGACCCTTTACATACTCTATGCACCGTGCATGTCGGGTCTAAGTAGTGATGAACATACAGTAGGGCGACATTTCGACAAGGATATGCATTTGCATTTGCAAGAATCAGGATCATTGTCTGAGATACATACAATTTTATGATTTTATACGAGTAAGTTTGATTTTGAAATCCTCAACAACAACCACAGAGGTATTGAAGAAGTAACATTTCGTGACCTGTACAGTCACCAACATAAATCTAGACCTTTGCTGACGAAATATATGTACAAGATTTAAGCGATTGCTACTCCACAGGGATGCCATATTCATAGTCAAATATGTCTTCGTAATGATATGATTGATATATGGAATACATACAAGGAAAATGAAACGTCGATTAACAGGTTAATGTTTATATTACCATGAAAACATGCCTATGTCGACAAGACCAAATATATCATATATGATTTGGATCACATCCTGATAGAATGCAACCACGCGGTATTACTAAAACTTGACTCTTTTTACAAATGGAATGCATGAGTATACTCTCACTATTGACACATTCAAAGCAGATATACACTATGTACACTATCTCTCTGCGTAACATTTCGTGCTCTACGCATTACTCTGGTTTTACAACAATATTCACTAAGAAGTTTACTTCTAACTTCAAATTGTAAATGTCTACAATACGTTAAGCACTGTCCACTTGCAACTCTGCTTTTCACAATAATTGTGATGCGCGTTTTTGTGAGGAATATAATCTCACAGACTTGGAAAGACTTCGTGCTCGTTCATTCAGAAGTATTGTAGTCGCATACAAAGCTAGATGGGAACTGTGGATAGTCAATACAGATTTCAATAAAAATATGATATATACAAGTCATTGCAAGGCACCAAGGTAGTAACTAAGAAAATCCATTACTTTGAGAAGATAAAATAGCATCAGCCCAGTTTGCAGACACGTGGTCCGTTTTGGCACCTAAAACATAATGGTGTGTGGTAAGATCAGACTAGAAGGTAGTTTTCTCTTTTGTGTCCTGATACATCACCGTACAATATGGCCGTATGCTTGTCTACTTAATGAGACTCATTACCAACTAGCAGTAATAGTCGATCCCTGCATGAAATCGTGAACAAATAATTATGTTATAACACGGAAAAATCAACGATATAGTGGCAAAAAAGCGAAAAAAAACCTCAATTGATTAAGCACAGATCAAACAAAATATGATAAATGTACATTTCTTATAGGCAAACGAGCGCTCTCGTTGATATTCCCGTATATTCTTGTTACATAGGTTTACAAAAGGGTCATTAAATATCTTTGCAAAGCTAGTTTACGGTGCATAGCCCAAGGTATATACAAATGATCCAGCTGAACTAACAAACCTAGTAATTGGAGTATTATAGCTGCAATAGTCATCACAAGACAATAAATATGTGGTAAAGTGGTATTAATCATCACAGGTCTTTTACAAACAATAGCATAATACACGGACATTAATGATAATCTCTCACTGTAAAAATGAATTACTCGAGTGAATATTGAGCATTGAACATTGCTTTACGTTTAATATACATGTACACAATATACGCATGTACGATACAATTCCATTGACTATTGTTAAGTGTGACGATTTTATACCGTCACGTTTGATGATAAAACAATAGATGAATCATTGCGAACGAGATGACGGTGTATAAATCAATGAAACTTAACTTCAGAGAACTTCTAAGAAATACATCACAGTTCATTTTAAGAAATATATATATCTTAGGATACAAACGTACACAGTATTAACACGTACTCTATTAAGAACAACAAAATATCTTGAAATAGGTGTACAAAAAGCATTAAAAACATGTTCAAATATTTTCTAGGATAAAATTCAGTCTTATAACCTGTACAGCAGTAGAGGTTTTTCCAAAGTAGAAAATAACAAAAACTTAGAAAACACATTCGTTCAGAAAATGTTCATCTTCTTGCGTAAAGCTAAGCTTCAAATCTTTTTGTCTTGTCCCCCTCTCGTGACGTCTGTATGTACAGTTATTGAGTGGGCACTCGATCCATAATCATGATAATGGTTTGTGTGTATGGGCAGTGATCTAGTTATGTGGAGTTAAGATTTTATACGGATTCATTTCAACTCTTACATCATAATGACGATGATAATTCCTTCATTGAAAAGTTCTTTTATCACAATAAATACTACAAGTAAACAACATCTTGCATTGAGCCTATTTGTTACATGTAGGTTCAGATTTTCTGCAAGAAATGAGTCTCTTTTAAAGACAGCCAGTCCCTTTTTCAGATCACCACAAAACCATCGAAACATTGGCAAAACATATAGAGAAATGTTGGCAAGGTCTATATTCACAATTTGAAACTGATACGTAGTGTAAAATTCAAATAATGTACGTAAACAACGTATGATTAATAGTCTTTACCTCAGGCTCTTAGCAGTTTGTGTTGAAATATCTGCTTTTATTGATTAATCTGTTTATTAAATTATAAAACGCATTATGAAAAAAATGTTCTATGGAAGGAATCATCTCCAAAGTTTGGCAGTTACTCATAAAATTAGGATTTCACACACGCATAATAACCACATAGATACTGTAACAAAGACTAATACTTTTTTCGTAGTACGAAAAAAGTCGGTTTGAAATTTAACGGCTGAAATGTTTTACATATACAGAAAGCTTCAACATGCTATATTCTTAGAAATGGTCTTGAATCACACTTTCTTCAATTTACGATCGTGATAGACGATTTCAAATTTTAAGTTTGCAATCTTTAACGTTTGCCTAACCATATTCAAATCAGATCTTCACATTCCCACAGTTACTTATGTATACACCAATACTATGAACAACTTTCATGGAACAACTTTGGTCTCATCCCAAAGCATTTAGTAAACAAACAAGGGTTTTAGATCTCTCTTCTGAATTGGTATTGTATAGCACAATGTAAATGAGTAGAAATACCATTGTTGACGTTGCAGGACCTCACGCGCTATTCAATCTGCTCGTATGAAAGGCGACTCTCTACATAAAGAGGCAGTTATTAACATGTCTCACCAGAAAGAGGGACTGGGATCTTACGGAAGATGTGAAGTTTGTTATAATCGCATACAGCGATCTCCCCCGTCGAGAATTCCCTGATAGAGCACACGTAGCTATTGACAGGGTAATCATCGAGGACTCTCCTGACGAGCCTCAGCTGATTCGTGTACAGATCGACACTCACCAGACCAACCTTCCCCCATCCAATCAGGATGTTGTCATCCTGCAACACAGCAACGCGCGCACGGAAGCCCTCATTGCTGACGTCATACATCACATTGCCCTCTCCATCCACCACTCTGACTGATGATTCATCACTCAGTACCAGCATCCCGCTGTGATTCATGGTGCAGACTGTCCAGGGCTTATAACCAGGACAAGGGATCTCACTCACTGGTGGCCCACCCACAGGAGTAAAGACGCGTATTACCTTAGCATCCACACACCCTACATATATATGATCGCATCCATCGACATCCATGCCTCCGCATCCATCAACCTTTTGAAACGAAACTGCATTGCATTTCTCCCACGTCTGTGTGTAGAGAGATATGTAACCATTATAATGACGTACTACGTATCGTCCATCAGGTATGACAGACACATGATTGACCGCCACAGTTTGCAGCCTTATCGCATTCATTGATTCATTCACAGTGCACACCTTTAACCCCCAACCTTTCATAACATTCATATTCATAGATCGAATACGAGGATGATACACTACCACCATCTTGCCATCATGCGTAGCTGCCAAGCTCTGCACTATCACGTCACTGAAGGCCAGCTCATTCCTCTTTTCCAGGAGCCACTGCTGTTCAAGGCTCAGCTCACCCAGAATGTGCTCCTTATCGATCATGTAAGGAGTGAAAGTCAGACACGCCACTCGACGCGCAACTTTTTTCGGCTTTTCCCAGTCTTCCGTGTTCGCACTTGCTAACAATTCTTGTAACCTACTACACAGATTATCATGGACAGATAATGTCTGTCCTTCGATCACATTTTCTACTCCCTTCCCGATCAAATCATTAGCACTGCTGATGCATGCGACCTTCAAATCTCGTTTCTCCCTAATTTTGCGCACTTCTGCTCTGAACTCCTCTCTGTATGCGTTACACTTCTTGACGAGATCATCTCGCTTCTTTGTGATCATTGTGAAGTGTTGGTTAGCTGTATCCCACGCTTTGTTTATTTGTGATATGATCTCGTCAAGAGTGGGTTCAACTTTTGTCAGCCCCTCGCCCCTTAAATCAATGTCATGCGTTGCATCACTTGGGATCGATTCCATGAACGCTTTCACCTGGCTTTGAATGGATGCAATCCTATCGTTCACTGTCTTCATGTACTTTGTCACATCTTCAATTTCATGTTCGGACCCACCGTGATCAATCACACGACATCTGACACACACAGGTATTTTACATGACGTGCAAATCCATTCTTTTTCTTCCTGAGGATGTTTTGCGCAAGTTTGCTTGATCTTTACTTTCCCACTAACGACGTCATCAATGCTATCACGTGACGTGCATTAAGTTTGATCTTCCTGTGATCATCGACGCACGATTCACACAAATAGAGACTGCATTTCTCGCAGTAACACAGTGCCGGTGATTTAGTGTTATCCTCGATGTTACAGACTGTGCAGATCTGAACGCCAGATTTAACATCCGCAATCATCGACTTGAGAGGAATGTTTGTTTGGAGCTTCGAGACATCGCTGTGTTCCAATGATGTTGCCTCGCGACAGAGCGGGCATGCTAGCTCGATCTTTTCCTTCTGTGATTGTAAAAGTTGCTGCAAACATCTCTCACAGAAAGTGTGAGAGCATGCCAGCAGTTTTGGCTCCTCCATTAACTGGAAACATACACAGCATTCCAAGCCCTGCACCTCGACGGTATGTCTGGTTGCCATGGCGAAATCTGGGAAGTGAACACAAACATGCAATTATACTAGTTGAAATAAAAGTGGAGTTACGTGATTTTCCTACCAAGCCTGGCGTTCGTCGATACTGTACGAAAAACAATTGTGACATGGTGAAACAAAATGGAGGATGAGGTGAAGAAGCAGGAGAAAAAAAATGAAAGAAGGAAAGGTACAACACAAAAGACTAATCTAGAATCTCGCGAATTAGCTAAACGCCAAATACGCGTTTGCAAAGATTATGTGATGAAGCTTTAGGATATCGGATAACGTAGAAATGAAAGGAAAGAAGATTCTAAGTGGATTTACATATTAACAAGGATTTGAATAAGAGCAGCATATATTCAGTGATCCTCAGGCCTTCCAATAACATATGATTTAAAAATGAGGTAATAAGAGATTCTTAGTGGATACCTGTATACATATTTACAATAAATTAAACAAAATATAAATACTGTAATCCTCAGACCTTTCTCCCAAAACCCAGGCGGATACACATGTATGAAAGTAATCACACTGATACAAGTCATAGTAATAATTATCCAAGAGCAAAAAGGAGAGGCAGATGGAGAGATGGAAGGAAGAGGATGAGAAGAAGGAGAGTAAAAGAGGAAGAGAGAGTGGAATATGTGGAGATAGAGAGAAAGGTAATGCCATATAGAGGTGGGATCATTCAATCCCTAAAGATTCAATATCATTAAGATTAAAGACCGATAATACGTTTTCACCCATGTCTTATTATTACCATTGTACGGGGGGGGGGGGGGGGATATTTAAGTAATATGGTTGCAGGAAATCCGTACACTTAAGAAAATCAAGGATGTCCTTGAGACAATGTAGTAATACAAACATAATATCGCGCCTATAAAGACCAGAGAGAACACAACAATGGCCATTGTGCGCCACACCTGTCATCACAGTGTCATTGATAATGCATGATCTATATGGCAGAACAGACCTGATAACTAAAACACACACACACATCTCTCTCTCTCTCTCTCTCCATCCATCTCTCTCTCTCTCTCTCTATCTCTCTCTCTCTCTCTCTCTCTCTCAGCTCTGTTTCCATCCAATTCAATCATTTACTCTATCATCACCACCCTCCCCTATCTCTCCATCTCCCCCCCCCCCTCTCTCTCTCTCTCTCTCTCCTTATTTCATCATTTTTGCTGGCGCCACACCCCATTTCTCTCTATAGCGTCTATGAAGATTTCAAGTGATGCCAATCTTACCTTTTTCTGCTAATAAGGTACACAATGAATGTTGCTCTGCCTTCAAACTTCTTCAGCTTTCAAGTACCACGCACAAACTAAAAATACGGGTGCTGTGACGTCAGCTCCTTTTGGTCTGCCCCAGAATGCCTGAAGGATAAGAATAAGACGAATGCTCCTTCGGTCTAGGCATTGATAAAGTATATTGTATCTTGATTCGGCTCACTTTAACACAAGGTTCATGTGGTCGGAGATAAACCTATCTGATGTCACAGTCTGATGCCAAAGTCAAACTACTAAAAGACAGCTAAAACGATCGCGTCGACCATTTGCTGTGTATTCAGTATGGAATGATACAACATACATGATAACGCTCTTAATAAACATGGTAAATGGTTTCGTTTTGGCTCGCGTGTATAACTCAGCTACTATTGTGTTGTTTTTCTTCCTGTGCAGGAGACCAGAGTTCATAACATTTTTTTTTGCCTTTGTTGCGGTGACACCTCGATCGTACCATCCAGAACCTTGCATAATATTGCGACATACATGATAACATCTGACATGAATTTCGTCATCATGTTCATGTTACCTGATATCACGGTCATAGAAAACGCAGACATCATTGTAAAGTGATAATCCAGTGTATGAGTATGGCTGTGAGCTACATAAAACCGAGAGAACTGACTGCAGGAAACGAGTGGAATAAGGCAAAAACCGACGGATTTGACTCTGCAAGAAACTGAGAAACTAGTTGAATAAGGCAAAGCAATATAACACATATCACACGTAATTCTTTTGAGGTGAATTTTCGGCAGAGAGAAAATGTTATCGGCATATATTTTTCTTTTCAGTTTTGCCGATTAGAGACTTTACATGAACAGAGTAAATGTCAGCTGTGCCAAAGATATATCAGCTATCATCTCAACAAACATGAAAACATGAAAGCCATGGCAACGACGGATTTGAAATGTTTCAAACTGTGGTTGCGTCTCAGCGAATCAAGACGACGTGCACGATGACCCAGGGATAGCCTTGGTTCCAGGCTGTTGGGTGTTGTCTGTTTCTTCTGATGCACATCTACAACCATAACTACGTCTGGATACTGAGAGAAATTCTAGGAATGAGGATTAAGAAGCAATTAACATCAAACTGCTACTTAGTGGGGTTTATCCATAAAACTTGAAAACAAATGTACCAATGGCTCATAAGTGTTCAGGTGAGTGGTGGCAGTGATAACGATTGTGGAAACCGTATTCATTGTGTAACGTATTGCCAGAAAAGGGCCATTAAAGCCAAACCAGCGAGAGCGACAACAAAGGTGAACGAGCAAGATCATTCTGCCATTTCATGATTACGTGAGCGGATCGTATACAGATGATAATACAGTTGAAATCAAACATGTCAATCTTATCTTATAATTGTAGTTGCAGCAATGCACATGCAAGGAGATAAATACACCTATCAGTATGGATTGTAGGCTCCCAGGGAATATAATGAGACCCGGGGAATTATTTTGGATGTTGCGAAACTCCTTCGTTTGCTGAATGCCTATGTTCACAGGCACGTGTTTTATTATGTCTCTGGAGGGTACCAAGCCCAGATGTTCATTGTACCCCCCCCCTCTCGCACTCTCTCTCTCTTTTCCTCTCTCTCTTTCTCTCTCTCTCTCTCTCTCTTTCTTTCCCTCTCTCTTTCTCTCTCTCTCTCCCTCCTTCTCTCTTCCCCTCTCTCCCTCTCATTATTCCACCCTCTCTCTCTCTCTCTCTCTCTCTCTCTCTCTCTCTCCTTCTCTCTTCCTCTCTCTCCCTCTCATTATTCCACCCTCTCTTTCTCTCTCTCTCTCTCCTTCTCTCTTCCCCTCTCTCCCTCTCATTATTCCACCCTCTCTCTCTCTCTCTCTCCCCCTCCTTCTCTCTTCCCCTCTCTCCCTCTCATTATTCCACCCTCTCTCTCTCTCTCTCTCTCCTTCTCTCTTCCTCTCTCTCCCTCTCATTATTCCACCTCTCTCTCTCTCTCTCTCTCTCTCTCTCTCTCTCTCTTTCCTTTGTTTCCACTCTCATCTGCTCATCGCGGCTGCTTCCTCTCATTGCCACCAATTCCCAGCAATTCCTTCTCTCTCTTTATCTCTATCTCAGTCTCCCCCCCCCCACTCTCTCTCCTTCTCTTTCACTCTCTCTCTCTCTCTTTCTCTCTCCTTCTCTCTTCCCCTCTCTCTTCCTCTCATTATTCCACCCCCCCTCTCTCTCTCTCTTCCTCTCTCTTCCTCTCATTATTCCACCCCCCTCTCTCTCTCTCCTTCTCTCTTCCTCTCTCTCCCTCTCATTATTCCACCCTCTCTCTCTCTCTCTCTCTCTCCTTCTCTCTTCCCCTCTCTCCCTCTCATTATTCCACCCTCTCTCTCTCTTTCTCTCTCTCTCTCTCTCTCCTTCTCTCTTCCTCTCTCTCCCTCTCATTATTCCACCCTCTCTCTCTCTCTCTCTCCTTCTCTCTTCCTCTCTCTCCCTCTCATTATTCCACCCCCTCTCTCTCTCTCTCTCTCTCTTTCCTTTGTTTCCACTCTCATCTGCTCATCGCGGCTGCTTCCTCTCATTGCCACCAATTCCCACCACCCCAAGAATTGGAAGGAGCCGAAGCCACAAAACATAAATAAAACGACAAATTAAACGGGGGAAAAGGAGTCAGGATTCATGGCAAACTTTATTTCTCTTTCGTGAGGGAGGTATGTATATAAAGACGTCACACGAAAACCAAATCAAAGATTTCCAGAAATGAGACAAACAATGGATCAATTCCAAATCTCTATTATTAAGCTTACTTTCTGTGTAGTCCTACTTCATACATAAATGTGTCACCACATGAAATGGGACTGTCTATGTCGGCACTGCAGTGCAAAATACGAACAATTCAAAAAATGTTTTCTTGACTTGAGTAACCATGGGCACGCCATATCATCAACTATACATGCACGCAAATATCCAATCATATTTATAATGGCATTA
Source organism: Arbacia lixula (assembly GCA_963669155.1). Taxonomy (NCBI): domain Eukaryota; kingdom Metazoa; phylum Echinodermata; class Echinoidea; order Arbacioida; family Arbaciidae; genus Arbacia; species Arbacia lixula. The sequence goes on from OZ022597.1 coordinate 17,901,259, forward strand.
CACGGGTAGTCCGTCAAGAGTATAATGTTATCGTGGCTCTAAAGACAACGGGTAGGATGATGATTCACGACAGATGAAATCTCTATTGAATAGACAAATAATGGTGCTTAACACGCATGCAGTGAACAGACAGATCAATGTGATTGTGTTTCAAACGCTATGGAGACGGAAAGACAGATCTTAAGAAGCAATACATCTCTCTTTTAAAACAAATAGTAGGCTTAAATCTCACTCGAATCAGCCCCCAAGAAAATAAATACATCTATAAAGTATCAACCGTGTCTAACCTACAACAAAATCGAAATTCACAAATAGCTATGTACAGTAATCATAATTCAATATTACACATAATTTTCGTACAACGAGCAAATTCTGGCTTTGTCATATTAATATGTATCATCTAATGTAGAACTAATACACTTCATATTTCAACACTTCAATAAATTTGCAGTATATAAGAGCACGGCAAGCTTTATACAAAACGAAAAGGTGATACCATAAAAATAAATTAATTGTTTAGTATTTGATTTTGATAAAAACCGCAAGCCAACGTTCTAGTGTATACTATCGCAATGTTTTTGTTACTCTTACACGCATGAGCAACGGTACTATACGCCACACATGGCTTGTAAGCCGCAAAATATTGCAATATTTTGCCATTCTCATTGCTCAATGTAACTTGTATTTTGGCTAGCTCTTTTATGGTGTGTTTTGTAAGCTGTTATTTAGTGTACCGTGAATATGCCTGACTGCCAAGTTGATTCTCTTTCTTAATGTGGGTGCTTTAAGATGTAATTCTGATCAACGTTTATTTCTGGTCTACTACCTCTTCTATTTTGCTCCGTAATATTCCAACATTACTCAGAGGTAACAAGCGTAGTCCTATCATTAAATACTTCCGCTGGGACGTAACATTTCATTCTTATTATAATTTTGTTTTCTTTAAAACTATCCCAAAGGATAGAATATAATAGCGTTGTCACTGAGAAGAAGTTTTTCTTTTTATATTCATGCTAATAAAAACAATGCTAACTGTTCTCTTTGCTTGGCAGATTTAGGACTTAATGTGAGTTATTTAGCCCTAAATCTGACAACGTGCACTTACACCATGTAAAGTTAGCTTGGTTCGGGGAAGCTTTAAGTCTCTGAGTAATGTTAGAAGGTCGAGAATTGAGAGAATAAACAAATGATCACTCCCCAACATCCGTGTTTGTGTAACTAACGTTTTCATCTTTGTTCGAAGCAAGAACGCATTCCTTAATGATTAAATACCCCTAACATACATCAAATGATAAAAGGCCTTTTTGTGTCACTGATTGGCGTTGATATAATAATCACATATACATTGGCATTTATACTAGTTACTTATGCACATCAATTTGCACATCACGCCCAACATGATTTTTGTTTTCTCTTTTTGAGACGTGTCTGAAGACGTTCCATTAAGCTCAAGCATAGCAGGGCTTCTCGCTTTCATCAAAACACATCCTGCGACTGAGGCGCAAAAAGCACACACACAAGATCTACTCACTTCTTCATCCCTTAATTGCTAGTAATAAATGGAAGGCGTTTTCATAGTCACAAGCAGAAACCAGATGTACGGTGACGATTTTCATGGTTCACGTTTTCATAATTCTTTAGTTTTTAGGATTGTAGAGGCCTATATGCGTGTGTATGTGAGAGAGAGAAAACGGGAGAGTGAGAGCCTGAGAATGAGCCAGAGAGAGAGAAAAAAGAGAGAGAGAGAGAGAGAGAGAGAGAGAGCGGAAGGGAAAGAGAGAGATAAAGAGAGAGAAAGCGAGAGAGAGAGAGAGAGAGAGAGAGAGAGAGAGAAAGAGAGAGAGAGAGAGAGAGAGAGAGAGAGAGAGAGAGAGAGAGATGGAGGGGGGTGGGGTGTTAAAGGTGGCTGCAGCTTGCTGATGCCACGCCCATGCAATTAGGAGAGTACTGAGCATGGGGGAGGCACCAACTCGTGCATCATCCTTGTGTGACGACGGGCGGGTTGCACTGTCCGAACTCACGAGATCGGTGTTAATTCTCGCCAAGCTGGTTATTATTGCATTCATATATTTTCAGGCAGTCGTGTTTTTTCCCCTCAATATTCTACAGGGTTCTACTCACAGTTTAGGCTTTTGCCGTGATTGCGTTCTGTTTGGTAAATACTTATCACCGATTCAAATTTGATGTCCCAGCTACGCCATGTAATATCTACTTAATGGATTATTGTTATATACCAATTGCACCTGTTGCAAGGGAAGCGGCCCTGTGCCAAGACCAGTTGTGTAACGAATCACGGAGATGCCGTTTGTGTTTTCATTCATTTATTTCATTCTTTATTTGCTTTCCATTATACCCTCTTTAACCAGACTACAACATGATTAAAACCTTTCCCATTTTGAGAATACACATTTACACATGCCCTATTTCACGCAAACGAGCATATTATCCATTATTTCAAAACCATCGTTAATTATCTTTTACACACGCAATAACATTCGGTGCCGTTTGGATATTATCTGCCTGTCACGCGTTTATAATACAGCAAAGCATTTCGAAAGACACACACACAAACCCACACAAACATGCACTTAATGGGCCTTGCCATATGATACAGATTTATGTAAAGCCATGCGGCTATATTTACAAAATATGAGCATCCATTCAGAGTTGGCTAATACCCAACGAGGGTGTCTTTCTAAATAAAATACATGTACATTGTTTCGACCCAAAACTCATTTTTCCACAAGCGCATCGCCCGTTTGCCATTCTTTGTTTGAAAACAGATCGCGAAACTGCACTAATTTCAATTAATCAGTTTATCTATTGTTTGAGTGTGCAAGAACTAAGTAAATTGATATCCGATACCGCCGGTAGATGTAAAACGACGTGCTAGGACACATTATGAATATCATGAAGAGTTGATTTGTCCGTCAAACTACAAGCCGGTAACTAAAACTTTTACAATGCGCACTTTTGTGCTAGTTTTGCAAGAGCGACAATGTTAATCTGAAATGCTCATAGAACATGCTGTGCAAACGCGTCGTAAGATGGCGCTCTTACAAGGCGGTAATGATTATTCCTCCAAAATCCTGCCATGTATACTATGTATACGTAACCTGGGTAACGGATGACTTACAATATTTTTCGAGATTCGTGTTATCATAACGTTTTACTATTGAGAAGATGAAATCAAAATTAAAAGTAATTTTTCAACGATCAAAAACGAAATACATATATACAATTACTGTTACTAGTATCTCTAATAAAACGGGATTAAATTAAGATCTAATGATCGATAAAAATCGAGGTTAATATTTCACATTGGACGATGAAATTACCGCGTTTGAACAGGAAATCATGAAAGTCATACGCAACAAACATTACAGCACCAGAAGTCCTTTTTTTTGTAAAATAATGTATTTGAAAAATATGCCAATTTGAGTTATACTATAGCTACCATGTCCGTGAACGTGTGTGGTAACTTAGGGCGAAGTACATCTTCGTTCCTTTCTATTTCTAAATTGTCCTTACGCTATTCACACTTTAAGACTACAACTTTTTCGAGGAAGGTATGACCACTTACGCCACTATACTCTACATTGCGATAGGTTTCATCCACAAACATGTTCATATCAAAATCTTATCAACTGACATGATACAATATACATACGGTAATTATTATTATCATTGTTATTATCACACTGTCACAATAAAGTATACAGATTGCAACTAGCCACGCTATATAAACATGTAGAGGGTAAGAAGGACAAGATAAGGAATCTGAAGAAAATGAGATAATACTACATATCGGGATATGTCCACAAAAAAGAAGACAACGATTACTTCTTTCCTGTGATAGTAAGGCGAAAATATCACCATTGTATAAGTGTTACCATCACAATATACCAACAGTATCAAACAAAATTGACACACTAAACACAGTATGAGCATAACAGGGCGGGGGGGGGGGGGGGGGGGGCATTAGACAAAAACCTCCTGTTGCTTGAAAGCTTGAGGTTACGCTTCATCTCCTTATGGTGTAAAATGTTGATACCAATATCAACTCAGTTTACTGTCTACGGGACTGAACCGGTTAACCCTCGCAGCACCAAGCACTGACAGCTTCGTACCAATAACAAATCAGGTTAGTGTCGTGTCTACGGGACTGAACCGGTTAACCCTCGCAGTACCAAACACTGACAGCTTCGTACCAATAGCAACTCAGGTTACTGTCTACGGGACTGAACCGGTTAACCCTCGCAGTACCAAGCACTGACAGCTTCGTACCAATAGCAACTCAGTTTACTGTCTACGGAACTGAGAGAAAACGAACTGGAAACGAAATTGTGAGTGGAGAGGGATCCGTGGTAAACGCAAACATAATATGTATATAAAAAAAAAACATCAAACATAAATGCAAGCGAGATCCGTAGAACACCACGTAACCATGACAACTTCCCACAGTACTAACTTCAAGCTTCACCATGCGCCCTGAAAAATTAAAAAAAAAATCTGAGTGGGATACTCGATTATACATGATGATCGATCACCACACGACTATTTTTTTCTTACAAGTTGTTTATGAATACATCAACACACTGTATCTACTTTCGCGTACCTTCTATCGCTTCGCAAAATGGAAAACAAATTAAAATTGAGAAATGTACTCTAGAACGTCTATATACTTGCGCTATACTATAACAACTATCATCATGCAGTTCTAAGCATAACTTGATGTACGACGTGAAACCAATTGATATAAACCCGACTTCGCTTGAATACTTCAACGTGAAACTGATTTGACGCACCTCTTTTCCTTCTCTTAAATATATATTTCTAACACACTTTCTTATCCCTGATATCGAACTTGTCAAATATGACATTTCCAGTAGAAAAATACTATATAAAGCCTCTGCTTGAAATACGCATTCTGCCTTTGACCATTTTGGTGTCACTTTTAGTAATAATGGCAGCGGAAACTCCAACAGAACGTTTAAAAGTTATTTGAATAAAATCAGATGAAATTAATATGATATAAATGCACAGGTAGCAGCCAGTCAAACCCAGTGTATTGTCATTAAAATTAACATTCCAGTTATTATGTTGTGGTGGCTAGATCAAAAGGTTTCACGAAAGATTCTTAATTTGAAATACAAATTTAAATAATCCTACAATATTTCTAGAAGCATTAAGTCGACGAAGTAACTTCACGATTGTTTTTTAATAGTTGCTCTCAAATCGGTTTTCCGTATGAGGAAGAAATATTCCTCACAATGAAAACACATACACTTCTTTTATTCCTCCTTCAAGCCTGAATACAATTTCTAGCGGGCGCAAGATAAAAGAAAAACACAACATCGGTTATTTTAATAACATCACTAAGAATTGGGAGAATCAAATTGATCCATACGTTCTTCATGATATTGTGGGCACATTTGATGTTGATCATCCTTCCTATAAATCTGTTTGATTTGAAATCGTTTTTCTCAGTGATTTCCCACTCATCGTACGATTGCAGAGGATCCAAACAAACAACTTGTGATGAATAAGGGAATAGTTAATTAGCGGATTAATGGATTATAAAATTATGACCGCGACGCGAGGCAGGGCGAGGAATGAGAGATGCATAGGGCGCGTACTCTATTCATAAAAAGCCAATGAAAAAATACTAAACGCGATTTTCCTCAACGGAGACATAATGTAGTTCACTGCAGCTTACGATTTACATTAGGGGACTTTCACAAACTCTTTCTGCAATGAATGTTTTTAAAGGGATTTCTGTGGATTAATTGTGCACAAAATGCATCAACGGCGCATGGAGACTTAATAACCCGTACCTTCCCTACCTACTCTTATTTCATGTTGACATACGTCATGTATTGTTTTTTTTTTTTTTTTAATCAGAAATAAATTCAATTCAATTCAACCTGCCTCCTGGCACAAGAGCAGAGTGACACTGTTCTTAAGGTAATTGTATTCATGTTTTTCCCGAGCGAACAACTTATAGAGTTGGAGCCCCGTCACATAAAAACACAGTCAATCGTAACTTACAGGTTACCTGTGTTGTTGCATCTATAACAGATGTGCAATATTGGTGGTAACCACGCACAATACATTGCATCAATTACAATGACGCATCCATATTAGACATCTGTTATGCATCAACGCTGCCACTGCTGCCATGAGGTGTTGCCAATACGTTGACGCGAGAATTGACGCAGCACAATGACGATAACCAAAGCAACTTTACACGGCAACGGCAAATCCCAGTGCCTTGCAAGGAGCTACACGCCGACTCGGTAAGATATAAGCCCAAGCTCGCGAGAAATACGCGGCATTATTGGCAAAACCGGGCTAGTTAGTGTATATGTTTCTGTTTATCTTGCGCCTGTTCTTACTATACAATCTACAATATCGACACTGGCTAATATAAATATATCTCATTTAAATACATCACACTGAATAGGAATCACGACTTCGGATTCACGAGTCACCCTCGTAAGACCTTCTATTGTTACGTCATGTTCTGTGCTATTACATCATCGACCTGCAAGGCAGTTAAACCACAGCAATAGAGGTCCAAAGTGTGCTGTCATAATGAGCATGTTGTCCAGGCAACTGGATCTAAACTATGTGGATAGAGAAAACAGCGGTGATCACAGCAGGAACTCTCACTAGGAGTGCCCGACACTAGCCGGCTAGGCGATGACGGACAAGTGTAAGTCGCGTTTAAGCAAGCTTGTTTAGAACCGGAAACCTGCGCATAGCAATGTATATGACGACATCACCTTGGTACACTATTGTAAGTACGTTAGTAGATTCTGCGCCCATAATTCATTCACAAGGAATTGTAACAATTTTATGAAGTTTTGGTCTTCGAAACGAAGGCGGTGTTTATTTGGCATTTTGGCTCGACCGAGATTTATATATTATCTATATATATTATAAAAAAACCGAAGTATTTTATTACAATAACACACCATTTGAATGCACCATGCTTCCATACAGTTCTCAGTACTGGCACCCCAAGAAATATTGCTGTTGTTTTATTTATTCTGCGATATCTTCTTTTTCTTCAGTTTCACCGCCCTTTTACCATTTCTACATATTCATTTCGATAAATTGAGAATCAAACAAGTAATTGTCAGCAATCGACTTCGTCCAATGTGGCGTACAAGCCTTCTTCTTATTGTTGAAGATGTACATTGCTTCTGATACGTACTGTGTACCACACTGCTCAAGCACGATTGTCGCTCCAATCAAAATCCTATGAATAACATAATTTAGGGTTCTTATTGAAAAAGAGAAAGAGAGATAGAAGCTGGAGACCATACCCGAAGTATTTGTAACGATTTGTAACGAACAACATATCGCAATAAACTAAATAATTTTACACTGATCGGGTCCTAGAATTCAGCCAGAGGCAGCGTCGTACGACTGGTCGTATCGTGTCGCCTTACTTCGCCATCACGCTGATCATATTGCAGTAGAATCTTAAGACAGTGCATTCGTCTTCACATTTTAGAAAGTTAGATACGTACTAAAAGCATCTTTAGCATGTAAAAGAGTATCAACTGAAAGCTCGTATATACACGATTGCCATCTAACATAGTTTATACAGTGAAGTGAATCCCGAGTTTATAGTCATAAAATGTCTCATCATAATAGCAATAAGCAGAGAGAATTTTGATATTTACATATTTGCATAAAAATAGAAACGCGGTGAAATCTTATCGCCCTGGCAACTAACTGAACTTTCTCATGCTGATTAATAAAATTAATAAAAATACTCCAACTGCAAATGCTCTTCCAATTTTAAGCACTCGTTTCTTTCTTTTGATTTCCTTACTAACGATCCCCTTTGTGTCATTTGTATTCTTCCTGATTTCATCAGTGTTAAAAAACCGTTAACTTTTCCGCAATATATCTAAATGCAGCCACATCCTCCCCCTAGCTAATCATGAACATGATTATTATAACGTTTTAGGAACACTTAGTTCAAGTTGCTTCACTCGTGTTAAGCTTCAACGATTCAAATTTGATAATTGGTTTAAAATAACGATGTGTATGACTTCTAAGGGATCTAACACTGAGATTGTATCATGTTAATCTGAAAAATATTGTAAAAATCTTGAAGGCTAGTAAACATCACATCATCCACAATCCAGTGGAAATACAACATGAGAATACACCTTTAGAAAAACACAATAAACACAAAATAACACTATCTTGTGACGTCACGCCAGGTACTCGTCGTTGGCTCCTCAGGTGAGTGTATTTTTACACGACGTAACATTTCCATTGTGACGTCACGTCCGAGAGTGACAGTCAGTTCAGTCAGTTGCCAGGCGAGATTGAAATCTCGCTCCATGGGCGTGGGCGTAGAGGGGGCTAGTACAGTGTGGCTTAGCTGCCGAGCTTTGCGAGTGCCTTGAGTAATGCGTGGTTCTCATCTTTCACCTGGTCTAATTCATCCTCCGCAGCCTCCAAATCCTGCAAAAAAAAATGGATATGGAAGTATACACGTTTACATTTAACTGTTAACAATTTCCGTTCCATTAAAGCCATGAAGATATAAGAAGTAAGTGAATATATTTCTTAAACGCTTAGGTACTGTCAAGTAAGAACACCAATTTTCAAAACATAACATCATTTTTTTCCCTCCCAAATCCGGATAATTGTTGTTGTTTGGGGGAGGGGGGCATCAATTGGCTGCTTAAATTTCACAACAATCCGGATTTGTTTTTTTATGTAGCAGTAATCGACTATCAAAGTCAATGTTACTTCTTGCAGGAGCCGAAAATTTCTCGTCTAAGCTCGAAAAGCAAAGATGCATTCAAAGACCCAAGCAACATGCACCTTGTCGTTTTTCGTAAAAAGTACCCTATATACAGGGCACATGCAAAAAGTCGATTATGACGTCACAATAAATTGAGTCATTATGACCCTGGTAATGATGGAAATCACTGCTTCTCTTATATCTTTATTTTTACCTTATTTGACAGAAGGATGTTAAACATAGTTGGCATTTTCTTGTGGATACATGGGCGCATGCGCATGGTGGCATGAAGACTTGTCTATTGACATAAGGCAAACATGATAGTATATACCGGTATATGCACACACATACAAAGGGGGGCATTCTGCGCATGCACAGTAATATGCCATCAGCCTCACCAATTGCTGTACAATGCAGAACTGAATAACAGCCACAGAGCAGGCAACGTTTCATAGCTTTTGAACTCACGTCAACACTTATACAGGTGTATAAAATAATGCATGAAGCAATAAGAGGATTTACAAACTTTTGTGAATTTGGTAAAAGGCGAGATACGCGAGATAATAAATCCTTCTCAAAGATTTGAATCTCTAAATGCTGTCTTTGATGTTAAACTTTAATGAGAAAATATGTATTCGTGGTTTTTGTCATTACCAGAGATTGATAAAGAAAATGCTGATAATACTGAAATGATGTGTAAGCTAGTTCATTGTGCTTATAGACAGGGTAAAATGTTATAATCATTACCGTATATTTCAAATGCCGACCGACTGCACGCACATATCATGCGTCACTTTGTCATTTTCATCTGCTTTCATTTGTCAATCTTCACTGCTTATAAACATGATAAAAGCTGTTTTTCACGATCATCCGTGAAATAGTGAAATAGACACATCTATGGCAAACCTAATTTTATCTTTGACCTCAGATCTCTAAGTTATTTCACCTTAAATGTAGTATTTCTCACGCAGTGGCCATCTTCTTACTACTTCGGGTAAATGTTCAATCTCTGGATTTGTAGTTATTGTGAAGAAAAAAACTCAATTGGGGGCAATTTCTTCCTAACCTGTGACCTTCGAGGATTTTGACCTTAATTCTCATCAGTCTATCCAATACGGTGATTGATCTTTACACTACATTCGGCTAACATTTGATGGATGCATTGCATTTATAGCAAAATAAGAAGCTTTTGGAAATGTGCACATATACATTTTTTTTTCATCGAAGGTTCCTTTGCTTCTGACAGCGGAAAATTATCCTCAGTTCAATTTGGTTCATGGTGTGACGTCACACTTTAGTATTTTATAACAATCAAATAGTTTACTTGTGTGAGGATCCCAACTTCTTGCTCCAGGATCGCGATTCTTTCTTCCCACTGATGCACCTTCCTTTGTAGCCTTTTATTCTTCCTCAGCTCACGGTTATACATCTGGTAACACGTCCCGGGGTGTGAAGCGATCGACAGGCGGGATTCGATCAACAGGCGTGGATCGATGGCATGAATACGCGATCAGGTACAACGATCAAACGATCATGCGGGCGGGCAGGTAGAGATAGGAGATGTAGAGAGGGTGGGGTGCCATGCATGATGCAAGGGAGAAATAAACCAATGGGATAAATGAGCACTCATCTATTCAAAGACTGTAATGTTTTGCGGAAAGACAACAGATGATAACATTTTGTTTTCCTGTTACTCTCCGTAATGTTAAGATTGATTGAACAATCTGTTTAATAATTAATAAGCAATGAGAAATCTTATCACTAAGGAAAGTAACTGCAAAACAAAGATCAGCATTCGTCTAAATGTAAAACAAACAAAACAGTTCTTCATATTTCAAGACTTGTTAATCATGGCAAAAGAGTTTTTCCATCATCCCGTCATCTATCGTTCTTTTATTTAAAAATTGTATAATGTCGAGACGATATCTTCACGTGATCATGTATTTTACGAGAATAGAACCTGTCAATGAAGAATGAATCCTCCATGATTACGGGGCCCGGAATTTTCACAACACCTATCCTTTAATTTTAAAAGCATCGCATATACAATATCTACCCACTACGATGCACCTAATGTGTGACGCACTCTTGACCCAAGGCAAGATGCGTAAGTGTGTTATAACACTTACGTCCTATCCGCCACGGTGGCCGGTCAAAACGATAAAATGACAAAGAGAGGTGCGTCAATGTCAGTATACCAGTTGCGTCAGGTGCGTCAGGGGCCCGTTGACGCACTATCACCGAAGTGGTAGAGCGCATCATTCACATATGTGTATGACTACATTAAAGTAATTAAGGGCAGTCATGGTAATAGTGGTATTGATTACCAGCCGTCAGCATGGCAAAACCCTTCTACGACCACTACCGGGTTAAAGTTTCGTTTAACTTTAACGATTTCTACAGATGATATTTTTCTGGTTTCCTGAAATTGTCGTCTTAACCATTACATGTGTCATCAATTCCACCTTACATTTCACGATTGTATTAAACATAATCACACCCAACCACATTCCATGCATGTATTATGAAGGGAGTTTGCCTTCAAAATTGATGAATATACACGTATATAATCAATTTGTCAACCAAGTGTAAAACTGATCTTTTAGGTTTTAAGCCACTTCAATTTCAAAACAACAATCACTATCTTCAGAACAGCGAAAGGCACATGCTAACACAGATTAACTATAACAACATATAGTCGGTATTTCACCACATTTATTGCAAACTAATAATACTGATCAATAATCATGATAGTTCGCGGTTTTCCTGAAGGTTTCTAGAAAAATTAACCCTAATCCCACAACGACTTAAAGAGGTTTATATCAGCTCGAACACTTAATCAACAATTAGAAATGATAGATAAAGACAACTTCAGTCCTAATGCATTAACCCATCATGACCAGAGGTACCTCCCCCCCCCCCCCCCCCCCCCCAAATGACTAATAATCAAAATAAGTCATCACACATGTAATGGATAACAATCACATAGTTAAACATCTCTAAATCGTTTCTTATTCTTACAAGACATTCACTTCAGTCACTGATTTTAGTTTGTTGCATTCATTTTCATTTTAAGTTCTGGGGGGGGGTGTTTCACCAAGCTGTTCGTAAGTTACGAGCGACTTTACGAACGACTGGTGATCCCTTCTTATGCTAAATCAGATTCTGAATGGACAAAGTGTGGTATCGCATTTGCCACAAGAAGGGATCACCAGTCGTTCGTAAAGTCGTTCATAACTTACGAACAGCTTGGTGAAACACCCCCCTGTAATCATAAGAGTTAGTGCATGATGGGCAGTATAATTATGAATAAATTTAAACTTTGGGGCGAAACATACATTTCAAGCGCGCAATACTGTGAACATACTCCAATATGCAGATTTATAGATGAACACAAGTCCAAAGTGTTTCAAACAATGGTTAGGAACAGATGTGTTAGTTCACTTCAAGGAATGCGGAAAAAAGTAAGGCGGTCTGTATACCAAGTATGGAAATAAGTCGAGAAGAGAATGTGATGGCCTCTATGTCCTTCGACCACGAGGGCGCTATACACAAATCCAGAATAAATTGTGAGACTCAATGAAAAAGAGTAGATAGGACGATATGTAATTACAGCAGTCGTTATTTTGTTAAATTACAAGAAAAAATCCCTTGCTTTTCATTGTCAAAGTGGAGCAGAATACTTGCCACTTATTCAATATCCAGAGATAAAAGTGATGTAAAGAATTGTAATGATCTCCAAATATTTTAAACATTATAATTTACCTTATATCTTCCATATACAAATACGCCATATAATGCTCTAGTAATATTCAATTCTAGTAATATTCAACTATGCCTTTCGAAAGATGTGAACTCTTTTTTGTGTCAATTGAATTCAGAATCAATGAAGACTAAATTGATACCCCCTTATAATTTGATGGCTATATAAAAAAAAACCAGGAGTAATAGGTCCTGTTTGAATACAAACAAATCATACGTGTCTAACTTGCTTTAACTCCACAGTAATAACGATATCGAAAGAACGTATATATTTTAAGTACGTCAACTTTGAGATCAACTATGATGACGTACAGTGACGTCACAATGGTGAAGTATACTTACCCTTTGGTATTCTTCTGCTGAATGATCATCTTCACCCCCGTCATCTGCTTCTATCCTTTCAGAACTGCCACGAGAAAAATGAAGTTAATGATGGAAAGACCCAAAGTGTCATTCAGTGTATCATCTCTCCTTCTGCAAGTTCTCTTAATTTTCCAGGCAGCTGGCAGTTTAGTGTATAGATTATCAAGAAAAACCAAATCGTCTACATTAAGACCCTTCTTTATGAAATAGTACCCTACTCTCATATTACCTTCTGCGTCAATTAAATGTTTAACTTAAAAGATGTTTACATGAAATAATTTTGCATTAAAAGGAATTGTCCTAACTTCAATAAGAGTATTGTTCAAGATAAATTGATTTGCATTATGTGTTTCTTTGACAATATATTCCTCCTCTTTTAAATAATGCCAGATATTCAAAAAGTCCAAATAGAGATTGGGTGCCTTGATGTTGATTTTTTTATTATTATAATTGCAAAGAAATATTAACCTTCCTCCTACCGTTCTAAATATATATTCGAAAAAAAAATTCCATTTGATGTCACTATTGCCACAACGAAGTTTCTTAATCCACATTACACGCCGTGCATAAATCATGTGCTTGAAATTCAACATTTTCAATCCCCCTGTATCGTAGTTCAAATATAGAATATTCCTTTTTATCTTATCTTGTCCATTCCATATAAAATTAAATTAGATTCCCGGCAGCTTAACAGCAATACCGCCCCCTATAGTTCACGCCATGCTGTACCCATGGACCTATCATGTATGGACTGCGCTCGGATAGACTTCCTTTGATCTATGAGGTCCGCCGCCTCATAAAAATCCAAGACATTCGGGTGTTTTAAACAATTAGCTGTATTTCTAATTAGGTAGTGCCTTTCACTGAATAACAAAAGAAAATCTGTTCTGAGAAATATGTCAACCGTTCAGCCTTCTTTTTACACACACTGTGAATTATACAGTAGTTTTGGAGTGAGCGAAGGGAAATTTTGAAAAAAAATGTAGAAAGAATTTGGTCCGTAAGATATTTTTAAGGAAATATGATTCGGAAATGTGTGATATGGAGGCATTTCTCTGGCATGTTTTCTACAGTATTCTCATTTTATCACAAAAACGTGTCTATGTATCGATCGTGATGGGTTAAGTGGTTGAAATTTACACTCAGACACTCACCCCCTGTCGCTTGAAGGCTCTGCATCGACACTGCTTCCGTTCCCGTTCTACAAAGGACAATAAAGGAGAAAAAGGGTGAAGAAGAATAACTCAGAATGACTGTTATCTCACATGAATATTGTAAAAAGCGGTCTCAACATGTCATATAACAATGATATGACAATCAGGGAACGTTAACATTAGTTAACATTTAGTTTTATAAAGTAGTCATAGTAAAAAAGAAGTACTAGTAGAAGAAGTAGTAGCATACCTAGCAGTAGTAGTAGTAGTAGTAGTAGTAGTAGTGTTAGTAATGGTAGTAGTAGCAGTAGTAGTAGTAATAGTTGTAATAGTAGTAGTAGCAATGTTAGTAATAGTTGTTAATAGTAGTAGTTGCAATGTTAGTAATAGTAGAAGTAGTAGTAGTAGTAGTAGTAGTAGTAGTAGTAGTAGTAGTAGTGAAAGTAGTAGTAATAGTAGTAGTAGTAATAGTAGTAGTAGTAATAATAGTAGCAGTAGTAATAGTAGTAGTACTGTTAGTAATAGTAGAAGTAGTAGTACTAGTAGTAGTAGTGTTAGTAGTAGTTCTACTAGTAGTAGTTCTACTAGTTGTAGCCTAGTAGTCGTAGTTAAATCAGTATGATGTGCATATTGGTAATTATTGGTAATAACGAGCACGAAAATACATGACGGTACTATCGTTGGTTGTCATGTCTCGCAATTTTAGAATCAGTTGAACGTATTTAAACAAATGATACTTGGTAATGATTGTACATCAGCTGAAAACCGCGTACTCACACATTCACACCTTCACCCACACCCACACACACATACACGCACACACACGCGCACGTACACACACATCAGTACAAATACCAAGGATCATGCAAAACAAATTTTCCTTCGACATTCCTCGCTACGATCTCATCTTTTGTTTCTGTGTGACAGTACCCACGTACATCAACACAAACTCTGGCTGGTCTACCTCGGGATAACAATGCCATTCTTCACTGTGTAAACATTGTCTGCGCATACCTTCCATTGGTTTATGTCAATATCAGTGTCCTTTCAAAATACACCGTGCCCTGTTATGACTGCGTACCGGGTAGCAGAAGTAGTATACTATGGGCCCTTGTAGTAGGGTCCATGGTACTACACATATGGCTCACCTTACGCACGTGCTGATAACGGAAGCTTGGCATACACTTCACTTGAATTTAACGAATTTAATTCAATTGAAAGGTTTTATGAAAATCAAAAGGTCGGAGCCCGAAGGCCGATTTGGCTTCATTCTTCAATTTGAACATGTATGAATAACTTGACACAACTTGCATAATACTGCATGTAAACAACTTGCACAATACCCATGTTTGAACTGCGTACATTGACTAGGATGGTAATAGATATTGTAATATAGAGAGTACCGAAGTGGTTTAGTCATGTCCAAGTATATAGTACCACCTTGTACAACTTTGGCCATATCCAATGCTATGCAGGATTCTGGCTCTAAACACCAACCCTCATGAGAGAGATATACTGGTCCGATATTTTCTAGCGGGCTAGTGTCGAGTCCTCTCAATGAGAATCCTCCCTGTGATCCCCGCTATTTGTTCTAAAGAGTATAAAACCAATAATCTTTACAATATACTCATATGACGTCACACTTCGGTACTCTATTGGGCTACCACCTAGTCTAATACTTATATTCTTATTTGATATAAAACCAAATATCGGATTTAGGGTTGATGAATAGAGTACCGAAGTGTGACGTCATTTGAGCAGATTGTAAGGACGACTGGTTCTAAACTATGTGGGCAGAGCAAGCACAGCGGTGATCACAGCGGATAATTGGGAATGCCTGACACTAACCCACTAGACAATAGAGTACCGAAGTGGTGTCGTCATATGAGTATGTTGTCAATACAATTGGTTCATGTCATTCATTCGTCATTCAAATGATAAACATAATGTAAAAGTGAAATTTGTGGTGGAGAGGGTTACTAGGGTAATGGTACATGTATTTGTATCATAACAAACCAAAGGGTTACCATAACTAAACAATGAGTCAAGGAATTTGTGCATTATGTCGACAGGCATCCTGCATGCGGGTTTGTAAAATCCGGGGTGTTAAAGGTAGTAGACTGTACTGGGAAGGCAAAAGCCTTCAAAAGGGTGATCGTGAACAATCTTCTTAACAATGGTCTTAAATTTATGTATTGTTCATTTTAGAAACTTGCTAAAAGTTATTTGCCCTCAAATGATCCACATTTGGAGTAATTAGGGATTAAATCACAAGTCTGCAAACTGTTCGGGCCGAACATATTGAGGATTTCACTAATAATCATTAATTACTCAAAATGTGAATCATTTGAGGGCAAATAACTTTCAGCAAGTTTCTAAAATAGAACAGTACATGAATTTAAAACCATTGGTAAGAAGATTGCTCACGATCACCCTTTTTAAGGCTTTTTGCCTCCCCAGTGCAGTATATTCCCTTTAAAAAGGAAATGTCAATTTCGAGTGAACCCCTAACATGAATTAATGATATGGCTGAATCACATGAACCGGTCATAGGATTTATGCAAGAAGGTGACGTCACATTTCCAGTCGAAGGCCCTTTATAACTGTAGAATCGTGGGGAAGCCATTCGTATGCGGAGGCCTTAAACATGCAGCTAACGTCCTCTTGAAAGATACGGATGTGAACTTGGACCCCAATTGTGCTGAATGTAACTAAATTGATTGAAGTTAAGGGGTGATGACATCCTGATTAGTCATTTCATGTGGAATGTCACAAAATATTCTCAACATCTTGTTCAGCAGTGTCAACGTGACAAAACTGTTCTTTTGTGAATCTGTACAAAAAACACCATTATTTCGATATTTACATCGAAGATTATGATACAAACAGTCATAAAACAACCATATCCCCTAAACCCCTTCCCCTATATCCCGTATCCTAAAAACATTCAATGTCATTTTCGTGTTGCTTTTTTTAAACTGCACAACTTCAACTGCATCAACTTTAAGGAAGCCGTAACACCTCTTACATCATGTTCATGTTACATTCCATAATTCAATGCTTTCGCTGTCTTTACATAATTTGCCCTTTGCTTTCATAATGTGCTATACGTATGCCTTATTCACTGGCTTTAATCCAAAATAAATACAACATTTTGTTCTGTAACCATCGACCTAAAATCCCCAACATTTTTATTTAAACAAATTGGATTACACTCAGAAGCGGTCGGAGAGGCAGCGCAGTACATAATAGAGAATATGCCTGTCACGTTTTCATAAAACCCGGAATTACTACAACAACACCAAGGTCATTGCTATTCTTTTGGGCGTAATGATAAAAAGTAAATAGATTCTTTTCATAGAGTTTCATCAAAGTCTCCATTTTATCACAAGAGACCGATTTTGTTTACATCATGAACCTTGCCACGAAGTAGGGTCCATTCTTACACCGACTACTCTGCAAATCGAGACAGAATAATGTGACTTCTCTTTGGTTCCGGTTGTCAGTGTTTTATTCCAAAAATAAAGGAGGAAGTTATGGACCAGATTGTTTATACAGAAGAATAATATGAGCGGGATCAATTTGTGGTAATTAAATATCATCGCTGCGGTTTTGGTACTGTCTGGTTAATAATGCGGTTGGTTCTATTTATATGTTAACCTGGTTGTGGTCGCTGGTTTTGCCATCGTAGTTCCGCATAAACAGACTGGCCCACTAACTTGGCAGTGATTTGACGGGACATATCGTGTGCTTTGCATTGTCATGACTGCAGTAGAAGATGTAGATGACCTTTGACCCTATCAGCCTCATGAAGACACATGTGGTATTACCCAAGGATAATTTGTTCTAAGTTTGATTACAATTGGTGCAGAAATAAAGAAATGAGAGCAAGTTAAACAAAAACATTAACATTTTTGTAACAGACCAACAGACTAACAGGAAAAGTGATATAGGTCTCTGCCGAACTTCGTTCAGGCGAGACAAAAAGTTGCAGGAATAGCGGTATTACGTGTAGTAATAGAGTAGGCAAATTAATAGTTGAAATATCAATGGAAACTACTGAAAACAGAATATAACTTCCGTTCCCATACTCCTGCCCCCAATCCCCCAGTCCCCTTCTCCCTTCTCTCTCAACCCTCTCAACAGCACAATATATAAAATATAATCATGAAGGGGGTTTTCACAGTGTTTACTATATCTTGTTTACGTATCATAGTCATTCGGTCATGTCTATGTTAACAGACCCGTTCCCGTGACACAGACCCTTCATCACTGCTTCCTAATATCCTCCTTCAACCGTGCGTGCGCTACGCTTTCTTGGGTCACGGCAGCTTCAGTGAGTGACTGATCATTCCACGCTACACCAGCTGATTCAACGAGCTAGTCACACACAAACACACATATATACATGCACACACGCGCACACACACATACACGCATACACAATTCTGCTGCGTGTACAGCAGACACACGCATGCATATCATGCTTTTATACGAAACAATCATACAGAGAGATCAACAGAAAAATGGAGAGAAATAGAGAGAGAAATGGAGAAATAGAGAGAGAGAGAGAGAGAGAGAGAGAGAGAGAGAGAGAGAAAGAGA